>NC_069399.1:22318340-22337823 GCF_026875155.1 Cherax quadricarinatus
CCCCTTTCCCCCTTTTTCCAAATTTGTAAACCCAAAATATTTAAACACCCATATCTTACGACCTTCTGAGCTTCAACGTTTTCTCAGGTTTGTCAGCGCCCATATGCTGCAGCATTGTTTGTTAATGTGGATTCCTGGTGACGTGCTCGGTGTTTTACTCACCCCAGATCTTCTCCTTGATGAGTTTGCCTAGCCTATACTCTGTCATGCGGACTTCTTTGGGCCCCTCCCCGATCGTCATACTTTGCATTTGGCACGGTTAAATTCTAGAGCCAGTTGCTGACCACGCGACACCTGTCTAGTCCTCTGTAGACCTTCTGGTCCCATCTAATTTAATTTTCTCAACTTCACATCATCTGCAAATAAGGAACTTCTGTCATCCCTGCCATCAGTCATTACAAACCAAATAGCACTGGTTCTAGGACTGACCTTGACCCCGCTTTGTAATAGGCAGCCCACTGTGATACCTCATCACGTACCTAAACCCGCTGTTGCCTCCCTGTACAGTAATCTCGAGACTGCAGTGCCCTTCTGTTACACCTGGCCACCTCAACTTCTGCACTAATTTCTTGTCATGAAACGTTCGAAGCCTTCTAGCAGTCCAAGAAAATGCAATCGGCCCACCCTCCCAATTCTTACTTCACTACTTGTCAAAAAGCTCCAGTAATTTGTGAACACAGGATTTGCCTTCCGTTGGCTGTCGTTTAAAACTGTTCCTTTCCAGGTGCTACCACCTTATCTCAACCCTGATAACCTTCTCCAAGACTTTCTTACCAATACACGTCCTGAAACACTGGTATATAGTTTAGTGCTTCGTTTCTGTCCCGTTTCTTAAAGATGGAACCACATTTTGCCGTCTTCATACTACCTCAGTATTGCCCAGTTTAAGATTGTGTTATTTGCCACCCACAGTGTCTCGCTCCCTCTCCTTAGACCCATCAGACATTTGTTCGGTCCACTGCCTTGAAGATCAGGTCACTTAGGAAGCTTCTTCACCTCTCCCTTTGTATTTCATCCAACATTTTGGTAATCGCTGTGGTGTCCCCCTCTGTTTTGTCGTTCCGTGTCCCTTTGCCTCCCGTAAATACTCTAATCTCACTTGACTCCTCCATTACGTTGTGGTCGTTTCTGTGAGCTAGCCCACCTTCTTTCCTCACCTGATGTACCTAGGTCCTTGACGTTTCTCCTCCTGATGGCTGTTAAAGCATTCACGTCAACTGACTTTCGTATGCTATGTCCGTTCTCCACTACTGCCGCTGGCCCCTTTCCCTTATCTGCGCATACTCTTGTTCTGGACTCGTCAACTAAATCTCTATTTTCTCTGTGTCCTTCAGCCTTCTGTACTTTTACCATTCTCTAGCACACTTAGTTTTTGCCTCCCTCCAACTTCGGGTAAACAAAGGGCTCATTCTGTCTTCCCATTATTTCATTACCCTCTGGTAACAACCTTTCCTATGCCTCTTACATTTTGTTCGGTAGTCCATCCTGCGTGTATGTGTGTGCGAGGTGATGTGTCCTTAACTCACCTAGTTGAGGACTGCAGGCTCGAGTTCCAAGCTCCTGGCGTGTGTGTGTGTGTGTGTGTGTGTGTGTGTGTGTGTGTGTGTGTGTGTGTGTGTGTGTGTGTGTGTGTGTACAAAAGAAAGGGTGGTAGATATAGATTATTCAAACAGCTGTCAACCTTTCATTTACTTTTCCAAGGCTATGGGTCCCTTACATTTCCACCCTTTCTCTCCTCCCTCCCTCCCTCCCTCCCTCCCTCCCTCTCTTCTCCCCTTCTCCCCTCTCTCTCTCTCTCCTTCTTTCTCTTTTTCCTTTTCTTCCTCTACCTCTTTCTTCCTGCACCTCGTCTTCCCCATCCTCCTCTTCCTTCTCCTTCCTCTTCCTCCTCTCTTATCCACCCTCCTCCACCTCCTCTCTTATCCACCCTCCTCCACCTCCTCTCTTGTCCACCCCCCTCCTCCTCCTCCCTTCTCTTATCCACCTTCCTCCACCCTCTTCCTCTAACCGTCCCCTGGCTCGGTTGACAGCGCACTCAGCTCACATACTGAGTGTCTATGGTTCGATCATCGGTACGGATGGAAACACTGGGTGTGTTGCCCTACGCCTACTGTCCCTGCTCACCCATCGGTAAGTAGGTACCTGGGTGTTAGCCGACTGGCGTGGGTCGCATCCTGGGTGACAAAATTAATTTAAATTGCCCAGGGGGTTTCTATATAGTATGTTTATAGCGGCTAAATTTATGTAAGATGTACTTTTAGAAATAAATATTTGTTTAACGCACCGGCCGTATCCCACCGAGGCAGGGTGACCCAGAGTATCCCACCGAGGCAGGGTGACCCAGAGTATCCCACCGAGGCAGGGTGACCTAGAGTATCCCACCGAGGCAGGGTGACCCAGAGTATCCCACCGAGGCAGGGTGACCCAGAATATCCCACCGAGGCAGGGTGACCCAGAGTATCCCACCGAGGCAGGGTGACCCAGAGTATTCCACCGAGGCAGGGTGACCCAGAGTATCCCACCGAGGCAGGGGGACCCAGAGTATCCCACCGAGGCAGGGTGACCCAGAGTATTCCCACCGAGGCAGGGTGACCCAGAGTATCCCACCGAGGCAGGGTGACCCAGAGTATCCCACCGAGGCAGGGTGACCAGAGTATCCCACCGAGGCAGGGTGACCCAGAGTATCCCACCGAGGCAGGGTGACCCAGAAGTATCCCACCGAGGCAGGGTGACCCAGAGTATCCCACCGAGGCAGGGTGACCCAGAGTATCCCACCGAGGCAGGGTGACCCAGAGTATCCCACCGAGGCAGGGTGACCCAGAGTATCCCACCGAGGCAGGGTGACCCAGAGTATCCCACCGAGGCAGGGTGACCCAGAGTATCCCACCGAGGCAGGGTGACCCAGGAGTATCCCACCGAGGCAGGGTGACCCAGAGTATCCCACCGAGGCAGGGTGACCCAGAGTATCCCACCGAGGCAGGGTGACCCAGAGTATCCCACCGAGGCAGGGTGACCCAGAGTATCCCACCGAGGCAGGGTGACCCAGAGTATCCCACCGAGGCAGGGTGACCCAGAGTATCCCACCGAGGCAGGGTGACCCAGAATATCCCACCGAGGCAGGGTGACCCAGAGTATCCCACCGAGGCAGGGTGACCCAGAGTATCCCACCGAGGCAGGGTGACCCAGAGTATCCCACCGAGGCAGGGTGACCAGAGTATCCCACCGAGGCAGGGTGACCCAGAGTATCCCACCGAGGCAGGGTGACCCAGAGTATCCCACCGAGGCAGGGTGACCAGAGTATCCCACCGAGGCAGGGTGACCCAGAGTATCCCACCGAGGCAGGGTGACCCAGAGTATCCCACCGAGGCAGGGTGACCCAGAGTATCCCACCGAGGCAGGGTGACCCAGAGTATCCCACCGAGGCAGGGTGACCCAGAGTATCCCACCGAGGCAGGGTGACCCAGAGTATCCCACCGAGGCAGGGTGACCCAGAGTATCCCACCGAGGCAGGGTGACCCAGAGTATCCCACCGAGGCAGGGTGACCAGAGTATCCCACCGAGGCAGGGTGACCCAGAGTATCCCACCGAGGCAGGGTGACCCAGAGTATTCCACCGAGGCAGGGTGACCCAGAGTATCCACCGAGGCAGGGTGACCCAGAGTATCCCACCGAGGCAGGGTGACCCAGAGTATCCACCGAGGCAGGGTGACCCAGAGTATCCCACCGAGGCAGGGTGACCCAGAGTATTCCCACCGAGGCAGGGTGACCCAGAGTATCCCACCGAGGCAGGGTGACCCAGAGTATCCCACCGAGGCAGGGTGACCCAGAGTATCCCACCGAGGCAGGGTGACCCAGAGTATTCCACCGAGGCAGGGTGACCCAGAGTATCCCACCGAGGCAGGGTGACCCAGAGTATCCCACCGAGGCAGGGTGACCCAGAGTATCCCACGAGGCAGGGTGACCCAGAGTATCCCACCGAGGCAGGGTGGCCCAGAGTATCCCACGAGGCAGGGTGCCCAGAGTATCCCACCGAGGCAGGGTGACCCAGAGTATCCCACCGAGCAGGGTGACCCAGAGTATCCCACCGAGCAGGGTGACCCAGAGTATCCCACCGAGGCAGGGTGACCCAGAGTATCCCACCGAGGCAGGGTGACCCAGAGTATCCCACCGAGGCAGGGTGACCCAGAGTATCCCACCGAGGCAGGGTGACCAGAGTATCCCACCGAGGCAGGGTGACCCAGAGTATCCCACCGAGCAGGGTGACCCAGAGTATCCACCGAGGCAGGGTGACCCAGAGTATCCCACCGAGGCAGGGTGACCCAGAGTATCCACCGAGGCAGGGTGACCCCGAGTATCCCACCGAGGCAGGGTGACCCAGAGTATCCCACCGAGGCAGGGTGACCCAGAGTATCCCACCGAGGCAGGGTGACCCAGAGTATCCCCCCGAGGCAGGGTGACCCAGAGTATCCCACCGAGGCAGGGTGACCCAGAGTATCCCACCGAGGCAGGGTGACCCAGAGTATCCCACCGAGGCAGGGTGACCCAGAGTATCCCACCGAGCAGGGTGACCCAGAGTATCCCACCGAGGCAGGGTGACCAGAGTATCCCACCGAGGCAGGGTGACCCAGAGTATCCCACCGAGGCAGGGTGACCCAGAGTATCCCACCGAGGCAGGGTGACCCAGAGTATCCCACCGAGGCAGGGTGACCCAGAGTATCCCACCGAGGCAGGGTGACCCAGAGTATCCCACCGAGGCAGGGTGACCCAGAGCTATCCCACCGAGGCAGGGTGACCCAGAGTATCCCCCCGAGGCGAGGGTGACCCAGAGGTATCCCACCGAGGCAGGGTGACCCAGAGTATCCCACCGAGGCAGGGTGACCCAGAGTATCCACCGAGGCAGGGTGACCCAGAGTATCCCACCGAGGCAGGGTGACCCAGAGTATCCCACCGAGGCAGGGTGACCCAGAGTATCCCACCGAGGCAGGGTGACCCAGAGTATCCCACCGAGGCAGGGTGACCCAGAGTATCCCACCGAGGCAGGGTGACCCAGAGTATCCCACCGAGGCAGGGTGACCCAGAGTATCCCACCGAGGCAGGGTGACCCAGAGTATTCCACCGAGGCAGGGTGACCCAGAAAGAGAAATCAAAGTTTTTCTTTTAAAATGTAGAAATGTAGGAGAATGGGTTACTGGTCTCTTACTCCCGGCATTTTAGTCGCCTCTTACGACACGCATGGCTTACGGAGGGAGAATTCTTTTCCACTTAACCATGTATTATTTTTATTATCATTATCTTGAGAGAAAGTAATACACAAGTAATATTAACACAATACACAAAATAACCCGCACATAGGAGAGAGGAGCTTACGACTACGTTTCGGTCAGTTGTGACTTTGTAAATGGTCCAAGTCGGACCAAAACGTCGCCGTAACTTCCTCTCTCGTATGTTTGGGTTATTTATATATTGTTCCAGTCAAGGTGTTGTACCTTTTATTCAATATTAACTGCAGCTCTGCTTGAACCAAGTCATTAAACTCAACTTGCTGATGATCTTTTAAACTTTTTTGACCAAATTTTTATTACCCAGCCTAAATCTACCATTTCCTGCTGAAACATTACAACACTGTGAAATGCGTCCTGTGTGGAGTGTAAGAAGGGAAACACAGCTAGCTTTTATTCTCACTATGTAATTATCACACACAGGAGGGTAGCAGCATATTGCTGATGCATTCTAATATGCAAAACAAAGAATGTTCGCCTCACCACTTCTTTTCAACCTGCTACTGCTCTTCCCTCTAAACAAAGTTGAGATAAAAATTCTCAGGTAATCTCCTTCGTCACTTGCACCTACGAACTAGCCTCCTAGACATCGTAGTCTAATCTCGCTCTATTTCCTCCTCTGGCTCTCCTATCCTCACCGCGCCACATGTTAATATGTACATCGATCCATCTCTCCTCTTCCTCCAACCCTCCCTCACCCGACTGAACCCTCACCCACAATCCCTTTCACCCACCCACTTGGCATCCCCCCTCCTCTCTCACCACCGCCGCCCCCCTCGCTCTTCATATAAGCCCTTCTGGCCCCTCATCTCCCCTCGCCTCTCACCTCTCCCTCCGCTGACCTATTTACCTTCACGCTCTCACACCGCCTCTCAAACAACATACAAGGTTTGAAGATAATCTGGGGGGAAGAAGCTCTCGGCGAACCTATCCTCAAGGGAGTTATTCAGAACGTTCCATTTTCCAACTATGTGCATTTTTTTATATATAAAGTTTCAGTAATGCAGATCCACGAACAGCAGTAATACACATTAAGCGGCACATTGTAAAAACAGCAAATGTAATCCCAATTTTTCAGGAGACAGGGTGCATTAGACTACAGACCAGAGTTACTGACATGTATGCAAAGTCATGGAGAAGCTTATTAGGAGAAGAGTGGTGGAGCACCTAGTAAGGAATGAGCTTATACACGGTTTCAGGGGAAAGGAAATCTTGTGTCACAAACTTCCTTGAGTTTTACAAGGTGACACAAGTAAGACTTGGTGGGTAGACTGAATATTCATGGACTGTAAGAAGACTTTCAACACAGTTCCGCACAAGACAGAGTAACAGGAGCAGGCTGGAATAACAGGAAAGTCACTGCAATGGATCAGATAATACCAGACAGGGAGGAAACAACAAGTGATGGTAAGTGACGAGTTATCAGAGTGGGTGCTTGTGACAAGCGGGTTCCGCAAATGTCAGTCCTAGGACCAAAGCTGTTTCTGGTATATGTGAATGACATAACGAAAGGGATATATTTAGAGGCGTCCCTGTTTGCAGTCTATGTAAAGCTAATGTGGAGAATGCAAACGGAAGAGGATCAGGCTGGACTACAAAAGGAATCTGGACAGGCTGAGAGCCTGATCCAACAACTGGCTTCTGGAGTTTAACCCCACCAAATGTAAAATCATGAAGATTGTAGAGGGTCCAAGAAAATCGCAGGCTAGGGGGCCAAAGATTGCAAAGCTCACTCGAGGAAAAGGAACTAGAGGTAGGTATAATACCGAGCACATCAAATTAAGACACACATCAACCAAATAACTGCTGCAGCATACAGGAGCCTGGCAAGCCTAAATATGAGTCATTCAAGACTGTACACCGTGTAAGTCAGACCAATATTGGAGTATGCAGCACCAGTATAGAACCCACACCTGGTCAAGCACGTCAAGAAATTTGAGAAAGTACAAAGGTTTGCAACAAGAATAGTCCCAGAGCTACGGAGTATGTTCTACTAGGTGAGGTTAAGGGAAATTGACCTGACGACACTGGAGGACAGAAGAGACAGGGTGGGCATGATAACGACGTATGGAATACTGAGAGGAACTGACAAGGTACATAGTGACAATGTTTCAGAAATTGGGCAAGGAAACCAGAGTCACAACTGGAAGTTGAAAACTCAGATGAATCACGGGGATGTTAGGAAGTATTTCTTCAGTCATAGAGCTGTCAGGAAGTAAAACAATCAGTAGAATGTAGTGGAGACAGGATCCATAGCTTTAAGCAGTGGTACGACGAAGCTCAGAGTAGGGAAAGAGTAGACCTAATAGCAACCAGTGAAGAGGCGGGTCGAGGAGCTGTGAATAGACCCTGCAACCACAAATATACGAGTACTACACACGGGCTAGGAAGAAACGCAGCATGTAAATCAGGCTGCCTATCTTTTGGGCATCTGTGGCTGAGTGGTCTAGGGCGTCACTTGAGGAACCTTGCCAGGCTCCGCTGAAGTGCTTTTGAATCTTGCTCACTGTGACCTTGTGTGTGTGTGTGTGTGTGTGTGTGTGTGTGTGTGTGTGTGTGTGTGTGTGTGTGTGTGTGTGTGTGTGTATTTTAAGGTGACCCCATAGAGAAAGAAAGGATGGATGTGGTCATATGTCTACTAGATTTCAACTGCAAGAAGGTCACAGTTGAAAGAACAAGCGAAGTGAAGAGAAAAACAGAAATTGAATACAGCCATGGGAGAGAACAACGCATAAGGCCACAAACAAGGAAGAGCAAAGCGTCAGCATATTACTGTATTAGACGTGACAACATGGAGATATTTTGGAGGTTGATCGTCTGGATAGCTTGTTGTTTTTTCATCTCATGTTTCTCCTATGATTGGCTGGTGGGAAGTCTGGTCGTTTGTAGGTGGCCATCACCAACAAATTCAGATTGGGCGGAGACCGAATTTTCCAAGTCAGTAATTACTGTATTTAAATAAGGGTGAGTTGGCCCCCAATTTTACTCAGTTTACTGTCTGGGGGTCGAAGTCATATGCACTAGTAATGAAACAATCGGTCAGTAAAAAAGTAGGAGAACACAAACAGGACACTTAACAAAAGAAAGGAGGAACACTGCAGCAGGCCTACTGGCCCATGCAAGGCAGGTCCAATTCTCCCACCAACTTAAGCCAATGCATTAACCTAGTCAGTATGTATAATGTACGCAAGACTGTAGTCCTGGCACGGGTCTCAATCTTGCGATGACCCGTCTCTGGCTCCCGAGGGAGAAAGGTTTCTACAATGATGCGACGTATGCTGCTCAAGCACTCTTTGGTCAGTTCAACTGGTGCATCTAAACAAGCGACAACACCGTATGTACTCTTAACTATGGACACTAGCGAGGAGGAGGATATGTCGTTATCACATGTAACAGCATGTCTGGTTCGTTGACTCCATGATACATTAGTGTGGCCGCAGTCATCTCTGGGTCCTCTTCGGGAGGGAATATCACTTCTAGTTGCCTGCGGAGTGTCTCAGTAACTTCGCACTCCAGAAGATAGTGTGTTAGGGGCCGCTGAACAACGTGCTGACAGTACTGGCATATCTCCTCCTCAGCCTTGTCTACCATCATCTTGGCTGTGGAAAAGCCCAAACGAAGCCGATGGATGGTGGTACACTGCGCTCTGGAGCAGCTTCTATCATATGGAGGGGGTTCTCCCTGAGTCGCTGCTCGGTACCACTGTTGAGATGGGGTATCACCTAAGACCTCCCCCATAAGTTTCATGGCTCTGGCAGCCACCAGTTTGATCTGTCGTAGGCTGATTGGGACAGTAATCCCAACATGTGGATAGTCTGTTGCTGCCTTGGCTGCATCATCTGCCGCCTCATTTCCCCGGATGCCAGCATGGCTGGGGATCCAGTTCAATGTCGATCTGTTACCCTGAACTTCTAAGGCTGACATTATGCTCAGGATCGATGTGATGAGGTGAACATTGTCCTGTGGTTGAGGATGGGAGAGGGCATTGATTGTAGAGGTGGAATCAACATGTATGACAGGTCGGAGGCGATGTCGTAGGGCATGTGACAATGCCTGCTGAATCGCCCACCACTCAGCTTGAAGGATCGTGCAGGGGTCGGGGAGTCGCCAGCCTTGTGTGTGACCATTGTGGTACAGTCCAGCTGCTGCTCTCTTCCTGTCAGGGTCGACAGAACCATCTGTGAAATACACTGCACATGTGCCTCCCTCTGCCAGTGCCATGTTTGTCTCAGCATGATTGGTGAGGGTGTCCTGACTGCAGAGACGCTTAGAGATGGGTAGCTGCATGATGCAAACATCGGCTGGATCTGGGCGCCAGGGAGGTGGTGGATGGTACCCAGCAACAGGAAGGTCACAACTCTTCTCACAGAGCAGCTGTACAGGCAGCAGCTTCCGCCCAGCAGCACAAAACGAACGAATCCAGTAGTAGTCCGTGAAGAGTGTGGGATCTTGTGACATGGTTGCCAATATCCGTCTCCTTAGTGGGGTACGTTGCTGCCGGTGCAGAATCGTGGCCACTTTGCAGGCGTTTATGTATCTTACTCTGTCAGCCAAGGAAGGAAGCCGGGCCTCAGATCTGAGATATAATGTGTTGGTCCAGATGGGGGCCCCAAGCATAGTTCTTATCGCCTGATTTTGTACGACCTCCACCCTTTGCCTGCTCTGCGGGAAGAGATGAGCTAACGCCGGTGCACCGTAGTCAATGAGCGAGCGTATAGCTTGTATATAGTACAAGCGAAGTACATCTTTGCTTGCCCCTGCACGGTGCCTCGTCATGGCTCTCATGGCATTGAGTCTGAGTAGAGCACGTGACCTGACATACTCGGCCTGTTTCTGAAAGGTCAGCTTTTTATCAATGTAGATTCCCAATTACAGGTAGGAGCCTGTCCACTCAAGTGCTATATCCTGAATACGTAATCTATTCACAGGATCTGGTCCCTTGAACATCATTGCAAGAGATTTCTCGGCCGAGATCTTGAGGCCTAGTTCCTTGAAAGACTGCGTAATTAGGTCCAGAGCTCTCTGAGCCTGTCGTTCTAAATTGCCTTTCCCATTCACTACGAGTGTAAGATCATCAGCATGGCTGAGGAGCTGTGTACCACTATGAAAGGGAAGGCTCACAAGTTCCTGCATAAGGATGTTAAACAGGGTAGGACTGAGCACACCTTGTGGCATACCGTTTTCCAGGGGTTTTTTAAAAGGGGGAGTAGTGTCCCTGAAAGCTGACACAGGCCTGCCTACCCATAAGGTAGGACTCTATCCAAGCCAGGAGGCGTCCTTTGATTCCCTTCCGAGCTAGTATTGCCAGAATTGCTGTGGGGCTGGCTAGTTCAAATGCCTTTTCAAGGTCGAGGTAGACGACGATACTAGGTTTTTTGTTACTATCAGCAATCTGGCTTAGTAGAGTGGTTATGCACTCTGCTGTACCCACTCCTTTGGTGAAGTCAAATATGTGATGATGAGAGGGTCCAAGTTTCGATAGGAGGCGGTTTAACACCATCCTCTCAGCAGTCTTGGCTAAGCAGCTGGTCAGCGATATTGGTCTCATACTGCCTGGGTCCTTGGGCTTTGGAATTGGTACGATGGTAGCTTTCTTCCAAGCTGCTGGGAGTGTCCTGACCCTCCACGACTTGTTAATGACGTCTAGCATGGCCTCCCATCCACTCTGCCCAGCCCGTGCAATCATGGAGTACGTAACACCATCGATGCCCGGGGCAGTGTCACCTGTGTTCTTAATGGCACGTCGGAGTTCCAAGTCCGTGAGGTCTTCATCAGTCACATTTTCCGACTCACATGCAGCTTGTATCGTTAGCTGGCGCTGTGGCAGAAGATCCATCTGTATATTCCGGATGTCCTGTGGGAGCTAAGTGGAGGCTCCCCTGGAAGTGAAAAGCTCCACTAGTTTCTCAGCTTCCTGGGATGGGTTCGGGTGTGCTGGTGGCCTCGGATTGCTCTTGCCAGTTGCTATGTTGAGCTTGCCCCATATTTCAGATAAGGTGGTGTGATGCCCGAATGTTGAGCACCACTCCAGCCATTTCTCAGTTTTTACTCAGAGAGACTCTGCGGGCATGCTGCACAATGGCTCTCAGAGTATTCCTGTTCTCTGACCTAGTCAGGTCAGGTCATGTTCACTTAAGGAAGGAGAACAGCATCTGATCTAGTAGCACAAGCTAGTCAGGTCCAACTCACACCCACTCTTGTATTTATCTAACCTAATTTTAAAACTACACAACATCTTAGCTTCTATGATGGTACTTGGGAGTTTGTTCCACTCAACCACAACTCTGTTACCAAACCAATGCTTGCCTATATCCTTCCTGAATTTGAATTTTTCCAACTTAAAGCCATTGCTGCGAGTCCTGTCTAGACTAGATATTTTTTTAGCACACTATTTGCATTCCCTTTATTAGTTCCTCATCAAACAAGGAATTTAGCGGTGGAGGCAACCACTAAGGCACAGTGAAATGCCTTGTGAGATCAAGTGAAAAAACTAATGCTGCAACAGTAGTGCATTATCGTCACATTGCAGAGAGAAATTAGTGCGGATTAGTGATCATAGTGGTGGAGTGACATGTCGGAGACGAAGTGAGCTTGGGTTTTTATTTGTAGAGATGAATAATTCCACAACACCTTTGCTAGAATAATTTACGCCTAACAATTAGGAGAGGAAACTTTAAACGATGCTCGTCCATCTCACATCAAGTTGCAAGTGGGAAGAAAATGGTTAAAAAGCCAGACAACAGATCAGGAGAAGAAGTAAGAGACAGTCAGTAGCTCATTTTTTTTACTAAGCCCCAAACGAAGGATGTTTTTCCATACCCTCCGTAAACATAATTGTTTACTGTACACTTCTCTCCAAGTGATGTTTACGATCCTCCCAAACTATCTGCTTAGCAAAAAAAAAAATTGTCGTTTTAATTTCTAATGGACCTTAGTCAACATTCTTCCTCACTGAATGTCTTATTGTTTCTTCTGTCTTTTTCAAATACCAAGTTGAACTTCACGACTTTGATCTTTCTTTTCTACTTCACCCTTTCCTTTTGCGGCCATTTATCTTTCTCGTTAGTCTTACTACATGGTATCCCTGACATATCTGTCATCCCTGCTCTTGGTATCCTGTTTCTATGAATTACTAAATTTCTCATCATCCTCGGGTTTCCACGACCTCTCGTAAATCTCCCACTTACACTATTGACTTTCCTTCAGACAAAGGAAATTCGGTTTTATCCTTGATCGCGAGGATTATCTCCGAAAGCTGAGTCATTGATCGCTGACTCTTGTCCAAATATTGCATGCATAAAGATAGCACAGGAAGATTCAAGTGCTTATAAAGATCGTATAAAGAGAACTTTCTCCTTCAAACTACTTTCTCTCTCTAGTCTCGACCCATCTGATTTTGACCACGTCAAACGTTTCTGTTATTAATTCTCTGTTTTATTTTTAACGTCTTTTCGGACCAGCCTCACATGGGCCAGTAGGCTTGTTGCAGTGTTCCTTCTTTCTTATGTTCTTATAAAACTCAAATCTGGTGTGCCTCTAAGTCCCTCATGCCACATAACTACATACGGCCTCTCATCCCTCACCTCATGACTTCCTTAAATACTCATTCCATTTCTTGGTTCTTATTCTTTCGCACACGTCTATCACCTCAAATACTTGACTCAACGAGCGTTGAAATAGGCCACCTGCAAAATGTTATTTTTTAATGTAGTGTCTCGCTTCATAAAACTTCGTCTTTAGTGTGTTTGCTCTGATCTCGAAGTGAAGACCAATGAAGGGTTACTTCACTGATGTTTTTTTTTTTATCTTAATCGTCTGTGGATCGTACCTTAATTTTCATTTCCATAAATACGCTTGGCATCAATCGGGCTCATATATGTCTTTCTCTTACCGATAGTTTTGGTACCTAGTTTACTTCCAGCGTCTCTTGTCCTTTTCAGTACTTTAGGAAAACTTTCATCTTCCTTTCTAATAGACTTCAAGAACACGTGAAAGTTGTACATGTATAGTACACAATACCGACAAGATGAAGAATTAGACACATGTACCTCAGCCTGAGGGACCGATTACCTCGATTTTTGTATACAGTTCTGCCATCTTCCCATTATGTCCTTGAATTTGTATTGGTAAAGCCAGTGGATGGCGATATGTCTACAAATAAAGATACCCAGACGTTTGCACACGTGTCTAATCAAGAAATGAAAATACAAGCCTTCCTGACGTCAACAATAGTCTTCGCTGTTGCATATGCTGGTTCTCTACATAAACCATATATGAACGAATACTGTTGTACGACCTACATAACATGCGTCGTAAATCCTTTTCAGTTTACCAGTATACTGTCAAATGCTATAATCTTCGGAACTAATGTTAGTTCAAGAGTTGCAGCTCAGCAAAACCCTAAACACTGAAAAATAATTGGTAACAACCTGAAACTTTAAAAACAAAACTAGAAAGAAGTATATCTTACTAAAAATACAAAACGTCATTTTGTCGCAATTTTTCCGGTGGCTTCAAAGGTTTTGTCTTCGAAGTTCTCAGTGAGAATCCAGTGGAAAGCAGGTTCTTGCAGTCACTTGTACACTTTCTCGCTGCTGAAGTTGAATTTGGCGAAGGTACCCTCATAGCTGTATTCATTTTGCTGATCGGTATCCCTGTGCATGTAAGTCTGGACATTCGATTAGATTGTGATCAGAATTAGTTGCATAGGTGCAAAATGGTTATTATAGAATACATATTAATATTCCCCGAAAATTCACTTTGTCCAACAGCGGGAATTCAATATGGTGACCAATATGGCTGTCGCTTTTTTTGCATTCAGACTGAAGAGAAGTTCAATGAAAGACTAAACACAGGTGTTTCAGACAAACAATCTAATGAAATGAAGTATTCAGTGATCCAGTAAAAATAATATCGGCGTTCGTGTACATTTCAGAACGAAAATAAATAATCAACAACTTTCATGTACAGTAAGGCTTATAATGGAATATCCTCACAATGTCCTCTATGCAAATGTCATCATAAAAAATGTAAGTTAAAGATACAATCTTTCAGTATTCTGATGCATTATGGTTTATGAAATAAATAATTTAGAAGACCGACAAATTGAAGAATGAGATACTTGTGCAACATTTGGGAATCTTTACTGAGGAAACGTTTAGCCAGACATGACTTCTTTAGTCTAATACAAAGAAGATCGGTGGAAATCGAGTAGTAGTTTGAGGTAATCAACCCTAGAATTGATGTGTTTAGTCCATCAGTTTTCTAGACTGACTGAAATCATATTGCTACCACACCACAGATGGAACAGTCAGTACCCTGTCCTTTCAATACGTATCAAATGTTACAGGAAGGCCACTTGTCGAATATACTGCACCAGGAGCTTCCCAGTTCTGCTCTGATTTACGACTTGGTCTAGAAGCTGTGAAATCATTTGGCTTACCTGTGTGACACATTCCTCCTCTTCTAACTTAGTGGCATCTTACCCCAGGCTTTGAAGAGCTGTGTGAAGGCCAACTTTCTCTAATAAGAAACAATTAAGAGCTGCTGAAGTAAGAATGCTAGGCTGAATTGCACATGAAGAGGAATAGCCGGTTAACTTGTTATAATCCACCAAGACGCATAATGTGTCAAGGCAGAATCCCCCTAGACGCTTAATAATTCCGCCTAAATCTTCACTAGCAGTCACTGTTTCTATAACCTTTATGTATAAAGGCTGGTCAAATGTAACTGGACATAATTCACAGGTCATGCTTTTGACTCTGTGCATGTGTGCAAAACATTGTATAATGCTTGGTTAGGTGGGGCCCAAATTGAAAAAAGGGAGGGACTTCTGTATTTTTCCGTATTTGTCACTCTATTGCCCTCTCATGAGACCATTATAAGAAGGACATGGGGCTAATTCAAGAGTAAAGCCAAAAACCCAGAGAAAGTCTAGGGAAGTTGCCGAGTCCAGATACTGGAGAACCTGAGTAAGAATCTTATGGAGTTCTATTACCACAGACTGCAGTCCAGGAACACCCAGTTTCTTATACGGGTATGTTTATAGAAATTACATCCAAAAGTGCCAACTATGTCAAGTGATGGTAACTTGACTGTGCGTGTCATGGGTGATCTATCAACAGTTTCAAGGGGAGTTACATAGGCTATGCCACCCCATACTGTGGAAGGTATTGTGACCAGTAAGAATAAATATATTAAATTCAGCGTGTTCAAACTCACGCTGAGTAAAAACATCGTTATGTGTTTTTACTCAGCATTTTCAAA
Organism: Cherax quadricarinatus; assembly: GCF_026875155.1. NCBI lineage: Eukaryota > Metazoa > Arthropoda > Malacostraca > Decapoda > Parastacidae > Cherax > Cherax quadricarinatus. The sequence continues at coordinate 22,333,885 of NC_069399.1, forward strand.
CCGCTGTACCTCATGAACGTAGTTCCTACTGCTCAGTATTATCATTTCATGAGAGAAATACTTGAGGTGTGTTAAGTAAAACGACACAAATGCAGCGGTGGTATTGTATGGTGGCATAGATCACTAATACAATAATGCATCAATAATGCAAATGGTATACATGCATGTGAAAAGGATGCTAGAAGGATGGGGGTCGAAATATACATAACAATTAATCTCCGGAGTTTCCGTTTCCATGTAAGTTATTGCTGAATGCATGTAATAGGTATTAAGTGTACATTAGTAAGCATTATGTTTCTAATTTTATCATAAATCATTTCATTGCGTCTGAAAGCCTAAATTCAGAGAATTTAATTGAATTTCCGTCATGTCTGAATGCTGTGATAAGAAAATAAGCAGCAGTTGTATTGGACGCCATCTTGAATTCCTGCTTTAGCACAAATTAAATTTTCGTTGATATTTAAAATGTTTATATTTTTTTCTAATACATCTTTCTTGAGAGTTTCAGCCTGCTACCAGATTTTTCAGGGTTTGACCTGTTACTCATGGAGAAAGTAGCCTGACCTGACCACTTCAACTGACCTTTCATCAACTTGCTATCCTATTTTATGTACCACCTGAGACCGAAACGTGAGTTAGTTGTAAATTATTGGATCATTTTTTACAGACATAAGCCGAATAACCCGGTACTGACCAACACATTTCATGTTTCGTAAATTAAAACTGTACATGTAAAAACGTTAATGAAAAAAATTATTAATTTGGTGGTAGTTCTAATCAATCAACAACATCCAAGATTCTACAAGCCACTCAACAGTTGTCTCCACCATCTCTCACTACCCAGCCTCCACCTGATATCTCTACCAAATTCTGTTACTGCATGATGTTTGCTCACATGCAAAATTCTGCAAAACCTGGCTCTTTCAACACGACTATTAATGAACTTCTTGCACTTAACAGCATGCCATCATTTAACTTCCCTGCAAGTCCACCATCAGCTGAGATTTTGAAAATAATCCCGAAGATCGTCAGTTTTGAAGCGCCAGACGACATGAAGGAATTAATAATTGATAACGACGACGAATCCTCTTCTGATTCCTCCAATCAACATTCACCTGACAACATCCAAGACAGCACCACGCCTTCTACTGGTCAACTGGCTTGTCACACCACGACCAACCAAGATCCTACCCTACCTCCGCCATCAACACCACCTTCCTCAACTCCACCACCGCCTTCTCGACCTCACTCACGTCGATTACCTGGAACACTATGGGTTAAACACAAAGGACTCATGTTCTTCACCACGACACAATACCCCAGCCCAATGACTCGCCTAGAACTCATCCAACATCTCCAAGACAACACTGCAACGTACACCACCGACGAAAAGCCATTCCCTACCGTCAACCAGATAATCCACCAACTCCAAACCAACGAACTCTTCTACAGCTCTCCCATATGTGTGACACAACTCTCTAGAACAAAATTCAAAGCATTGACAACCGGATCAAGAGAATAACTAACTCATCCTGCTTGCTGCCTACTGACACTCTCAGCTCCTGCCGCTGCCTTCGCCATCCTCTCCTAGAGAGCCAAGTAACGACATCATTCAAGCCTCTCCATCTACGCCTCTAGTACTTCGGTACCACATGTCCCAAAGTGGTTGGGCCACTTGCCTTGATTCCTCCTCTTCCCCTCCTTCCCATCCTTTTCCAGTTATTTCCATCTTCCTTATCCTTCTTCCTTCCCATCTCACGACAGCCCTCGTCGTCTTCGATTCGATTCGGTAGTTCTAATAATTTCTAGAGGTGTGAGGCCCCCTTGCCCCCTACTCCTCTTGTTAGGTGGTGTTGGGGTTAGTCTTGTTAGGTGGTGTTTGTGGTTTTTTTTAGGTGTTGGGGTTAGTCTTGTTAGGTGGTCTTGGGGTTAGGCTTTTTTTGGTGGTGGTGAAGTTAGTCTTGTTAGGTGGTGGTGAAGTTAGTCTTGTTAGGTGGTGGTGAAGTTAGTCTTGTTAGGGGGTGGTGAAGTTAGTCTTGTTAGGTGGTGGTGAAGTTTAGTCTTGTTAGCTGGTGTTGGGGTTAGTCTTGTTAGGTGTTGTGGTTAGTCTTGTTAGGTGGTGTTGTGGTTAGTTTTGTTAGGTGGTGTTGGGGTTAGTCTTGTTAGGTGTATCGTAAAGGGTTCTTAAATGGAGATATCGTAGGTTGAAAGTAGACACACTTGTAGGATGGTAAATATATTGTCAGACTGAGATGAGGGATGGAGCCCCAGCTGCCTTGCCTGTCTACGCCTGGAGTGTCTGCCGCCGAGTGAGGCCGGGACAGGGGCATGAGCCCACACATCTGTATCCCGTGACGTCACACAAAGCCACAGGCCTACAAGGGATCTCGTGTCTAAAGCACATGGATGATGCTACTGCTATGCTATATAATTTCTGGGAATACAGGGATCAGCAACTATGCTGACAGCTCGGTCATGTTACGTATGTCGTCCCGACATACACTACTATACTATAGGCTGAACAGGCAGGCGGATCTGGGCTGATTCTATACAATAACAAATTCATATATAACTTAGAACTAATGGATGGTAAAAACATGATTTTGACGTAATGGGTGTTAAAACGTAATCATTACAAACTATAAGAACAAATCATTATACAATATGAATGGAATTGATCGATCGATCTGTATTCATGCACTCTACGGATTCTGAAGAAGAATAATTATATACAAAGAAGTGGTTTAACAGAAAGGCAGATTCGGTGCACTCAAATCTAGACTGTTAATTCTCAGAATACGGAGGGAACGTGAACACGAGAATTTCTGACAAACTGATCAGATAATAACAAACACACAGTTGACAATTTCATTCATCTCGGACATCTAATTATACAGACTATGTACATTTAAACCCAATTCTGCGAGGGTAAGGTTTACGTATGCAGAATGGTTATCATCTCTGGGAGGGTCGAATTCCTCTGCAATGGCTAACACATGCCTTGACTGAGAGAGATCTGAACGAGTATCTACAAAAGATACAACTACAATCACTAGTGACTGTGGAATTACTAACTCGTCTGCTAGGAGTACTCAACTCGACTATTCGATACAGTAATTCTTGGCTCATTACAAAGTCACTAATGGGTACTGGTGGCTTCACAGTAAGAATAAGATCTTCCTGGAGCAGGAATCGAATCACACCAGAACACAAGGGATCGGTTCTTTGGGCATTTTTGACATCCTCGACAGTAAATGGAGGATCTGCAGTAACTACACTAACGTGTCGCGATAAAGCATCTGCGACTACATTCGACTTGCCAGGTAAATTTTCAAAAGTGGGATTGAACTCTTGGATAGTCAAGGTCCATCTGGCTAACCTTCCAGTAGGCTGTTTGTTCTGGAATAAAGGTAACAGTTCTTCCTTACTGGAGGAAAGAACAAACTCGGTGGAGTGGATGACTCCCCCCGGTTGAAAAATTAACGCTATAACACGCAATATGAGTAAGGGAGAACGAATCTACTATCTCAAACTGCAAGCACAGGAGAAAAGAAATGAACACGGTGAACATGCTGATATTCAATCTGAGTCGCACACAGTGACACGAGGTATCAGCTATAAAGAAAACTACACTTACAAACGTTAACATGTGAAAGTTACTCGAGAACTAACTTCTTACAATGCACTGATTACTGTCAACTAGGATGGGATCACCATCTGGAACATTAGGAACAACAACAGACACTCTAGTGAGAACACTAGCTGTAACAGAGACGTCTTTCTGCAGACAGCATGTCACATCAACAAGAGATGGCATTACTAGTTGCAAGTAATCGTTTTCTGACAAGGCATTCCCCTGTGGAGAAACTACTACTCGAATACAGTCATTGCAGGGTAGGTGTGACTCAAGGCAGTTGAGTGTCCCCGGCACTTGAGGCA
>NC_069399.1:22338323-22358204 GCF_026875155.1 Cherax quadricarinatus
TTTTACGTGAACTGTATGCCATTTTGAAAGCACTTATTGTATCTTTCATGCTTGTTCATCTTTTGTATAGTCTCGACTCCCTTGTGCTTACAGGCTATATGAAAATTTGATAATCTCATCCCTATTCTCCGTATCCAATTTTGGGCAGCCGTATTTTCCCCAACCCCAAAAGATATTGTTTTTTGTTGGGCCCCTGGTCTGTCGACATAAGGCAATGAAAAGGAGACACTGCTGCGGGGTCAGCAGCATGACCTACCTTTTTCCCTATCGAGGGTTCCATTTCTGGACTTTTTTGCTGAATAGCTCCCCACCTTTGCCCTTTGGCAAAACTGGTCAACTCTGCTCGGTAACAAATTCTTCTTTAAAAACGGCATAGGTTAGGGCCCGTTTGTCATCAGTGCCGAGGTTGGGGCCACCTCCCCGCCTTGCATTGGCCACACTTCTTACTCATGGGTATCTTTGGGAGGCACCTGTTCCTCTCCGTGAGCAGTGTAAGTTCCGTATCGATTACCCAAATTTGTTAGACTGCCTCTCTATCAACGACCCGAAAATTTTTACCCCCAAACGTCGTCTGTTTACTACTCTCTTTACCTTCCCTTCTTGGATGGCCCTTTTAACCCGACTCTCTTTGATTTTGGACAACGATGTTTTTATCCACAAACTCGATGTACTTTTCGCACCCCCTACCCCTTTCTATCGTTCTTGCTGCCTTTACCCTTTCCCCATCCACTCCCCGGTTACTAACCTATTACTCATCCATCTCCCTTTTCCCACCTGAGCCCTGTTCCCTTTCCTGCCCTGCAGCGCTGTATAGTCCTTGTGGCTTAGCGCTTCTTTTTTGATTATAATAATAATAAAGGAATGCAAAATGGAAGTCTGTGAACCATTAACTAATATTTTTAATTTATCTCTTCAAACAGGTGTAGTGTCTGATATGTGGAAGATGGCTAATGTAATTCTATTTTTAAAACAGGGGACAAGTCTTACCGTCAAATTACCGCCCAATAAGCCTGACCTCAATTGTAGGCAAATTACTAGAGTCAATTATAGCTCAAATTATAAGAAGCCATCTCGATAAGCATAGCTTGATTAATGATACTCAGCATGGATTCACAAGAGGCCCGTCTTGTCTAACTAATTTATTAACTTTCTTCAGTAAAGCTTTTGAGGCTGTTGACCACGATAAAAGAATTTGATATTATTTACTTAGATTTTAGTAAGGCATTTGATAGGTTCCGCACCAAAGACTGTTGAAAAAAGGTAGCAGCTCATGGCATTGGGGGAAGAGTGCTCTCGTGGATCAAATCTTTGGCTCACAGACGGGAAAGCAGAGAGTGTCCATAAAGGGGGGTTAAATCCGAGTGGGGATCAGTAACAAGTGGCGTTCCACAGGGATCAGTCTTGGGCCCCGTTGTTGTTTTATTATGTATATCAATGATCTTGATGAAGGAATTACTAGTGACATGAGAAAATTCGCTGATGAAAAGAAGATAGGTAGGATAATTGATTCAAACGTAGATGTTAGGGAACTTCAGGAGGATTTAGACAAACTTTACTCTTGGTCAAAAAAAGTGGCAGATGCAGTTCAATGTAGATAAATGAAGGTTTGAAGCTCGGGAGTGTCCATAACCCTAGCACTTATAAGTTAAATAATGTAGAACTTAGCCATACAGATTGCGAAAAGGACTTGGGGGTTATGGTAAGCAGCAACCTTAAACCCAAGACAGCAATGCCTAAGCGTGCGTAATAAGGCAAATAGTTATGGGATTATATCAAGAAGTGTAAGCAACAGAAGTCCAGAGGTCATACTGCAGCTTTACACTCATTAGTAAGGCCCCACCTAGATTATGCGTCAGTTCTGGTCTCCATATTACAGAATGGACATAAATTCGTTAGAAAACATTCAGCGTAGGATGACTAAATTAATACATAGCATTAGAAATCTTCCTTTTGAAGAAAGATTGAAGACTCTTAAGTTACATTCACTTGTTAGACGAAGAATGAGGGGAGACCTGATCGAAGTGTATAAGTGGAAGATAGGTATTAATAAAGGGGATATTAACAAGGTCTTGAGGATATGGAAATAAATGGTATAAAATACCGACACAATGGAAATATAAACACATGTGCAGTATAATGTGATCCTTTATTGACTACGTTTCGCCCACACTGGGCTTTTTCAAGTCACAAACAGAACTACCTGGGGTGTATGTATGTGTATAATGTTCGCCAAGACCGTAGTCCTGGCATGGGTCTCAATCTTGCGATGACCCGTCTCTGGCTCCCGAGGGAGAAAGGTTTCTACAATGATGCGACATATGCTGTTCAAGCACTCTTCTGGTCAGTTCAACTGGTGCATCTCATAAGCGACAACACCGTATGTTCTCCTAACTATGGACACTAGCGAGGAGGAGGATATGTCGTTATCACAGGTAACAGCTTGTCTGGTTCGTTGACTCCATGGTACACTAGTGTGGCCGCAGTCATCTCTGGTTCCTCTTCGGGAGGGAATATCACTCCTAGTTGCCTGCGGAGTGTCTCAGTAACTTCGCACTCCAGAAGATAGTGTGTTAGGGGCCGCTGGAAACGTGTTTGACAGAAACTGGCACATCTCCTCCTCAGCCTTGTCTACCATCATCTTGGCTGTGGGGAAAGCCCAAACGAAGCGATGGGATGGGGGGTTCACTGCACTCTGGACCAGCTTCTATCATATGGAGGGGGTTCTCCCTGAGTCGTCTGCTCGGTACCACTGTTGAGAGGGGGTATCCCTAAGCCCTCCCCATAAGTTTCATGGCTCTGGCAGCCACCAGTTTGGTCTGTGTAGGCTGATTGGGACAGTAATTCCAACATGTGGATAGTCTGTTGTGCCTTGGCTGCATCATCTGCCGCCTCATTTCCCCGGATGCCAGCATGGCTGGGGATCCAGTTCTATGTCGACCTGTTCCCCTGAACTTGTAAGGCTGCCCTTATGCTCAGGATCGATGTGATGAGGTGAACATTATCCTGTGGTTGAGGATGGGAGAGGGCATTGATTGCAGACGTGGAATCACATGTATGACAGGTCGGAGTCGATGTCGTAGGGCATGTGACAATGCCTGCTGAATCGCCACCAGCTCAGCTTGAAGGATCGTGCAGTGGTCAGGGAGTCGCCAGCCTTGTGTGTGCCCATTGTGGTACAGTCCAGCTGCTGCTCTTTCCTGTCAGGGTCGACAAAAACCATCTGTAAAATACACTGCACATGTCCTCCCTCTGCCAGTGCCATGCTGGTTCAGCATGATTGCTGAGAGTGTCTTGACTGCAGAGACGCTTAGAGATGGGTAGTGCATGATGCAAACATCGACTGGATCTGGGCGCCAGGGAGGTGGTGGATGGTACCCAGCAACAGGAAGGTCACAACTCTTCTCAAGGGGGTAGTTGTATGGGCAGCAGCTTTCCCCCAGCAGACGAAACGAACGAATCCAGTAGTCCGTGAAGAGTGTGGGATCTTTTTGCCATGGTTGTTAATATCCGTTCTCCTTAGTGGGGTACCTTGCTGCCTGTGCAGAATCGTGGCCACTTTGCAGGAGTTTATGTATCTTACTCTGTCAGCCAAGGAAGGAAGCGGGCCTCAGACCCTGAGACATACTGTGTTGGTCCAGATGGGGGCCCCAAGCATAGTTCTTATCGCCTGATTTTGTACGACCTCCACTCTTTGCCTGCTCTGCGGGAAGAGATGAGCTAACGCGGTGCACCGTAGTCAATGAGCGACGTATAGCTTGTATATAGTACAAACAAAGTAATGTTTGCTTGCCCTGCACGGTTGCCTCGTCATGGCTCTCATGGCGTTGAGTCTGAGTAGAGCAGTGACCTGACATATTCGGCCTGTTTCTGAAAGGTCAGTTTTTATCAATGTAGATTCCCAAATACAGGTAGGAGCCCGTCCACTCAAGTTCTATATCCTGAATACGTAATCTATTCACAGGATCTGGTCCCTTGAACATCATTGCAAGAGATTTCTCGGCCCAGATCTTGAGGCCTAGTTTTTTGCAAGATGCGTAATTAGGTCCAAGCTCTCTGAGCCTGTCGTTCTAAATTGCCTTTCCCATTTACTACGAGTGCAAGATCATCAGCATAGCTGAGGAGCTGTGTACCACTATGAAAGGGAAGGCTTACAAATTCCTGCATAAAGATGTTAAACAGGGTAGGACTAGCACCTCTTGTGGCGTACCGTTTTCCAGGGATTTAAAGGAAGAGTAGTGTCCCTGAAAGCTGACACAGGCCTGCCTGCCCCTAAGGTGGACTCTATCCAGGCCAGGAGGGTCCTTTGATTCCCTTCCGAGCTAGTATTGCCAGAATTGCTGTGGGGTGGGTAGCTCGAATGCCTTTTCAAGGTCGAGGTAGACGACAATACTAGGTTTTTTGTTACTGTCAGCAAACTGGCTTAGTAGAGTGGTTATGCACTCTGCTGTACCCCCTCCTTTGGTGAAGCCAAATATGTGATGATGAGAGGGGCCAAGTTTCCATAGGAGGCGGTTTAACACCATCCTCTCAGCAGTCTTGGCCCAAGCAGCTGGTCGCGATATGGGTCTCATACTGCCTGGGTCTTGGGCTTTGGAATTGGTACGTGGTAGCTTTCTTCCCAAACTGCTGGGAGTGTCCTGGCCCTCCACGACTTGTTAATGAGTCTAGTATGGCCTCCCATCCACTCTGCCCAGCCCGTGCAATCATGGAGTATGTAACACCATCGATGCCCGGGGCAGTGTCACCTGTGTTCTTAATGGCACGTCGGAGTTCCAAGTCCCTGAGGTCTTCATCAGTCCCCATCTTCCCCACTCACATGCAGCTTGTATCGTTAGCTGGCGCTGTGGCAGAGGATCGTCTGTATATTCCGGATGTCTGTGGGAGCCGAGTGGATGCTCCCCTGGAAGTGAAAGCCCCCTAGTTTCTCAGCTTCCTGGGATGGGTTCGGGTGTGCTGGTGGCCTCGGGTTGCTTTGCCAGTTGCTATGTTGAGTTTGCCCCATATCTCAGATAAGGTGGTGTGATGCCCGAATGTTGAGCACCACTCCAGCCATTTCTCAGTTTTTACTCTGAGAGAGACTCTGCGAGCATGCTGCACAATGGCTCTCAGAGTATTCCTGTTCTCTGCCGTAGGGTTACGCCTGTATAGCTTCCTAAAAGAGTTGATGCAGTGGTTCTGCTCCCGCACCTCGTCATTGTAGAACCACCAGTCTCTTTTGTGAGTGCGTCCTGCGGACTTCTTTGGAATTGCGCACTCTGCTGCCTGGATGAGAACAGTGATTAGCTCCTGTTCAGCCGTATCACAGTCTTCAGATAGAGAGTATGTGGACCACCAGTCATGAAGATAATCCTGGAACACCTTCCAGTTGGCCCTCTTTACGTCCCATCTAGGAGGCAGCACAACTGTGGGAGGCCTGTTGATGTTGAAGGTGGTGATCACTGCAAAGTGGTCACTGACAAGGTGAGGATGATTTTCCCCATGTGGCTCCTGCTGCGAGTTGTCTTGACCCGAAGGTAAGGTCGAGGCAGCCACCCAACAGGTGTGCGGGGTCTCCATTGTTTAGCAACTTTACCTCTGGAATATCGTGTAGGAGCATTGCTATGTGTCTGCCAGCAGCATTGGTTGCTGAGTGAGAGTGCAGCATTGGGTGATGTGCGTTGAAATCTCCACCCACAATAATACACTCAGTGCGTGCTAGTGCGAGGAGTTCTGCAATGTCGAGGGTGTGTCTTGGGTTCTTGTAGATGTTATAGATGGTAATGGGCGGCCCAGGTATGTGCACAAGGATGGCCTGTACCTCGAAATCCTCCCCACAGTCCACAGGGTTGGTTATAACCTCGTGAAGTATTGTATTGGATACAAATACAGCTGTGCCTCTGCAGTGAATGCATTCTTCTTCAAGAAATTCATTGCTGCTTTTTGAGTGCATGACCCCAAAAACCCAAACTTTGGTGAAAATTATAGGCTTCTTCCTGGGGGGGGAAAAACTCGGAATCTGAAGCAAGGAGTTTCTTGAAGAAGAATGCCGATGATTAAACCCAAGTTTTTTCAAACTTCATTTATCCTCGTCCTTCATCAGAGCGGGAAAGGACGGGGGGGCATTAAACATCTTAAACACCCCCAAAAGACACTGCTGAGAAAAATACATAGCCCTCCCCACCAACCCCATTGCCAAACACTTTTCCCAAACCCAATCTTTTCCCAATACCTCATTTAAAGTACCCTACCTCCACAACCACCGACCACCCAAAAACTTTTAACCAGGGGATAGACAGGACAACCCTTCCACCCTCTGGGGGATATACATAACCCCCTTTGAAAGGGACTGCAACAAGTTTTACTTTGGGCCCAAAACTTAAAGGGACCTCCAAAAACGTTTTTCAGAACCCCAAATTTAACGAAAAGCGGGTCTGACGACCCCTAGGAACCCCCTGCGTAAAAAACCCCGTAATTCACAAAAACCACTTGATAAATACAAAAAAACTAAAGGGACTTCTGGCCACAGAAGACAAATAGTACCGAAAAATCCGGAATCATCACTTATTTCTATACCCGAAAAATTAAACCAAAATTGGTTCTAAAAACAATTTTGAACCCTTCCCAGGAAGCTTTTTCCCCATCGTTTACCCCACATAAGAACATTTTAAAATTTCTGCCAAAAAAACTTTTCCAATTTTTCCTTTTTCCAAGTCCCCCCAAGTTTTAAAGACTTTAAAAACCCCACGGGTACATCATCGATGAAACATTCCCCCAACCTGACCTCATTTTTGGGAACCTGACTATAAATACTCGCTTTCCCTTTCCACCCGGGTACGAAAATACATTGACACAAAAATCAGTTCACGGATTTCACTTTTAATCAAAAGATAGGCACATGGTTTTCTCCCGGGAAAAAAAGGGGTACGATGCTCCATGAACCGAGGGAGGACTCAAAATTTGGAAATGTGGGGCAAAATTTTCTAGCAAAAGAAGTTGCGAGGGAAGAGGAAGCCCGCTCACATTGTAGCAGTTTCTGACACCCCAACCATGGAGCCAGCGAAAATTTAAAAGCAGGGGGCGGAAAAAAAACCCCCCCACCCCCCAAAAAACCAAGAGGGAGGGGAACACTGTGGAAAAAAGAAGAACCCCATCCGTCCAAGGAGAGGAAAAACCGCTAAAACCCGACCTGGCAAAATTAAATTTGGGGTTTCAACTTGGGGGGGAAAACCCAATATTGACTCCTCTCAACAAGGAAATTAAACCCCCTTGAAGAGAAAAAAGGAAAACCCGGATCGCCTTTCCCCGGGAAAGGAACTGGATTCTCGGCAAAAAGATCCCCCAAAGGGTGGTAGTGATGCGATACCCGCTGATGTCCCCTTTCGAGGAGTAGCGGGTTTCAAAACCCAGTGTGGTGTCAGAACGTCTCAAGGAAAAAGAGGCGGGCTTTGCACCCCCCCCGACGGGGTCCTCATTCGGGGCAGGGGTAGGCCCCAACTGCCATCCCAGCGGCCCTCGGTTTTTTGGGGGGCGGTACGTTTGGGGGGCCTTCACAGCAAAAACCAGTTCGCTGTTTCAAGGGGTCAGGGAAAGGACACCGGGTCCCACTCTGCCCCGAACAGAGTAATGGGCGGTGTCTGCAGCCAGCACCCCCCTCCCAAAGGAATCCTTCACCAAGTTGAAAAATGCATCGCCACCCACCCCCCCTAAAATCCCGAACTGCAGGCAGAAACCCCTTGGAAATCCTCGATGCCCCGAGAGGCTCGCCAGAATTAAAGGGAAGTCGGGGAAAAAACCCCAAAAAACTTGGCAAAGGTAGACGGATCACCCACTCTCGGGCAAACGGGGGGTTTTGCAGAAAAACCCTCCCCAAAACACAGACTCTAGCAGCAAACCCCCAATAAATTTGCCCGGGAAATTTCCCAAACCCTAAACCCCAAAACCCCAGGCGTAAAAGGTAAAGAACCCCCCGCACCCCTACCTCAACGAAGAAACAGAAAAAAGAGAACAGGGACGAAAAAAGGGGTTTTGCATCTGGTAAATGCGATCGCAGGCTGCACAAACGACCCCCCACCGGCCATGCAGACAAGAAAGGCATCCTCCCCCGGCACGGGCGCTTTGCGACTAAACGGGAAACCTTTACCAGCAGACCCCGGCTCCCCAAATGGTATGCGAAACAGACCACGGTGTTTAAATAAAGAAACCCAAACCCTCAGCAGTCCCTAAAAAGACCACAAAAAAACCCAAATAATACCCCACTTTTTCAAACCCCAACCCCAAAGCAGGCCCTACCGGGAGGATCTGTTCCCCCCCCCCCCTTTCCCCCCAAGGGTTTAATTCACAGATCTTATTTGAACAAAATAATCCCAGGAAAAACAGAGGGGAAATTTTTCGGGCCCGATGGTCATACCTCCTGGAGTGTGCTTTTGACCAAAGGGGGAAGGACGTGGATGCCATGAATTTGGGGTTTCTCGGGAGCGGGAGGATCATCCCCAGCTCAGGAAAAAAACATAAATGGTTTTAACCTCGGTTTCCCCAAATCAAAACCCAAGGCCCTCAGGGGAAAACTTTTCAGGGCCTGGGGGGAAAAACAGCCCCTCTTGGGGAGGCAGTAATTGGGGGTGGGGTTTTAAATATCTCTTCTACAAAAAAAACTCTGATGCCCGACAATGGGGCCCAAGCCCCTCCCCGGTTTTTGCTGGGTTTTTTCGGCAAAACGGCCCCGGGCTTTTCACTGCAGGGGGCACCGGGCTGAAATTTGTACCCAAATACAATACCTCACGGGGTTTATGCCAACCCTTTTGGACTGTGGGGAGGATGTCGGGGTTTAACCCAAATCCTTTTTAAAACCCGGGGCCCGCCCTTTAAACCATCTATAACATTTACAAAAAACCCAAGGAAAAACCCTCGACATTCCCAGAGCCCCCTCGCATAGAAAGCATGAGTGTTTATTGTGGGTGGAGATTTAAACGCCATCCCCCAATCTGCACCTAAACTCAGCCCCAATGCTGCGGCAGAACTAGAAATTGCCCTACCGTATTCCAGAGGTAAAGTTGAAAAACCAAGGGGAGACCCCCCAACCTGTTGGGGGGCCCTTGCCTCGACCTTCCCCCTGGGGTCAAAAAAAACTCGCACAGGAGCCACAGGGGAAATCTTTTCCTCACCTTGTCAGTGCCCAACTTTGAAAGTGTCCCCCCTTCAACATCAACAGGCCTCCCCAGTTTTTGCTGCCCCTAATGGGACGTAAAGGGGCCCAAAAAAAACGGGAAAAGGTTTGTTCCAGGATTTTCTTCATGATGGGGGTCCACATACTCCTATCTAAAGGGACTTGATAGGGTTTTGAACAGGGCTAATCATGTTCCCCACCCAGGAAAGCAGAGTGCGAAATTTTTCCAAAGAAGTCCGCAGGTTGCACTCCCCAAAAGGGGATGGGTTTTTAAAACACGGGGTTTGGCGGGAGCAAAACCCCCGCATCAACTTTTTAGGAAGTATACAGGCGAACCCCAAACGGCAGAGAACAGGAATACTCTGAAGCCATTGGCAGACCCCCCAAAGGTCTCTTTTCAGATAAAAACTGAGAAATGGCTAGAGTGGTGCTCAAAATTCGGGCATAAAAACAACCCTTTTCTGGGGATTTTGGGGCAAAACTTAACATAGCAACTGGCAAGAGCCCAAAAACCCGGGGGCCACCCAGCACACCCCAACCCATCCCAGGAAAACTGAGGAAAATAGTGGAGCTTTTCCCCTTTTCCGGGGGGCATTTTTACTCGCTCCCACAGGACATCCCGGGAAATACAGACGGATCTTCTGCCCCAGCGCCAGCTAACGATACAAGCTGGGATTGAGGAAAAATGTGACGATGAAGAAACCCCAGGACTTTGGGAAATCCAGTGCCATTAAGAACACAGGTGACAGCCCCGGGGGTCGATGGTGTTACTACTCCAGGGTTGCACGGGGTGGGCAGAGGGATGGGAGGCCATACTGACGTTAAATTAAAAAGTCGTGGAGGGGCCCGGGGGCACCCCAGCAGCTTGGGGAAAAAATACATCGTACCAATTCCAAAGCCCAAGGGCCCAGGGGTATGAACCCCTATCGCTGACCAGCTGCTTAGCCCAAGATGCTGAGAAAGGGTGGTGTTTTAAAACCCCCTCCTATGGAAACTTTGGGCCCTTCATCATCACATATTTGGCTTCCCAAAGGAAATGGGTACAGCAGATTTCATAACCACTCTACTAAGCCAGATTGTGACAGTAACAAAAAATAGTATTGTCGTCTTTCCTCGACCTTTTAAAAGGCATTTTTGGGAGCCCGCCCCACAGCAATTCGGGAATACTGGCTCTGAAGGGAATCAAAGGGCGCTCCTGGCCTGGGGTAAAAGTCCCCACCTTAAAGGGGGGGCAGGCCCATGTTCTTTCAGGGGGCACTACCCTTCCTTTTTAAAAAACCCCCGGAAAAACGGTTACGCCCAAAAAAGGGGGTGTGCTCAGTCCTTTCCCTGTTTTTAAAATCCCTTTTGGGAAAGGGAAATTGTGAGCCTTCCTTTCAAAAGTGGTACACAAACTCCTCAGTATGCTGATGTCTTGCACCCGTAGGGGAAAGGGGGAAAAACAAATTTTGGGAAAGACAGGGTTTAAAAGGGGGGCCCTTTGCAAGGAACTGGGCCCCAAGATCTCGGCCGAGAAACCCCTTTTCAAAGATGTTTTAAGGGACCAGTTTTGTGAATAGATTTTCGTTTTCAGGATATAGAAAATTTAGTTGGGGCAGGCTCCTACCTTTTACTTGGGAATTAATTGATAAAAAGCCCGAACCCTTTCAGAAACCCGGGGGGGGGTTTTTTCAAGGGGCAAGTGCTCTATTTCCCGACTCAACGCCCTGGAAGCCATGCGAGGGAAACCCTGCAGGGGCAACAAAGAGGGACTTTTGCTTGTAAAATAAACAATTTTTACGGGTCGTCATTTAAATACGGTTTATCGGCTTGCTATCTTTTCCCCCGCCCGAAAAGGCAAAGATTTGGGGTCTTTCAAAATCAAAGGGGATAAGAAAATATGCTTGGGGCCCCATCTGGACCAAAACACAGTTTTGTCTCAGAACTGAGGCCGGGGTTCCTTGGCTGACAGAGTAAGATACATAAACGCCTGCAAAGTGGCCACGATTCTGCACAGGCAGCAAGGTACCCCACTAAGAAGACGGATATTGACAACCATAGCACAAGATCCCACACTCTTCACGGACTACTCCAGGATTCGTTCGTTTTGTGCTGCTGGGCGGAAGCTGCTGCCTATACAACTACTCCTTGAGAAGAGTTGTGACCTTCCTGTTGCTGGGTACCATCCACCACCTCCCTGGCGCCCAGATCCAGATGATGTTTGCATCATGCAGCTACCCATCTCTAAGCGTCTCTGCAGTGAAGACACCCTCAGCAATCATGCTGAGGCAAGCATGGCACTGGCAGAGGGAGGCACATGTGCAGTGTATTTCACAGATGGTTCTGTCGACCCTGACAGGAAGAGAGCAGCAGCTGGACTGTACCACAATGGTCACACACAAGGCTGGCGACTCCCTGACCACTGCACGATCCTTCAAGGTGAGCTGGTGGCGATTCAGCAGGCATTGTCACATACCGTACGACATCGACTCCGACCTGTCATACATGTTGATTCCACGTCTGCAATCAATGCCCTCTCCTATCCTCAACCACAGGACAATGTTCACCTCATCACATCGATCCTGAGCATAATGACAGCCTTAGAAGTTCAGGGTAACAGATCGACATTGAACTGGATCCCCAGCCATGCTGGCATCCGGGGAAATGAGGCGGCAGATGATGCAGCCAAGGCAGCAACAGACTATCCACATGTTGGGATTACTGTCCCAATCAGCCTACGACAGACCAACTGGTGGCTGCCAGAGCCATGAAACTTATGGGGGAGGTCTTAGGTGATACCCCGTCTCAACAGTGGTACCGAGCAGCGACTCAGGGAGAACCCCCTCCATATGATAGAAGCTGGTCCAGAGCGCAGTGTACCGCCATCAATAGGCTTCGTTTGGGCTTTCCCACAGCCAAGATGATGGTAGATATGGAAATAAATGGTATAAAATACCGACACAATGGAAATATAAACACAAATGCAGTATAATGTGATCCTTTATTGACAACGTTTCACCCACACAGTGGGCTTTTTCCAGTCACACACGGATCTACCTGGGGTTGGAAGGTACGAAAGTATTTATAGTCAGAATGTTGAGGTCAGGTGGAGAATGCTGCATCTGATGATCTACCGGGTGGGGTTATAGAGTCTTGGGTAGCTTGGCAGGGGTATTGAACAAGTTGTAGACCTTCTGCAGTGTTCTATGTTCTTATGTGGGATAGCGATGAAGAAGTTTCTTGGTGAGTGGTTCAGCTATGTTATAGAAGCCGTTGTTCTGGTTGAAATTGTTGGTTATAGAGATAAGCGATGATTCCAGGATTCTTCTGTATTGAGTGTTGTCTTCTGTGGCTATAAGTCTTGAGTTTCTGTAGTTAATTAAATGGTTGTGTGAATTGCGATGTTGTACACAGGCATTCCTTGTATCGTCAGTCCTGCTTGCATATTGGTGTTCTGAAATACGTGTTTGGAGGTCTCTTGATATTTCGCCCACATATAATTTGTTGCAGTCATTACAAGGGATTATGTATACCCCTGCAGAGGATGGAGGCTTGTCCTGTCTACTACTGGTGATGTTCTTGATGGTCGTGGTTGTGGAGGTAGATACTTGGAATGATGTTTTGGCAAAGATGTTGGAAACATGTTTGGCAATGGAGTTGGTTGGGAGGACTATGTATCTCTTCCGGCAGTGTCTTCTCTGGGTGTGTTGAAGATGTTTAATGCCCGCCGTCTGCAGTCTCTGATGAAGTGACGAGGATAGTGGAGTTTAGAAAATACTTGTTCAATTATAGTGCATTCTTCCTCAAGGAACTCATTGCTGCAGATTCTGAGTGCACGTAGGAAGAAGCCTATAATTACACCACGTTTGGTTTTGGTGTCGTGGTGAGAGTAGAAGTGGAGAAGATCGTTTTGGTTGGTGGGTTTTCGATAGACTTTAAAACGAAGTTCGTGGTCAGCTTTGCAGAGCAGAACATCAAGGAAAGGAAGAGTGTTGTCGACTTCTTCTTCAAGTGTGAACTGGATTGAAGGTTCGACCTGGTTGAGCTTGTCTTGGAGAGCTTGAACGTTGAAGTGTTTAGGAGTTAAGAGGAGAATGTCGTCAACATAACGGAGCCAGGTGACAGATGAAGGAATAATGGTGGAGAAACGTTCGGCTTCTAGATGTTCCATGTATATGTTCGCCAGGACTGCACTGAGTGGCGAACCCATGGGTAGTCCAAAAGTCTGCTGAAAGAGGTGATTTTCGAAAGAGAAACACGTAAAGCCAACACATAGTTCAACAAGGTCGATGAAATCGCTGGCTGGAATGGGAAGATCAAGTGAATCGTCAATTTTCCTGCGCAAGAGATCGATGGCTTGTGTAGTAGGTACTTTGGTGAATAGGGAAGTCACGTCAAGGCTGGAAAGTTTCTTGTTCCTGATGTTGATGTTGCGAATGCGATTGAGAAGATCACCCGAGTGTTTGAGATGTGCTGGACTGATAGTGCCCAAGAGTCACCACTGCTGATAAAGGAGGTGGTGTTGTTATCATGAACACTGACGATTACAGGAACAAAATGCTCCATCTACTTAATGACCCAGATACCTACAAACCTCTCACAACTAACCAAGTGGACAATCTTACTAAAACTTTTCTTCAAAGGACTCGCCACATTCTGAGGGGCTCAGAACAAGGGAAGAAACTTCTGCACACCATCCCAAGCAACCCCAGACCTGCCAGAATGTACGGCCTGCCAAAAACTCACAAGCCTGGTATCCCACTGAGGCCCATATCCTCGGGAATAGGCAGTGCTCCCCGCCAGCTCTCAGGAATTCTTGCAAAACACCTCTCTAAACTCTTGGGCACTATCAGTCCAGCACATCTCAAACACTCGGGTGATCTTCTCAATCGCATTCGCAACATCAACATCAGGAACAAGAAACTTTCCAGCCTTGACGTGACTTCCCTATTCACCAAAGTACCTACTACACAAGCCATCGATCTCTTGCGCAGGAAAATTGACGATTCACTTGATCTTCCCATTCCAGCCAGCGATTTCATCGACCTTGTTGAACTATGTGTTGGCTTTACGTGTTTCTCTTTCGAAAATCACCTCTTTCAGCAGACTTTTGGACTACCCATGGGTTCGCCACTCAGTGCAGTCCTGGCGAACCTATACATGGAACATCTAGAAGCCGAACGTTTCTCCACCATTATTCCTTCGTCTGTCACCTGGCTCCGTTATGTTGACGACATTCTCCTCATAACTCCTAAATGCTTCAACGTTCAAGCTCTCCAAGACAAGCTCAACCAGGTCGAACCTTCAATCCAGTTCACACTTGAAGAAGTCGACAACACTCTTCCTTTCCTTGATGTTCTGTTCTGCAAAGCTGACACGAACTTCGTTTTAAAGTCTATCAAAAACCCACCCAAACCCAAAAAGATCTTCTCCACTTCTACTCTCACCACGACACCAAAACCAAACGTGGTGTAATTATAGGCTTCTTCCTACGTGCACTCAGAATCTGCAGCAATGAGTTCCTTGAGGAAGAATGCACTATAATTGAACAAGTATTTTCTAAACTCCACTATCCTCGTCACTTCATCAGAGACTGCAGACGGCGGGCATTAAACATCTTCAACACACCCAGAGAAGACACTGCCGAGGAAGAGATACATAGTCCTCCCAACCAACTCCATTGCCAAACATGTTTCCAACATCTTTGCGAAAACATCATTCCAAGTATCTACCTCCACAACCACGACCATCAAGGACATCACCGGTAGTAGACAGGACAAGCCTCCATCCTCTGCAGGGGTATACATAATCCCTTGTAATGACTGCAAAAAATTATATGTGGGCGAAACATCAAGAGACCTCCAAACACGTATTTCAGAACACCAATATGCAAGCAGGACTGACGATACAAGGAATGCATGTGTACAACATCGCAATTCACACAACCATTTAATTAACTACAGAAACTCAAGACTTATAGCCACAGAAGACAACACTCAATACAGAAGAATCCTGGAATCATCGCTCATCTCTACAACCAACAATTTCAACCAGAACAATGGTTTCTATAACATAGCTGAACCACTCGCCAAGAAACTTCTTCATCGCTATCCCACATAAGAACATAGAACACTGCAGAAGGTCTACTCACAACTTGTCCAATACCCCTGCCAAGCTACCCAAGACTCTATAACCCCACCCGGTAGATCATCAGATGCAGCATTCTCCACCTGACCTCAACATTCTGAACATGCCTATAATACTTCGTACCTTCCCAAACCCCCGGTAGATCCGTGTGTGACTTGAAAAAGCCCACTGTGTGGGTGAAACGTTGTCAATAAAGGATCACATTATACTGCATTTGTTTATATTTCCAGTAGAACTATGTACAGAAGATGAGGTAATCAGTCCCTCAACCTAGGAGTAGGTGCGAAGAGCACCACGACTATGGTGCTCTTCGCACCTACTCCTAGGTTGAGGGACTGATTACCTCATCTTCTGTACATAGTTCTACTGTCTTCAAGTTATGTCCTAGAATTTGTATTGATAAAGCCACTGGATGGTGAAACGTCTGCAATAAAGATACCCAGATGTTGCACATGTGTCTTAATCTCATCTTGTCGGTATTATATACCATTCGTACACAATTCCCCAGAGAGAAATTAGGTCTAATAATAACGATCCCAAATGGGTTAACAGGAGGCTAAAGCATCTATTAGGGGAGAAAAGGGGAATTTATAGGTGCATCAGAAGAGGAGAGGTTAACCTTACTGACCAATATGTTCAGCTTAAAAGAGAAGTAAAAAAGGCGATTAGAAAGGCTAAACGTGACTATGAAATTAGAGTTGCTAATGAATCAAAGACTAATCCAAAGGGGTTCTTTCAAGTGTATAGGACGAAGGTGAAGGAAAAAGTAGTACCTCTGAAATCTGGGAATGGACAGCTGACGGATAATGAACTGGAAATGTGTTCCTTATTTAATGACTATTTTTTGTAAATTTTTACACAGGAAGATGTAAATGAGATTACAGTAATTAACAATTATTTAGTTCTGATGAATTTAACTAATATTACTGTCACGAAGGACATGGTTATTAAACAGATAGACAAACTGAAACAAAATAAGTCCCCGGGACCCGATGAGTTGTTTTCAAGGGTACTTAAGGAATGCAAAATGGAGCTTAGTCAGCCATTAACGAGTGTATTCAATGCGTCCATCCTTACCAGTGTTGTGCCAGAGTTGTGGAAGATGGCTAATGTGGTTCCTATATTCAAATCAGGGGATAAGTCCACTCCTTCAAATTACCGTCCAATAAGCCTGACATCTATAGTGGGCAAGTTATTAGAATCAATTATAGCTGACATTATCAGAAGTCACCCTGAAGAGCATAACTTGATAAATGAATCTCAGCATGGATTCACGAGAGGTCGTTCCTGCCTGACAAACTTACTGACGTTCTTCAATAGAACATTTGAGGCAGTTGACAGTGATAAGGGAAAATATGATATTGTTTATTTGGATTTTGGGTAAAGCCTTTAAACAGAGTACCTCACAAGAGACTCTTAAGAAAAGTGGCAGCTCATGGTATAGGAGGTAAAGTTCTAGCATGGATTGAGGCATGGCTTACCAATAGAAAGCAGAGAGTTACATTAATGGAGTGAAATCTGAATGGGGATTATTTCACTAGTGGCGTTCCAAAAGGGAAATCAGTTTTAGGCCCTCTCTTGTTTCATAATTTACTTTAATGACCCTCTTCAAGGGGGTCCTTGGCGTGGTGAAGAGGCTCTTGGTCTGAGGAATTAGACCTATCGGTCTTCTTTCCTCAGACCGAACCTAATTACCCCCCAATCTCCCCTCCCCTATCCCATCCTCCCCCCATCCTCCCCTTTTTCCTTTCCTCCTCCTCCTCCCCACTCCTCCCTTTTGCCCTTCCTCTTTTTGTCCTTTGGGATTTTCTCCCACAGGCACGCTAGTTCCTAGGTAGAGGAAAGGACACCGGGGTCGATCCCATTCCTTTTGAGGTTTCTTGGCGGTGGCGTAGTTTGCCGTGGAAATGGATTGCCTAGGGATGTCCCGACCCCCTCTCGGTATCCCGGAGTAGCTTTGGGTGTCTTTTGGGCGACGGGTGTATCTCTGGAAGCCACCTTCGGTTTCCCGGGGGGTGGTGGCTGAAGGAGGTATGCTTTGTGGCGGATATCCGGCCGCCCTCTCTTTTGTCCACCGAGGTAGCTGGGCAGATGTGAGGTTGCTATCCCAGATTGCTGGTTTACTGGCATGAAGGGTGGGGTTTAATGGCAACGGGTTCCATGCTGCATCTGCGCTACTAGCGGTGTCGAGTCCTCTTGGGCGCGGGGGGAGATTTCTGGCCCTTTCATTCCTCCAGGAACTATCCCTCCCCGGGCCCCCCCCTTTTTTTTTCTTTTTTTTATTTTTATTTTCTTTTCTTCTTTCTTTTTTTTTTTTAAAAAACAAAAAGAAAGAAGTAACCTAACCATGGCAGCCCCAGTCCCTGAACCTTTTAAACCCCCGGGCCCCTTCTTGATACCGCACCCCGTTCTGGGCCCCCCCCCTCGTTTTTTGGACCACTCTTCAGACATTCCTCATGCCTCTGTACCTATTGCCGGTGCTGTTTCCTCACCTGCTTCAGGTACTGAGGCCTCGACTGACTCCTTCGATTTATCAGACCTTCGCTCTCCTCTGACTATGCTTCCGGCCCTCTCCCTCTACGGTGCGGCAATTTTCAAATCGCCGACCCGTTCCACGTCGGACCAACTCTGGTCCCACGCCTAAACGTCAACGACAATTACCTGCTGATGATACTTCTCCACCTTCACCTTCTCGTTCTTCTTCTAGAAAAGATCGACACGGTCCTTCACTACCTTTCCACGCTCAGTTTCAGACTGAACAGTGGGGGCTAAATTCTTCACTTTGCGACCAACTTCCTCTACTGCCTTCTTTCTGACCATAGTATGGCAAGGCACTCCTACGCCATGTTGGTAAAGATATTTCTTTCATGCTCTTAAGAGCGGTACGCGCATCATTACCGTACAGAATGCTACCCAGGCTCGTGAGCTCTCTCGTCTTTCCCATATAGATACTGTTCCTGTCACCCTTGAAAAACATCATTCCCTCAATTCTTGTAGTGGTACCGTTATTCTGCCCCATACCATAGTTCAACAAAATTTCCAGACATGCGGCACCGACATTCTAGAACAGCTGGAACCCAAGATCTCCAATCCTAAAAGGTAGACACTTACGTTCTTCCTGCCCGTGGGGGGAGACGATACCCTAGCAATGTTGGCTCGTTAACTTTTGACAGCCGGGGAACTCCCATCCTCAGTTTATATAGCAGGACATCGGTTACAAGTTCGAAAGGTGATCCCTACACCACAACAGTGTAGAAATTGCTGGCGATTTGGCCATCCAGCGAAATATTGCAGATCTATCCCCGAATCCCCAGTCTGTGGTGCCGATGACCATTCTAATACGTCTTGCAATCATCTCCCTCTTGCCAAAACTGTCATGAGGCTCACCCTTCGTACTCTCGCCGTTGTCAGGTCTATTTAAACGAGCGGGAAACCCGTTACCTCAAAGAGACAGAAGGTCTCCCCTTATGCCATGGCAGTTTCTCATCTCCGCCTCCAAGGGAGACTCCCGTGTTTCTTTTCCCGTGTTTCAAAACGTCCCCCACTTCTGGTATCCCATCTTCTACACCCACCTCTGTGGTTACCTCTCCCATAATCACTCCTGTATCTAATCCTTTTTGCTGTCCCCGGCTCAGACGTCCCTACTTCAAAGCCTAGTCTAATCTCGCTTCTTCGAGTTCTCTCTTACAAGCCTCAGTAAACGACGAGACCTCGTACGACACCTCCCTTTCCCCAAACGTCCCTCTACTTCTCAAAAAATCAAAAAAAGGTCCGGTAACACCTCCTACCCATCTTCCACCTCCTCATTTTACCCTCCCTGTCTCTGTCCCTAGTTCTTTCCCCTCTCACTGGCTCAGTTACAAGTGCAGAGGTTCACCCTCCTCCCTCGTAATGTACCTTCCTCCCCTGTTCCCTCCCAAGTTTCTTCCTCTTCTGCCACCTCCCAGGTTCCTGTCTCTTCTGTCCCCTGCCACGCTTCTCCAGTTCCCTCCACCCTTTCGCCCCCCCTACCTTGGTACAGTCCAATACAGTTCCAATCTTTACTCATCCTCCCCCTACCATTCCCAATATTGTCTCCCATACGACATCTCTGAATTCTGAAACACTTGAAGCAATCTCTGAAATATTGCAGAGACCAAACCATCAATGGACACTGATCCACCTTCCGCTCTTTCTCTCTCCTCTGCTCCATCTGCGCAACTCTTTTCTTCACAGCGCACCGTTCCTTCGCTGCTTGAACATTTTCCACTGCCTCCGCATGTGGACTTTTCTAACCCTCCTAGTCCGTAGGAACCCTTACCTGCGGATTTCAAGTATCTTTATCATTGCCATTCATGGCCTTTTTACAGTGGAAAAATACGTGGCCTCAGGGGTAATCGGGGTGAGCTTCAGATGTTACTCTCCCAGTTTGCCCCTGTTGGTGTTTGCTGTTATTTCTCACATCTCAGGCTATAATTTATTGTATTCTTCAGATCCTTTTCCTGATGGGAAACCCTTTTAAAGAAAGTGCCCCTTCTTTCCCCACATATTCCGTACCCCTAGCTATTTGTTCATACTTCGCTCATTACAAGCAGCCCCTATCCCCACATAGGGGGTATCCTCTGTTTTTTTAA
>NC_069399.1:22358704-22390837 GCF_026875155.1 Cherax quadricarinatus
GGAAACACGGGCCTTGGCCACTCCAGCATCGTTCTCCTGCTTACTCAAACGTTCCTCAACTACGAAACGCATAAAGCAACTCCCACTTTATTTCCGCACCCGAACTGCAACTTTTTTGTGTTCCCTTACTGCTTATGATGTATAATATAGCAGAGTTGCGTTCGTAAAATTTTGGGCAGTGTTGAGGGGGTTGATTTATAGGGGGGTTTGTGGTGCTGGAATGCTAATGCCTGCTTTGATGAGTTGGTCTCTGATGAGGTTTAATAATGATCATGTTTTTTTTTACCTGTGTTGAGAGTCGTGTGAATATCGGAATTCATTATGGTTATTTATCTGGTGGAAGGGTTCTTGTTTCCGCGGAACTGAAGTTACCCTTAGGCTCCTTGGCTGGATCTTAACTAATTTCTTTACATTCTCCTGTAGCTGAAATGGCCCCAGTTTTACCTTTTTCTCTGTAAATAAAGTAATACAGGAGTTGGTATTTGTTTAATTCATTATCGTGAGTCATCGCCGCAGTTGGATACGCTTTTTATTTTGGTATATTTTTTTAACCCAGTATTGTTTTAGTTAAAGAATCACGCAGACGGAAACTGTTAACACTTTTCAGTGCTTTCTGTAGTATTATTATTTTTAAAATTATTATTATTTTTAAATTATTATTTTTATTATTATTATCTCAGATGCTCTTAACACGAGAGATCATCATCCGATTGGCTGCAAATTTTCAACACCGATGTACGAGGTGCAAATTCTATAAACAAATGGAGGTGGTAGTACCCTCTACGAACTTGTGAATACCCCCTGGCAGCATCCGGAATGGCTCTGATGCTTCTAAAGCCCTCTGCGTAGTATATCTTCAAACTGACAGTTCAGGGAAATGCGTAATAGCTTCGGGAAATGACAACTGCAGGTACAAGTTGACCTCGAGCTGTTGAAAATTTTGGGGGTTTTGAGTGACAGAGTGGTGGTAGCGTGGGGGATGTTTCAACACTGCCACTGCTAACACAGTTCGTCACTGTGGACGTTTTTGTGCTAGTCGAGCTCTTGTTGCGGAAAGTGATGCTCTCTGTGGGCATCGGGTAATGCGGCGAGCTGTGGCCCTTTCCCCGTTCCAGGCGTGTCATGACACAATATCTGATCCTATGCCTCTATTATTCAAGAAATTTTCCCGCAACATAGCTCGAAGCAGTGGCTACGACCTCACTGCTAGTCCATCCTTATGACCAGTTTAGAGAAGGGGTTCTGAATTTCGCGAAAGACAAAATCTAGCGGGAAAAAAAAACATACCTACAAAGATTACAGGAATTTTTTTTAATTCTTCATGACGCCAAAGTGTGATGAATGACGCTCGCTATATGTCCAAGATCATAATTAACTATTGAAATTCTAGAGGAACTAAAACATCTCACACCTAATGTTAAAATACGCTTGTAAGCATGAACTACATCGCTGTGACAATCGATCTTAACGCAGGATTTACAATTTTAGTTGCTTCTTCAGCTCAGACCAAAATGTTTTACACTAGGAATCATTTGAGGTACCCACAGTCGGAAGCAGCCAGTCAGGACTGGTAGGACAGCTTTGGTACGTCTATGAGGATATGTTTCCATTGGTCTTAGATGTTGATGGATGTTTGTAGCTTGGTTTTTTAGCACCCTCTGCTCACATACTGAGGGTCCAGGATCGTCTCAGTCACAGGTGAAAGGTTGGGACGTATTCCTTACACCAGTCGCCCTGTTCACCTAGCACTAAGTAGGACCCTTAGGTGTTAGCCGACTGTTATGAGTCTCATCCCAGGGAACAATATTAACCTAAGTTATCCAGAATGCTCTACTTAACCGGGAATGCCAATGATATCAGCTAGATCTGAAATAGTTGTATAGTGTAATTGTAGAAAATAAGGGAATGTTATTGTTATGTTCTAGCTGTAACAAAAACATGAGATGATTGCAGCCCTAAATGAGGAAGGGGGACGGACTGCAAATCATAAATCGTGTCAATATTTCTCTGAGTTTGTCTTTTGGATTGTCATGCGATGAAGACTTTGATGAAGTTTGTCGACCGACTACATAAGTATGCATATTTCTTTAGCAAACATCCAAATGACTGCGACAAAAAACTGAGAGTTTCGGGAAGCCATTAAGGTTTGTGATACTACAGAGGCTGTCCAACCAAAGAGCGGTTTCAGTAACTACGACAAATAGTGTTTGAACATCGTCGAAGCTTCAGAGAACCAGAACAAAATCTCTTCAGGGCGACCAATAAATGGTGCCCAACCATGATATCCTCTTCCATCAAATAACACCTCCTACAGTGTTGAAGGATACTATGAAACTCGTGAGTGTCCTCTGAATATGAGATGATCGGAAGTAAAAGAACCTCCCATATATAAACTTTGTATTCTCTTATATAATTAGGGGACCTCTCAAATTTATATGTCGTGTCGAATTGGTAAAACTGGCCAATTGCAAGAGCTCATTTAAAATTAACCCCTTTTTCTAGTTTATGTTAATTTTAAAAATTAATTTTGTACCAAAAGAACCTTAAAAATCTTTCCAAACCTTATTAAAAAAAAGCGCGGCTTAATTTACTCTAATTCAACTAAATATATTTTAGATAATTTTTACAATAATTCAATAATACACAAACACAATGAAAAATATATTTTTCGTTAGGTTCAAAATGATTTTTGCGAAATTATACATACACAAATTTTCGTTTGCCTTAATCAGCAAAAAGAGCGTTGCTATCTTAGCCAAAATCGCAAGTTTTACCTTTAGGCACGACATATATATATATATATATATTTTTAAAATTTTATATATATATATATATATATATATATATATATATATATAAATATATAATTATCCTCCCCACGTCTGTGCTGCATTAATTTAGTTTCATTGCTTGTTTGCACGCTGTTGTTTACACTTCCACAAAGCGCAATGCAGGTATCCAGACAATTGTGTTCATTTTTTCGAGTTATTATCTGTGTAGCGTGTATGAAGTTAATCTGTTTTGTTATGAAAAAGGGTTTTGGTTTAAGTTATCTCGATTACCCTTGAGGAATTATTATTTTTATTATTAATGAGAAAGCGCTAAAATTCGTAATGTTCACAGGCATGTTATATGCAAGGTTGTCACTTGTTTTAGGATCAAGAGCCCTTACAAGCAACAAGACACCTGTAGGTTTTCTTGTTGCTTGTAAGGGCACATGCTCGATCTCTGTAGGAACCTTGCTTGGATGTCTGGTCCAAGTCGGACCGATACGTCGTCGTAAGCTTCTCTCTTTATGTGTGGGTTATTTGTGTATCGTTCCAGTCACGGTATTGTGCCTTTTTGTTATTTACGGAGTCTGCTTGGCACTGGCGTTGCTAGGGTTGGTGTCACTCGGGGCGACACTTCTGGGTGCACCCCATGAACTTCAAGGATGGGGATGGGGGGAGTAAACTCCACTTACGTCACTACTGCATGACCACTGACTAATGTTTAGCAATGATAATGTTTAAGGGCCATAAACCGAACAGGAGAAAACTTCTCTACTTTATTAATGATAAAAAAAAATAATCGTAGAAATATTGAGGGAACATAACTCAAATACCACTTTGAGTACAGCAAGGATATTACAATTATTCATGTTTAGCAATGCCCAAAAAAAAAAAAAAAAAAAAACTTGAAAAATAGACAAAAACATTGAAATATCAGAGAAACACTAGTTCCGATTTGACCCTTTGGTACAGGTAACATCTAAGTGAAGCTGATCTTAGATTTCCTTGTCTCCAATACTGCAAAAACATCTATCACATCATCAAAATCAAAGATTTTCCCTACATATGGCCTATTTATACTCTCTAATCATATAATTGATTATATAGAAACGACGGATTCTTCTCTATGTTGTTGCAGCACTGTTTTGTATATTAGTGTCACCTTCTTTAGAGGCTCTATGGTGTCACCCCCTAAATGGTGTAAACCCGGGCGGCCCCCCCTTTTCCCTTTAAACGAGCCATTTACTGCTTGGATGTCTGTAGGGACCTTGCTTGGATGTCTGTAGGGACCTTGCTTGGATGTCTGTAGGGACCCTGTTTGGATGTCTGTAGGGACCTGCTTGGATGTCTGTGGGAAACCCTTGTTTGGGGATGTCTATAGGAACCTTGCTTGGATATCTGTAGGGACCCTACCTGGATGGTCTGTAGGGACCCTGTCTGGATCACTGTAGGAACCCAGCAAGGATCACTGAAGGAACCCTTTTGTATGTAAGTACGGACACCATGGTTTCGATCGATCGATCGATCGATGATGGATCGATCGAGAAGAGAGAGAGAGAGAGAGAAGAGAGAGAGAGAGAGGAAAAATGTTAAATGTTGATAGGAAGGGGGTGTCAGTGATTTCATGCATTGTCAGGGGGGTATGACATCCTTTAGGAGTGAGGAAAAACCAGATGTAGGTGCTTGAGGTGTGAGTAGAATGAAAGGGGAAAAAGTAGCTGGTATTCATGGGGTCATGAGGGAGGGGGTAAAGAAGGTTTTGTGTACAAAAGGGGCTTGGACATCTAGAAGGTATGTGTGAGAATGTTAGGAGAGTAAGGAAGGTAACTTTTTGTGAAAGCATTCAGGGAAACCGGTTAAACCCGAACTTGAGTCCTGGAGTTGAAAAGTACAGTACCTGCATTTTAAAAGAAGGAGTGGGGGATATTTGTTCTTTGTAGGGTCATCTGAACTGTGGGGTCAGAGCGCTTTAGCAAGCCAGTGATAGTGTGAATGATGCTGAAAATATTCTATTTTTCTTCGGAGTCAATGTTACGTCAGTGGGAGACGACCAGTGTACTTTGTTCAGTTCCCAAAAGTTGGGCATAGGAACGCAGGAACGAGTCCTGGCCAGCCCCAGTTTTTGTTAATGATATATATTATATATATATTATATATATATATATATATATATATAATATATATATATATATATTTTATATATATGCAATAAGATCACGGTAAACAGGTGATTTCAGATATGCAAAACAACCACTGTGAAAGAATAGTGAAATTCCAAGCGCTTTCGTAACTACTCACATTATCAAGGAACTGTGAAAGTTCATTGTTCATTGTGGAAAAAGACACTTATTTACTTTCATTGTTCCTTGATAATGTGAGTAGTCACGAAAGCGCTTGGAATTTCATTATTCTTTCACAGTGGTTGTTTTGCATATTTTTAATTTTATATATATATATTATATATATAATATATATATAATATATATATATATATATATATATATATATATTAATATTAATATTACTTGTGTTTTTAAATCATTAACACACACCTTCACTATTGAGGGGCTTACTCCCATACTAAAACAACACACACACACACACACACACACACACACACACACACACACACACACACACACACACCACCACACCCACACACACACACAACACACACACACACACACACACACACACACACACACAACCACAAACACACACCCCACACACACACACACACACACAAAAACACAAAGAAATCAGGGTTATTACAATATCTTCGTGGTTTGTCTTCACTAATTTGCCGGTTTAATTTTATAAATTTCTTGTTGGTGCATGACTCGTCTGTGTGATGACCATGTGTGTGGTCATGGAACACTCGTATGTCAGTGGATAACAACTAGCATTAACCAGGGACAACAACAAACATTAACTAGGGACAACATCCAGGGATTAACCAGGGACAACAACTAACATTAACCAGGGACATCACCTAACACTATCCAGGGACAACAACCAGCATTAACCAGGGAGGACAACTAACATTAACCCGGGACATCAACTACCCTTATCCAGAGATAACAAACAGCATTAACCAGGGACAACAACAAACATTAACTGGGGACAACAACCAGCATTAACCAGGGACAACAACTAGCATTATCCAGGGACAACAACTAACATTAACTAGGAACAACAACCAACATTAACCAGGGAAAATCAACTAACATTATCGAAGGACAACAATAACATTAACCAGGGACATCAACTAACATTATCCAGGGATAACAAACAGCATTTACCCAGGACAACAGCATTAACCAGGACAACAACCAGCATTAACCTGAGACAACAACCAGCATTAACGAGGGGGCAAAACTAAACATTACCCAGGAAACAACAACCAATATTAACCAGGGACAAAAGCGAGCAATAATCAGGGGACAACCAGCATTAACCAGGGACAACAACTAGCATTAACCAGGAACAACTAGCATTAACCAGGGACAACAACTTAAAATTAACCAGGGACAAAAAACCAGCATTAACCTGGGACAAAAAACCCCCATTAACCAGGGACAACAACCCAAAAAAACCAGGGACATCAACTAGCATTAATCAGGGACAACAACCAGCATTACCCAGGACAAACAAATAACATTAACCAGGGACAACAACCAGCATTAACCCGAGACAACAACCCGCATTAACCAGAGTAACAACAACTAACATTAACCATGGGCAACAACTAACATTAACCAGGGACAACAACCAGCATTAAAACCCGGGGACAACAACTAACATTACCCAGGGACAACAACTAAAATTAAAACCCTTGACAACAACCAGCATTACCCGGGACAAACAACTAACATTAACCAAGGATAAACAAGTAACATTAACCAGGGATAACAACTCTCATTAACCAGGGACAACAACTATCATTAACCAGGGACAACAACCAGCATTACCCAGAGACAACAACTAACATTAACGAGGGGACAACAACCAGCATTAACCAGGGACAACAAGTAACATTAACCATGAACAACAACTAACATTAACCAGGGACAACAACCAGCATTAACCAGGGACAACAGCTAACATTAACCAGGTACAAAAACAGTATTACTCAGGGACAACACCAAGCATTAACCAGGGACAACAACAAGCATTAACCAGGGACAACAACAAGCATTAACCAGGGACAACAACTAACAATAAAGAGAGAACAGCACTGAGCATTTTTCAAACGACAAAGGCAACAAGTAACTACTAGACGACGACTTAAAATAAACTACAAGATGGATGTAAAATGCGCATTGAAAAGTGAGTAGAAAGTAGGTGTTGAACACCGCTTACAATTACCAGATTACAACGTCAGAGAACCATAGCACAGTGACGGACAATAACCAGATTACAACATCATATCCCCAGATCAACGCGACGTTTCCCACCGAGGAAGGGTGACCCAAAGAAAGAAGAAATACTTTCACCATCACTCATTCCATCACTGTCTTGCCAGAGAGGGGGCGATGCTACAGTTCAAAATTGGAAATTTTCTCCACCCCTCCTTCAGAGTGCAGGTCCTGTACTTCCAACCCCAGGACTCAAGTCCGGCTAAGCGGTTCCCTGAAACCCCTTTAAAAAATCATACTTCACTGACACTCCAACAACACGTCAGGTCATCAAAAACCATTTGCCTCCACTCGCTTCTATCTAACATACGAACGCTTGCTGGAAGTCTAAGCCCCTCCACACAAAACCCCCGTTCCCCCCATTCCTCCAACCTTTCCTATTATGATCCCTACCCCGTCTTCCACTACAGATGTATACACCCTCCAAGTCATTCTATTTTGTTCCATCCTCCCTAAATGTCCGAACCACCTCAAAAACCCCCTCCTAAGTTGTGCAAGAATGGTATATAATACCGACAAGATGAAATTAAGACACATGTGCAATATCTGGGTATCTTTATTGTAGACGTTTCGCCATCCAGTGGCTTTATCAATACAAATTCTAGGACATAGCTTGAAGACAGTAGAACTATGTACAGAGTCGTAGTCGTGGAGATCTCCACGACTACGGTGCTCTTCGCACCTACTCCAAGGTTGGGGACTGATTACCTCATCTTCTGTATATAGTCTACTGTCTTCAAGCTATGTCCTAGAATTTGTATTGATAAAGCCACGGGATGGCGAAACGTCTACAATAAAGATCCCCAGATTTTAAACACGTGTCTTAATTTCATCAACCCTCCTAAGACCTTTGAAATAACCACTTAGCAACCCCGCACCTCCTTAAATCCAACTTTAAAACGATTTGCTTTTTAACAAAGTGAACAAAAACCCCTATGGGTGCCGCTTCCACAAAAAAAAAAATTTTGAAACGTAGTTTTAAAAATCAGTGTAAAAAAGATTACAAGGAAAGATGTTCAGCATCGTGTAAAAATGTCAATTACTTCCTTAAGAAAGATTATTTTTAAAGAAGCCTGAAGGGATATTTATAAATTGGCTTAAAAAATTTTTAGTTAATGTTTAATAGAAACTATCAAACTATTAAAATATATAAATTTATTATATTTTTTTTTTTTTAATTTTATAAACACCCGCAAGGCAGGCTAATATAAATCCTAATCTTTCCTATTTTAACATCCTAACTTAAAAAAAAGTGGGAACTTGGTTTTTATGTCAGTTCAAAATTTTCCACTTCTGACCATTAATCAGACAGAGCAACCATATCCATTAGCAGAAGGAAATACAACTATTTGATGAAAAGCTAGAGTAGCCGCCTTCGTGGTATTCAAAGACAGGTAATTCAATCGTCAGGTCCACACAACACCCGGCTGATGCAGTACTTTATGACAATAACAAAAAGGGTCGTGCAGTGTTGTCCCCGGTTTCTCTAATTTAAAAAAACATTAACAAGAAATCGTATTTATCCAAACTAAAATACGTATTTGTAACCACGCCAGCACAAGATCAAGAATCATAAAGCAAAAATAAACTTCCCACTCAATTTTTGACTTTCACCACAGGTCCTGTCATCTCACCCACTCACTACTTGACTAGTCCCCCCTCGTGCAGTTCCCCCGTTCGGGAAAAGCTGCAACTTTCCCTACTGGGTTTATAAGTTTTATTTTGTACAAATTACATCCGAGTTGGCATCACGAAATACCCCAAGCAATCAAAACCAATTTTCCCTCGTGCTGTACTTCAGTCACACGGCACCACGCTCTAGCATTGAGGGTAGAAGTTACTTTGTATATTCCCAGTAAACAGAAACTTCATGAGAAGGTATCTGTCAATAAACCCGGGAGAGCATAGGGTCACCTGTGAAATGACCCAATGCACATAAAAAATAGAACACCCCAAAAACACAGGCCTCAGAAAGGGTCAGAGTTTTTTTAAAATTTAAGTTACGTTGAGTACCAAGCAAAAACTTTCACCACATGCCCGGAACGCTTTGGATGGCCTAAACAAAACTCAGCCATTTTGTAAATTATGACTGAAAAAAGAGGGTTTTCCCGAAAATCTATAATTTTATAAAAATAATAGACCAGGAATGAGTTTAGTTTCCTTGTAATGGAGGAGTTAAGATATGTTGCAGAGCTGTAGAGTGAGGTAAAGATGGCACGTCTTTAGGGTACAGATTCTTGTATCTGTAATATGGTACCTTTGTAGCATGCAGATACATTAGCTGGATGCAGACCCCGTGAACTACATCAACTCTATACACAAATTAAACCGCACTAAGGAGATGGTGCTTATGACGATGTTTCAGTCTATTGGACGGTTAGAAAGTAAGCAAGAGGGGGCAGGGGAGGAGTGGTTGAATGAGGGAGGGAGTAGTACCAGTAGTAGCATTCCGTTCTACCCACTCCCTTCCCCCCTCATTGATATTCGGGTCTCCTCCTCTCCTTGTTTCACGTGACTGGTTAATGATCCAACTCAGACTGAACATTGTTTAAGTTTCATTCTCTTAATAAAGTGTTGTTTATTTCTGTATTGTTCCAGCCACGATATTGTGCCTTTTTATTTTTTCAAAACAGAAAAATTTGTGAAAATATTACTATATAGCGTCAAAAAAAACGAAGCAAATGCAATGAGAACTTATATAATGATGGTAAGAATGAATGAGAATAATATAAAAAAGGGTGTAACCCCAAATTTTAAAAAAATTTTGTATGCATAAATTTTTATGTATCTTTTATCCTCGACCACCCGATTGCCCCAGAAAAATTTAGGTGATCATAATTTCGAGTTATATTGTTACCAACAAAAAAACATGATGAACGAATATTATCAGGATCTGCATGATCAAACTTCCGGTAATTTTTTCTCCAATAACACGTAAAGAAAAGTTGAAATTCCTGGAATATAAATATAGTGTTCCAGAATAATGTGGCTGGTTACAGTGGTTTGCCGAGATGAAAATTTGCCAGCTTTCCCCAAAATTTTATTAAATATTGGCATTTGTATCCGTTAAATAATTAAATAATGTTTCTTCTGATATGATTCAAAATATTGATACTGGAACATTTTTACAGCAAGGATGATGGCCTATAAGTTCCGTCTGATATTTTTAACTAAACTTGCATTCATAAGACTAACGGGAATTAATGGAGTAGGCCTTTTTCTGATAGGCTACAAAAATTAAATACTGGAAGCTTTATTAAAAGAAAGTTTGGCATCTGAGTTGAGTAAATTGTAGTATTAAAAAAGCGAATCATAGACTATCATTGTTAGTGATTAGTATAGATAATTACAAACACAAAATTTAATGGAAACTGCCCTACGACATGCCAATTCATTTAACGTCATATGACAATGACTCACGAAATTGTAGTGACACGATTGCAAACAAACCATACCACGGGCGGGGATAGAATCCGCGACGGTCTGGAGTTTTGAGACTCTCTGATCGCGGGTTCTATCCCCACCCGTGGTATGGTTCATATGACAATTCTTACTACAA
The DNA here is from genome assembly GCF_026875155.1 of Cherax quadricarinatus. Lineage (NCBI taxonomy): Eukaryota > Metazoa > Arthropoda > Malacostraca > Decapoda > Parastacidae > Cherax > Cherax quadricarinatus. The sequence goes on from NC_069399.1 coordinate 22,369,453, forward strand.
GGTGATGCATATTAAAAATTAATAATTAAAATATGCAAGTCACCTGGAAAGTGAATATGCTAGAATGTTATTTTCTCCCATCATGTTTACCTGGAGTTTACCTGGAGAGGGTTTCTTTGGTCAACGCCCCGCGGCCCGGTCTGAGACCAGGCCTCGTGCTGGATCTCAGTGTGAAATTGCTGGATATGCAGAGCCGGGAGCTTAAGGCAGGCATTTTTATTTTTCATCGTATGAATTTAAATGAGAACGACTCGCGAATCGTAATGACACGATTGCAAACAAAATACGGTACGGGTGGGGTTTGAACTCGTGGCAAATGAGTCTTAAAACTCCAGGCCAGCGCGTAAGCCACTGGGCCAGCTGGCTACAATAAGTGAGAAGGTTGTGGTCCGAGGGGACCAAGACTAAGACCTCCTAGATACACCTGGAGAAGCTCAAGAGTCAACACTAGGGTGATTGCCTCTTTCTCAATGGCACTGTAGGCTTTCTGATGCTTCTTCAATTTTGCAGAGTAAAAGTCCACATGATGCAACAACTGTTCCTCCGATCTTTGCCAGTTCTCACCTCGCATGTATCTGCTTGAATAACAAATGGTGCATTGAAATAAGGGCTCAGCAGTGTCAGAGATTTGGAACGTAAGCGTTCAAATGCTCAAAAGCTCTTTGGCACACTTTATCAAAGTGAAACTCATACTTCGGGCTGGTAAATGAGGTTAAAGGATGAGCCACATGTGAGTAATCTGGACAAAAATGCCTGTAAAATGCGATCATCTCAAGGAAACACAGTAGTAAAGGCTGTTAGTAGAGGCTTCAGTGTTAACAAATGCCTTCACTTTGTTCTTGATAGGTGAAAAACTTCACATTAAGCAGTGACATGACTCATAAAAATTACTTTGACTTGTCCAGGTTCACTTTTACCAGCTTGAATTTCAAGTGAAGCTGGCAGAGCTTAACATAAAAACCTTAAGCTATTCCGAGTTCTTGACCCCAAGAACTATACAGAATGAAAGTCATCTAGATATGCATCAGCAAGAACATTCGCGTTCCAGACGCCATTTGTAATTGAATAACCCTCTCCCCTTATAGTAAAGGCAGGGATCTCTTCACACTGTCTGCCGAGGAGACTTGGTAATAACCTCGTAACAGATCCAGCCTAGATACATACACTTGGTCAGTGATGTCAACTATCCTAGGTAAAGGATATCCACCAAGCCTAGTAACAACATTCACCTTATAGTAATCTGTGTACATGTGTATCTTACCATCTGGCTTAGGAACGAGAATACTGGATGAAACCTATGGACTATTATTGACGAATGAGAGACTTGTGCAGCGCTTTGGCATCTCTGAAGAATATAAAGGCGGAATACCGAGGATACATTTCACCAACCAGTGGTTTTCTCAGTTCAGTACAGAGAAGCTGAAGATCGGAATAAGTTCGAAGTAATCAGTCCCTCAGCCTGCAGTCGATGTGGTCATTTTCCCTCAATCTTGATAAGAGTACAGCATTTGCACGGAGAAGGGGCTTATTACCGCAGACAGATGAGGCGAAGCAGCCGTAGGCTGCGTCACCATGGAAAAATTCCACGGGTGGATGTACGCCAGTCTACAGTTCCCTATATCAGGATCCAAGATGATGTGTCTGACAGGAATTGTAGATAAATGGTTCAGAAAATCAACATGATGACTGAGACACCAAGTGTTGGCACAAGTATCTCATTTATCAACTTGTCGGTTTTCTGGACCATTTATCTACAATAGTTATTGACTTCCATGAAATTGGCCTCAGCCTTTAACGTATCAATCTCATCGAGTTTGCGTGATACAGCTTCTGTATCATCATTGTAGTATCACCCACATCCATATTGTTATTAAAACCAGTGAACAAACCCATTTAACATCTCTATATATGCATATAAACGAGCAGTTGCAACACCTGATTGGCTCTGACATAAGAAAAAGCAGACAGAAGTAGTCTGGATTATGTAATATCTCAAAGGTATTCAGAGACATTTTGACTCTTTAAGGCATATCAATCAATTCATCACAGTCAGATTCTACAGGATTCATAACAGATACTTTCATTGGATCGTATGTTTTATGTTGATTTTTATGGAAAATGCTCCCGGGAAAACGTTTTAGTGTCATTTAATTTTACCTTGATTTTATAAGGGCCGATGAGCCTAGCCTGCAGCACATTACCCAGCTTTGTTTAATAAATACCATGTTGGCCACTCTGAAGGATAGTGGCATGATTAACCTATCATACTGGTCCTTCATCGTCCTCTGTGTGGCTAAGGTTTCCTACAGACAGGTCATGAATCTGACGAAGTTTATCCCCCAATATTGGGTAAGAGAGCTGGTCTAGCACCCCTTGAGAATATAACGAAAAAGATTATTTGGTATTCTGGTAGCGGGGAGTTAATGATACGTCTTCGGAGGCTTCTTCGTTTATTCTTAAGTAGTGGTGGGTACACAGGCTTGTGTTGTGCCCATGGCCCGGACAGGGCCATCCCACGAGAGAGAGCTACTAGTACTTGTGTCTTCCTGCTAGGCCGCTGTGTGAGTGAGATGGAGGCATGGGCCGGCAGGCTGGCATGCCTACCGCGAGGCCTGGCTACAGAGGGCAGCACCTGAGTGGCGCGAAATATGAACTAAGCTGGCAGACAGCATGGGCTGTCTGTGCAGACAGTACAGGCTGTCTACATACGCTCGGCCACCTACCGCGCGTCGTCCCAACGCGACAATACTGGTAGTAAAAGAAACTCGGTCTCTCTCTCGTAGGAACAGGGCACAGAACACAAAATAAAAACATATATATACATATGGACATGCAAAAAAACTTCTACTAGGGAGGGAAGAAAAAAACATGTGGGTGTGCTAAACATCGTGGTCATAGGCAATGAGCATCGAAGGGCATCACTGCACGCCTTCCTGCGTCTGGACAGATACTGCAACACAGGAGACATCGCTGCGGCTGAGCCGTGACATAACAGGTTACGGTCTCCTCTGGAATGGTGAAGCAGTCATCGTAGGAGTCGCTGCAGGTTTTCACTCAACCTGGGGCACGACATGCTGGTGCCTCGAGTGAGGGTCGACAAAACTCGGCAACTGGGCAGGACTTCTGGCAAGCGACTCAGGACACTTCTCGACTGGTACTGTCGCTGGGCTGTCACTGCCGGCGAGCGTGGAGTGAGTTGTGGAGCGAGTCGTGGCAGAGACGACTGGGCGAAACATCTGGGAGTCGTAACATCATACACCAGACTGCAGTGAGAGAGCTAGCAGTCAAAGTGACATCTTCTTTGTGCAGGCTGCTCACTGAAGCTTGTGACACGAGGCTGACACAGCGCCTGCCGACAGGCCTAACTGCGGCTTGGCGAGTATCAATCGGCAGTTGGAGTTATAGCAGAGGTTAGTCTAAGCATCCCCAGACTTGTTTCTCTACATATAACAGCACTCTGACGGTCTGGAGGTGAAGTGAAACAAATCTCGATGGGAATCGTAGCAGGTACGATTCTGCAGAACAACGCGAGTGACGAGCATAAAAGCTTTCTGTACAAGAGGGCTCATACACTCAGGGCTGAGTAATCAGCTGTCAAATACACTGGTCACACGGGTGACTTAACACAGTGGTGCTACTCAGGTCTGGCTCAGACCTCACTGGACACACGGAAACTTCACAAACACACCACGGTACAACATGTGAGAACACTGACTGAGAGGAATTAATTAACACACGACATATATCTTCTCTCAATCTTCTCGACAATATTAAAATAATTACTAGAAACACTCGATGTGACATCATGTGATGTCAGGCATGATGATGTCAGTAGCACTGACGTCAGCAGACATCTCGAGTTGACGTCAGCAGACATCTCGAGGTGACGTCAGCAGACATCTCGAGGTGACGTCAGGCAGACATCTCGAGGTGACGTCAGGCAGACATCGTGACGTCATGAAGTCGGGCAGCATCGTGGGTGACGTCAATGTGATGCGGGCAGCAGACCACAGCATGTGGCCTTGGGACATCTGGTAACTCACGTAGCTCGTAGGTCTACGTGACATCGCCCACACCCACGTGGCGTCGTGATCCATGTGGTGTCATGATCTACGTGGCATCGCCCACACCCAAGTGGCGTCGGGATCCACGTGGCGTCGTGATCTACGTGGCATCGCCCACACCCACGTGGCGTCGGGATCCACGTGGCGTCGTGATCTACGTGGCATGCTGGTCCACGTAGCTTCGAGTGGCCTCGGGCACTCGGATACACAGCTCTGGCAATGAATCACACGAAAAACAGCAGAAAACACAGCAGAGGGAGTGGGCAGTGGTGAGTGTATGGTAGTGTGGTGGCGAGGAGCGTGGGTGAGTGTATGGCAGGGGAGCATCTGGCCATTCCTCCTCCTCCTCCACCCACAAACACGTGGAGAAGCTCACACTGGACACAGAAATCACCACAAATATCACCTCTGGCTTGCTGAAACAGCTGTGCTGAGCTGAACAACAACAGCAACATACAGTGACGCTGAACACGTGACTTGAGAAACAGCGTGGGATGCTGTGGCGTGGGGTCACTGTGACGCCACTTACAATTCTCGGAAGAATTTCGGCAAATTTTGGCCTGGATCCTGCTTGTACCTGTGTCTGGATGCTCAAACGTGCAGACACGACATCAGGATAGCTTGTTGAGAGATGGATGCTTCTTGCATGGGATGATGAAGTGAAGATGACTTCATCCCTCTTCCTGACAGCCCATGCTGTCTGCCAGCTTAGTTCATATTTCGCACCACTCAGGTGCTGCCCTCTGTAGCCAGGCCTCTCGGCAGGCATGCCAGCCTGCCGGCCCATGCCTCTGCCTCACTCACACAGCGGCCTAGCAGGAAGACACAAGTACTCCCAGCTCTCTCTCGTGGGCATGGCCATCCCGGGCCATGGGCACAACACAAGCCTGTGTACCCACCACGACTTAATAAAGTAAGAAGCCTCCGAAGACGTATCATTAACTCCCCGCTACCAGAATACCAAATAATCTTTTTCGTTATAAGAAGAGCAAATAGCCCTCTAACATTATAACCGTAATGATACCAAAGTGACTAAAATCAAGAGACTCTTAAACTCACTCATTACAAAAAACAACAAGGATATCCCCTCGTCTCAGTCATTCTTATTTTTGAATACATACGATCGTAACATAGACTTTGTAGTTTGGTGGTAACTTTCAAGGGCACCTTGACTCTCACTTCGGTAAGCAGAAGAGATCCCATGATGGAACTGCAACTGGAAAAGAAGCTCCTTAAACTCCTTGGATGTGAAGTTCGAACCCTGATCAGACTGGATCTCCCGTGGTACTCGTGTAAAAAATAAAAAAGCTAGCCAGAGCTCTTGTACCTGGCTGGACTCTTCATCATCAAACAGGTAGCCCATGCCGAGTTCAACGTCTAAACTAGCATCTTTGGTCTGTGTCCCAGTGACTCCACACGGTGCACTGACCGTGTCACAAGCCACCAATGGAAAAACGACTGGTATTAATTAAGAGCTTTGCTCGATCCAGAACCTTTTTTTGTGGGGAGTAATAATTTGTTCCCAACATGCACACATTATTTGCGACCAGCAGTTGCGAATCATGGATGGGGAATTCAGCAGGAAGACCCATGCACATGTAACCAGTGAATCACACTTTCTATAAAAAAAAGCGCAGAGACCCAAATAACTCCAATAAAATAATAACTCCAGCGAAGGGGGCAGATGACACCTTTAATTATCACTGAGGACTGGAGTGAGGTGCCATACGTACTGAGTCCCTGATGTATATAAACTCTGTAAGGTTGATTGCTGTTTTTGCAGTGACATAAAATTCCACTTACACATCACAAGCTTGACAGCACATCGGTTGGCAGTGTGTAAGGAGATCATCAGAATCAAGAATTTCGGACAGAATTTTTACGGGGCCCCCGGACTTGTTCAGGCTCGTGGGTTTCTTGTGTCGCATGATGGGTAAAACCACATGTCAGCAAAGTATTTATGGTTTGTGACCAGATCTCTCTCTAGCTTAAAACATTGCTGGCGAACATGTCCTGGCTTATTACAACAACTGTAGAAGAAATGTTTTAAGCTTTCTCTTTAGGTTGAATTTCTTGCTAAGCCTGATCTGCAAAGGTTGCTTAGTAACTGGTACCACAGCAACCTGTGCTGCTGAGGCAAGGCAGGCAAAGGTAGATTAGGGCTAACCCATCTTGGATTCAACTGCTGATTGCCTGCCTGAATGAGACATCGACGCAGATTCTTATGCACCTCGTAGGTAACAGCTAACTCAGTGGCTCCTCGTCACTTGTGTAAGCCACAAAGTCCTTGATTAGGATCAATGGAAAGTAACCTGTCACAGTCGCAGTTCACCTCAGCTGCTTTACACCTCTATGGGAATGCAGCCTCCTTAGCCAAGGCAAAATTATAGTAAGAGTCACTGCTACTCCGACGAAGGTCACGGAATTTCTACTGATATTTAACAGGTACCACTGCATAGGCTTTTACTCCTGAGAGGACATTGTTGATGTCCTCTCCTGACTTCCTTCTCGCAACATGAAATAAAGCCGTGTAGCCCAGTGCTGCCTCGTCCAGTTCAAGACAGCTGCCTAATTTTCGAAGATAGCAAAATATATATCCAGGTTTGCCTCATTGTATCTTGCCACAAGATCTGCAGCTTCACGGTATTTGATTCCTATTCAAACATTCATATTCCATCTCTGATCATCAGACCATGCTAACCAGTAGCAGTCATATTTGTCTTTTGGAAAAGGTTGGAAAAGGAACTACCTTGTATGGGCCAGTAGGCCTACTGCAGTGTTCTCCATTCTTATGTTCTTGTGTGAGAAAGTTTGATTGAACTGCCTTTGGGACTGAGTTACGAAAACACGAACAAACCAGCACTCACAAATAAGATGCATAAATGGTAATAATTCTTGGGATCATCTCCGTGAATCCGTCACAGACTTGAGCGCCTAAAATGAAAAGGAAAAACTGCAGGAAATATAACTATTCTGAAATACTCAGGAAAAATCAAATAGTGTTTACTGAATGAATGTTGAAATTTAAGATTTATTTTCTTAGTGTATATTTATAAACATTTTAACTCATTATCGCTCGATTAAGAATTAGACACATGTGCAATATCTGGGTATCTTTATTTGTAGACGTTTCGCCATCCAGTGGTTTTATCAGTATAACACAAAGACATAATGTGAATATTGAAGAACTATATACAGAAGATGAAGTAATCAGTCCCTGAGCCTTGGAGGTGGTGAAGACTACCGTATTAAATCTTTAGAACAAAGAGGGTTCTAATAGAGCTATCTTTGTTCTATTTGTCTGTGTGTGGCAGCTGAGGTACAATAACAGCTTTTAACCTGTAAAAGTGATTGGTGTAAAAATGTGTGTGTGTGTGTGTGGTGGTGTGTGTGTGTGTGTGTGTTGTGTGTGTGTGTGTGAGAGAGAGAGTGGAGAGAGAGATGAGTGGAGAGAGAGAGAGTGAGAGAGAGAGAGAGAGAGATTAGAAAGAGAGAATGAATGAATAATATAAAGGAGATGAAAGATACACAGAAAGTTATTTCACCTGAACCAGTCAGTTAGGATGTTCATGTTGATTATTAATTTAACCTGCTAATGACTTCCCCTTTCACACATGTTAATTTCGAAGACGTGACTGTGTGTCCTCGACCGGTTGCTTCCTGAATAACACTAGATTTTCAGCTTTTATTTAATATTACGAAATGTAGTATTTAAATTCCCCGATGGGGGGATACCTAACTATTTCTTCCAAGTTTTTAAATTTTTTTTTTATCGTAAAAAACCCCTTTACCTGAGCGGCATTGATTTTCATTGCAGTTTTCAGATTTTAACTTCAGCACTCGCTGTTTTTGTCTAAGATCGTAGGATGTATGCAAATTCCACATTCATTAAAAATAATTTTTTTCTTTTTCGAATTATAGAGGCGGGAATTAGAATAAAATTTAAAGGGAAAACTGAGACTATCGACACCTTTTGTTTTTTATGGTGGTTTTTTGATCTCACAAAGTTATTAGTAGTAAAAAAATCATATTTTGAAAGGGGTAATAACAGAGCCCCATATATGCTCGGGTACAGTGTTTGTTTCATGCTGCAAGATTTTTCATTGATAATTTGAGAATGCCTCGTCCGACTGGCTTCAAATTTTCAAAGTATCAAAATTAGTAAGAACGGCCATGCAACGATTGTGAATTTGGTTAGGTACTCTTTTTTTCTTTTTTAATTTTATAAGTCCAGATTTGGTTACAAATATGCTTACGTCAAGAGCCTTTTATAGTCAAACCTCAAACTTTCAGCACTGATGTGCTTGTAAAACAGAAGGCTAAATCTTATTGGATTTGTCGTGACATTTCGTCAAATTTGTTTTAAAATGTATGGTATTTTTTTTTCCGTGAAATAAGTATGACTCCTTTTCATAAGGAGTTTCACCCTTTAAAAAGTTCAAGCCTCAGAAGGGTTGATTTTAATGCCCGAAGCTTATTATAAAAAGGTCGATAATCTGTTTTTGACTAGTGTTGTTCGTGTGCAAATTTGTTATTTACTAACTTAATGAACCTGGTTTTTTTTTTGGTTTCCCAGTTTTAACACACATGCGCTATGAATGTTAATCTATCATTTGTTTGTGTTTAACCTGAATAAACTTACTTATTCTATGCAGTGACTGTCAGGTGCCTTCTATCACCTTTTAAATCCAGCTTTGCTGATTTTCTTCCGGGAAAGTTTTAAACCTTAGGAAAGAATTAAATTGATTTTGAACTTTGTAGATGCCAATTTTCCATTACGTAAAATTCGGGATAATTTTTGAATATCTCATTTGATGGGGCTTAAAATTCCTCAAGGACGATAAGTTAAAGATTAGAATATTTCAAACATGTGTTTTGGGAAAACTGCTTCTGTGCAGTAACTTGATTAATGAAATCTTTCTGACTGGCTTTAAACTCCAAGCGGGTTGTATGTTAATTAGCGAAAGTTCGAATTTGTTTGGGTTGTGTACTAGCCAATTTGCCTATTTTAATGAAGAACTTGGGTTTTTAGTTTCCAAGTGATATACTGAGAAAGACTATTGTGAGTGACTTTATCTCAAGTGATTTCCTTTAACTACATTACATAATATACCACACGGTTTATACTCCTAACTTGATTTAGAGGGGGTCTGGGCCAAATTTGGAAAGCTTTTTGGACACTTTCTTGGATCACACAAAGGACGGGAGCAATCTAGTTACGATCAATTTAGGCATTTGACCATTTTCAAACTGTTTTCTCTAATAATACTAAACGACATTATGAAACCTCATTGACTATACAGTCTTCACTGCCACTCACTCACGAATCAAAATGACACGGATTGCAAACAACCATACCACTGGCGGGTTGAACTCATTCGAGTGAGCAGCTGCCCTAGTGGATTAAAACGCTGGCTTGGAGTTTTACGACTAAATTGCTTCGAGTTGAATCCCGCTCGTGAAATGGTTTAAACTGCCATTCCTACAGTGTTGCAATGCAACATACACACACACACACACACACACACAACACACAACACAACACACAACCACACAAAACCCCTTGTTTCGTAGAGTTCGTTTCGTTATTTTATACAGAAAGCTTTTTGAAATGTCATATTTTCATGCCTGTGTGTTTCTTGCAGCGTAAGACCACACTGATGTCGGGTTGCCGCGTATTAAAACAGTATTGTCCCCCTATTCTCTTGGTGTAAGATTGTCCATTATTGTGCATGTATTTGAAGGTTGCAACTGATTGTTACTGAGTTTTTTCATGGTTGTATCTGCGTTGTATGGCTGTGTGTTGTGTTGTTGTGTGTGTTGTGTGTGTGTGTTTTTTGGGGTTTGTGTTGTGTTATGTGTGTGTTGTGTGTGTTTTTGTGTGTTGTGTGTGTTTTGTGGTTTGTGTTGTGTGTGTTGTGGTGTTGTGTGTGTTTTGTGTGTTGTGTGTTTGTGTGTGTTTGTATTGTGTGTGTGTGTGTGTGTGTGGGGTGTTGTGGGTGTTGTGTTGTTGTGTGTTGTTGTGTTTTGTTTTTGTGGGGTGTTGTGTTGTGTTGTGTGTGTTTGTGTGTGTGTGTTGTGTGTTGGTGTTTTGTTGTTTTGTGTGTGTAGTGTGTGTGCTGTGTGTGTGCGTGTTTGTGTGTGTGTGTGTGTGTGGGTGTGTGTGTGTGTGTGTGTACTCACCTAGTTGTACTCACCTAGTTGAGGTTGCGGGGTCGAGTCCGAGCTCCTGGCCCCGCCTCTTCACTATCGCTACTAGGTCACTCTCCCTGAGCCGTGAGCTTTATCATACCTCTGCTTAAAGCTATGTAGGGATCCTGCCTCCAAATACATCGCTTCCCAAAACTTTTTCCACTTACTGACTCCCTTTGTGCTGAAGAAATACTTCCTAACATCCGGTGATTCATCTGTGTCTTCACTTCCAACTGTGGTCCCTTGTTACTGTGTCCAATCTCTGGAAAAATCCTGTCTTTGTCCACCTTGTCAATTCCTCTCTCAGTATTTTGTATGTCGTTATCATGTCCCCCCTATCTCTCCCGTCCTCCAGTTTCGCAGGTTTATTTCCCTTAACCTCTCCTCGTAGGACATACCCCTTAGCTCTGGGGCTAGTCTTGTTGCAAACCTTTGCACTTTCTCTAGTTTCTTCACGTGCTTGGGTAAGTGTGGGTTTTCCAAACTGGTTTCCGCATACTCCAATATGGGGCCCAACGTACACGGTGTACAGGGTCCTGAATGATTCCTTATTAAGATGTCGGAATGCTGTTCTGAGGTTTGCTAGGCGCCCATATGCTGCAGCAGTTATTGGTTGATGTGCGCTTCAGATGTGCCTGGTGTTATACTCACCCCAAGATCTTTTTCCCTTTAGTGAGGTTTGTAGTCTCTGACCCCCCAGGACTGTACTCCGTCTGCGGCCTTCTTTGCCCTTCCCCAAAACTTTATGACTTTGCACTTGGTGGGATTGAACTCCAGGAGCCATTTTCTGGACCAGGTCTGCAGCCCGTCCAATTTCCCTTTGTAGTTCTGTCTGGTCTTCGATCGAGTGAATTCTTTCATCAATTCACGTCATCTGCAAACAGGGACACCTCAGAGTCTATTCCTTCCGTCATGTCGTTCACAAATACCAGAAAAAGCACTGGGTGTGTGGTGTGTGTGTTTTGTGTGTGTGTTGTGTGTGTTTGTGTGTGTTGTGTGTGTGTTGTGTGTGTGTGTTGTGTGTATTTTTGTGTGTTTGTGTGTTTTTGTTGTGTGTGTGTGTACTCACCTATTTGAACTCGCCTATTTGTGGTTGCAGGGGTCGATTTTTAGCTCCTGCCCCGCCTCTTCACTAGTTGCTACTGGGTCCTCTCTCGCCTTGCTCCATGAGCTTTATCAAACCTCGTCTTAAAACTATGTATGGTCCTGCCTCCACTACGTCACTTTTTAGGCTATTTCCACTTCCTGAAAACTCTATGACTGAAGAAATACTTCCTAACATCGCTTTGACTCATCTGAGGGTTCAACTTCCATTGTGACCTTTGTTTCTGTGTTCCATCTCTGGAACATCCTGTCTTTGTCCACCTTGTCTATTCCGCGCAGTATTTTATATGTCGTTATAATGTCTTCCCTGACCCTCCTGTCCTCCAGTGTCGTCAGGCCGATTTCCCTTAACCTTTCTTCATAAGACATTCCCCTTAGCTCTGGAACTAACCTTGTCGCAAACCTTTGCACTTTCTCTTAACTTCTTGACGTGCTTGATCAAGTGCGGGTTCCAAACAGGTGCTGCATACTCGAGTATGGGCCTGACATACACGGTGTACAGTGTCTTGAACAATTCCTTGCTTAGGTATCGGAACGCTGTTCTCAGGTTTGCCAGGCGCCCATATGCTGCAGCAGTTATCTGGTTGATGTGCGCTTCCGGAGACAAGCTCGGTGCTATACTCACCCCAAGATCTTTCTCCTAGAGCGAGGTTTGCAATCTTTGTGTGTGTGTGTGTGTGTGTGTGTGTTGTGTAAACTTATGTAAATTATGTGTATTATTGAGTAACTTCTTCCATAGTTATGTATGTGCTGTGTATGGTTCTGTAAGTGTTGTGTCGAAGTTTATGTTTTTGGTTATGTCTGAGTAAGTTCTGTATACAATTTCGCCTGTGTAATTATTTGTGTTTTACAAAATTACATTGCGTATACCATGTATAAAGTATAATCCATGTGCTATAGTTGTATGTTCTTGTGAAATACCTCTAAATGTTCGTACATGATTAGTGAATGTTGCGTTGATTGTTTGAATCTGGTTATATTTAAGCTGGATTACAGTTGTGTTATATTTTATAATATAATATATATTTATATATATATTATTCTATATATATATATTTAATATATATTTGTGGGAAATAGGTTAAAATGGTTCAATTAACAAAACTTAGTACATTTAAGTCTTTTCTAAAAAAATTCTTATACGTTTAAGATATATTTTTAATTTATGGGTTTAAAGTAAAACTTAATAATTTTTACCAAAAGAACGTCAGGGAAACTTAACTAACCTTATAACAAGTGTTTAAATTTAAAATTTTAACCTAACCCACTAAATATATTTAAGATAAGTTGACAATCATTTTAATACAATCACAATGATATTTTAATTTTTCTCGTTAGGTTCAGAATGATTTTTTGCTAAATTTTTGCAAACATAAAATTTATGCTTTTCCTTATTCGACAGAAGAAGTTGCATTTAAGCCAAAATCGCAAGTTCTTCCTATTCTGCACAATATAAATATATTATAATATTTTAAAATTATATATATATATTTAAAATATATATATTATAATAATTATAATACACTGAGGTGGTTGTATAGTTATATGAATCGTATGTATAGTTGCACGAATTTGTAAATAATTGTATCTTGTGTATGACTGTTTAAGTCTTGAGCACAATTATACAAATCTTGTGTATGGCTGAATGAATTTTGTGTATTTCTGAATGAATCTTGTGTATGGGGTTGTATATCATTTAAATGATTGTATGAATCTAGTGTATGGGGGATAAATCTTTTAAACGGTTGTATGAATCTTGTTTATAATTGTAGTTTTTGTATCGTCGTATGTATAGCTGTATTTTTGGTTGTATAATTAGCATTGTGTTTGGTTTAATTCTACACCACCTGGCAACAGGTAAGTAATGGGCTATATCCACGGTAAAGGATGTGGCTTCAGTTCTCTGGATCAGGAGCCCTTCAGCATTTCTGCACCTACCATTGTCGTGGTATGGTTTTAGGTTAGTTAAGATGTGTCACGAAGGAGGACAAGTGCTTCTTGACGAGGGTCTTATTCATATGATGACCCGCAGCTGGAGCTTATGGTCATCTGACTGAGGCCTTCTGCTGGCATACCCCTCCACCCCTTTAAAAATTAGGGTTATAGTATCCGAAATAACAATAATGTAAGTGCAGATGTTCCTCAAAATAAAGGGGACATTTAAATGGCAGCCTATTTTTTTTTCTTCCTCCAGTCATTTGTTTTTATTTGTCTAATACCTCGAGAAAGCTTCGTCTACTCGGCGGTTACTGGGGCCAGATTCTTAGAACAGTTGGTATGATGTGCAGTTGTCCTGTAACCAGAGTTGCTGAACCCATTCTCAGGATCTTGGAATGGGTCGAGTAACTTCGAAAAACCTCAGTGGTTTAGCTTCAGAGATTTTTATAAGGGTGTCTTCTAATTCGACAAATGGAGGAGAGTGAAATTCAAGCATGTAGGTCCTGGTTATTATCTTGTCTGCATAATTCTGTAAAATAATTATTCCCATTAAATCAGTAGGAATAAATTCCAGTTTGCCTCTACTTAACGACTCAGTATTTAGTATGTGACGTTTCTTAAGGCGGAGATGGTACCATAGTTATGCCTGGACGTAGGCGAATTTATTGATGTACCAAAATAGTTAAAAAATGGAATCCTTAGAATCTGTGTTATAACTGGAGAATGACTCATCTGATCGGCTTCAAATTTTCACCACTTTTGTTGTTTACTAAACGTTAAGTTCATGCTGTTATTGGGTGGCATATTTCCACTTTGCTGATTTTACAGAGTAAATAGCACTGTTCATTTATATTCGGTAGATGAAGAGTGCTGCTTCTAATATATAGTCGATTTCCTGCTGGCATAATGTCCAGTTCTTAACTGGATCAAAGAGTTCGGATTCCTTGACTCCAAGGTGCTGGTTGTTGAATATAATGCCACTAGTTATGGTAACAGGTTAGAGGCATATTACTATGAATTTTTCCTGGTCTTAGGAAATAGAAGCTTCCTGAAACAAAGACAAAATATTAACAATGATGTATTCTGTAAGATGGATGATACTCCATAAGTTTAGTTTAGTCGGAGAAAATGTAAAATTTGACTGATGTTAAAGAAACTTGAAATTGTTGGAATTAGATCAATTATCAGAGAATGTTTTTTTCTGATCTACTTCAAACTTTAATCGTTAGTCGGCTTTAAAGCAATACTTGTCGCTCACTTTGAGCTGTGTAAATTTCAATTTGCCAGTTTTATTAAATAAATTGCTTCCCACGTAATAACTTGAAAACGGCTTTTCGTTAGGTTTTCGGACTCTGAGCGCTGATGACTCTTAATTGGAAGTATTTTTGTTTTGATTTCAGGAACTACGGACTCCAGTTAGCCAATTTTTTTTTAAACTAGTATTATCAAATTGAATTTTCTCAAAAAAAAAAAAAAAGAAATGTTCTTATAGCGAAGCCTGGTCATGGACCGGGCCGCGGGGTGTTGATCCCCGGAACACCCAGGTATACTCCAGATATAGGATTGCAGAAATTGGAAACAGAAGTTCCAAAAAAGAGCTGCAACATGGATACCAGAGCTACAACACACAAAATTTACGATAACAATGAAAGTGACCCCACTGGCTGATACCACGAACAGGAGGATATATGTTAAGATTGTAAATGAATATGAAAGAATAGAGATTTTTTAGTAACTTCAACAAAACAAAAATAGCTGAATAAAAACAAAAATTCGCCTTTCGGTCGCTTTAAATTTATCGAGGACAGACTGTCCTATTTCTGGAATATTTCTCGGCAAAATTATTTTCGTTTTCTCTCCCAACCTGGAGGCGGGCGATTAAATTTATAACTCAAGAATGTCTTATTCGACCGGCTTCAAATGCTCAAAGCTGATGTGCTATATGTAGGAAAAGACGCACGAGAGTATTTGCCCTATGGACAGTGTTAAATAGGCCATGTATAGATGTTGTATCCGTGTGATAAGTGGGGGAAAAGCTCCTCTCATCATCTTCAATTTTTTTCAGACTGGTGTATCTTCCCTTGGAAGAAAGTTGGTGTTGTGAAGGGAGTTGTGTAGGTCCTGGAAGACGGTTGGTGTTGTGAAGGGAGTGTGTAGGTCCTGGAAGAACGGTTGGTGTTGTGAAGGGAGTGTGTAGGTCCTGGAAGACGGTTGGTGTTGTGAAGGGAATGCGTAGGTCCTGGAAGACGGTTGGTGTTGTGAAGGGAATGTGTAGGTCCTGGAAGACGGTTGGTGTTGTGAAGGGAATGTGTAGGTCCTGGAAGACGGTTGGTGTTGTGAAGGAAGTGTGTAGGTCCTGGAAGACGTGTTTTTGAAGGGAATGTGTAGGTCCTGGAAGAAGGTTGGTGTTGTGAAGGGAATGTGTAGGTCCTGAAAGTAGGTGCTGTGATGGGAGTGTATCGGTCCTGGAAGAAGGTTGGAATTGTGAAGGTTTGTGTAGGTCTTGGAAGAAGGTTGGTGTTATGAAGGGATTGTGTAGGTCCTGGAAGAAGGTTGGTGTTGTGAAGGGGTTGTGTAGATCCCGAAGAAGGTTGTTGTAATGGGAGTAAGTCCGGAAGAAGGATGGTGTTGTGAAAGAATTTGTAGGTCCTGCAAAAAGAGTGTGTTGTGATGGGATTGTGTAGGTCCTGGAAGAAGGTGGGTGTGAATACTAGTGAATTCGTTTTTGGTTTTCTTCAGATTAACAACGGTAATATTTAACCCCGTCTTATGCCTCACTCTGCACAATTTCTATCGAGTGAATAGAGGCACAAGAGACTGGGGTTATGGAGTACAGGATATATTTCTCGGATCGCGTAGTGTACGTCGGCTTTTGAATTATCTATGTAGTTAAAATAGATAAATTTAATTTATCTTAAAAAAAATTTGCCTAAATTTGCATATAGTTACCCTTTACAAAATGAAACAGAATAAACTGAGGTTTATGTCTGGCAGCGCAGGATACACGGCCGCATATAAAGTTTGAGGACAGGATGACACCAGTGGGCATGGTCTGCACTAGTGTCAGTGGAGTGCCAGTGTTGTAGTTGTCGTGGGAGAAATGTCCACTAGCGACTTTCCTCCTCTGCAGTCTCGGGGGCATAAAATTTGCTTAAGGAAGCAGTCTGCGACAAATAATGTGCATTTTTATGAGAGGAGTCTGTTGTAAATAAGGTATATACGAGAGGAGTCTGCTGTAAATAAGGTATATACGAGAGGAGTCTGCTGTAAATAAGGTATATACGAGAGGAGTCTGCTGTAAATAAGGTCTATACGAGAGGAGTCTGCTGTAAATAAGGTATTTACGAGAGGAACTTGCTGCAAATAAGGTATGCATGAGAGGAACCTACTGCAAATAAGGTATGCATGAGAGGAACTTGCTACAAATAAGGCATAAATGAGAGGAACTTGTTACAAATAAGGCATGAATGAGAGGAACTTCCTGCAAATTGGCTATGTATGGTAAGATTATTAATATCATAAAGATAGCGCCAAATCTGCAAGGGTCATACAGTAACGTATGAAAGGAATCTGCTGCAAATAAGGTATTTCTTGCAAGAGAGCACTCTCTTCCAAGAAACATGTCAGTTCTCAGTTTCCTTAAGTAAATATGTTACCCCTCTGAACCATGAGTAGAGACGTTCTTACCTATAGAAAATTGAGTGAAATTTGTTAAATAGCGGAAATAATTAATAAAAGATGAAATTTTCCACGGTTCATCATGAAGGTTGTAGGAATGACGATCAAAAAGTGCTCCTTACCCCCTGCTGCAGAAAATCAGTATTTTGTTATAAACACGCCATGAATGGGAGACTATTTTTTTTTAACTTGTTTTTCGCTGTTTAGAAAACGGTGCATATGACGATAACATTTTATATCAGGAGGAAAACTGGAAAATAAATTCTGAACAAGATTTCTTCCGTGCATCTTAACAGTGGTTTCTTCAGTAGGTTTAATGCATTCAGTTCCTGTTTATGGTATTATGACTAAAAGTTAATGAAGTTAGTATTCTCCCCCTCACTTGCTATACCAAGATGATCTGAACATTAAAATGGTATAAAATACCGACAGGTTGTTAGGTAAGACACATATGCAACAGTTAGGTATCTTTATTATGAAACGTTTCACCTACACAGTAGGCTTCTATCAACTTCTGTACTTGACTGAAGAAGCCTACTGTGTAGGCGAAACGTTTCATAATAAAGATACCTAACTGTTGCATATGTGTCTTACCTAACAAGATGATCTGTGGGACTGAACAAACCAGCTTTAACACAACTACACCGTTCCTGCAGTCCAATTTGCAGCCGTATGAAATAACTCAAGATATTTGATTGAGGTGGCGTCTCCAATGTACAGAAAGATGACAGGGAATATTGATATATCTTTTCCAGTCCCACAACTCAAGCTACAGTGTTTCTTTTAGCCACGTCTGATCTTGTTACTTGATCGAAACAATGCATCAGTGGCTGACCGAAATGTTAAGAGATACAAATCTGTAGTGACTGAGGTGTGTTACATTGCCTTTTGTATAGAGCGAAGAGTAAAAGTTTTTCATTTGTTGCATCTTGGAAATGAGTTGGCTGAGGGTTGTTGAATATCAAAACGATCTCATGTCTTATTTTATCTTTGTGGAGGAGATTAATCGTTGTCATATTTCCAAGTCCATTAACAGAGGATGTGGCAACACAGCCACTGTTTGCATCAGTAAACAAAACTGACTTTTTGAGTTATTTAAAATGATGAAACACTAGATATTTCGAGAACAATACACTCAGGCAAAGAGAACACATGTGCAACAAATGCGACATTTTTATCGTGGCAACGTTTCGCTCACCAGGACCTTTGTCAAGCCGTAACAGCTTGACAAAGCTCCTGGAGAGCGAAACGTTACCACAACAAAATGTCGCATTAGTTGCACGTGTGTCCTTTAACTAATATATTGTGAGTAATTCTACCAACATTATTTCAACTAGACAATCGTTCTTGGCTGTTTTCTTTAGCTTCTTTCTTGAACATAATAATATTTCTATCTTCTGAAGTAAGACGATCTATACACCCGAAGTACACAATTAGTATATTTTTGTTATTCGAGTCGATTCATAGCTCCTGGCCCCACCTCTTCACTGATCGCTACTAGGTTCTCTCTCTCCCTGCTCTATGAGCTTTATCATACCTCGTCTTAAAATTATGTAGGTTTCCTGCCTCCACTACGTCACTTGTCAGACTATTCCATTCCTGACAAATCTATGATTAAAGAAATACTTCCTAACACCCCTTTGACTCACCTGAGTCTTCAACTTCCAACTGTGACCATTTGTTTCTGTGTCCCATCTCTGGAACATCCTGTCTTTGTCCACATTGCCAACTCCTCGCAGTATTTTATATGTCGTTATCATGTCTTCCCTAACCCTCTTGTTCTCCAGTACCATCAGGCCGATTTTCCTTAACCTTTCTTCGTAGGACATTCTCCTTAGCTCTGGGACTAGTCTTGTGGCAAACCTTTGCACTTTGTCTAATTTCTTGATGTGCTGACCATGAGTGGGTTCCAAACTGATGCTCCATATTCCAATATGGGCCTGACGTACACGGTGTAGAGAGTCGTGAATGATTCCTTACTGAGGTATCAGAGCGCTATTCTTAGGTTTTCCAGGCGCCCATATGTTGCAACAGTTATTTGGTTGATGTGCCCCTCAGATGTGGTCGGTATAATAATCATCCCAAGATCCTTTTTCTTGAGTGAGGTCTGCAGTCTTTGGCCACCTAGCCCATACTCTGCGTTATTCTTTGCCCTTCACCTACCTTCATGACTTTACATTTGGCGGGGTTAACTTTGAGGAGTCACTTGCTGGACCAGGTCTGTTTGTAGTCCTGCCTGATCCTCAACCGATTTCTCCTCATTAACTTCACATAATCTGCAAACAGGGACACTTCTGAGTTATCCCTTCCGTCATGTCATTCACATATACCAAAAACAGCACTGGTCGTAGGACTGACCCCTGTGGAACCCCGCTCGTCACAGGCTCCCACTCTGACACCTTGTCACGTACTATGACTTGTTGTTGCCTCTGTCTCAGGTATTCTCTGATCCATTGCAGTGCCTTTCCTGTTATGCATGCCTGATCCTATAGTTTTGCACTAACTTCTTGTGAGGAACCGTGTCAAAGGCCCTCTTCAAGTCTAAGAAGATGCAATCTACTCACCCCTCTCTCTCGTGTCTTACTTCCGTTGCCTTGTCATAAAACTCCAGTAGGTTTGTGACACAAGATTTCCCTTCCCTGAAACCATGCTGGATGTCGTTTATAAGCGTGTTTCTAGGTGCTCTACCACTCTCTTCCTGATAATCTCCATGATTTTGCATACTTTACACGTCAATGGCACTGGTGTGTAATTTACTGCCTCGTGACTGTCTCCTTTCTTAAAAACTGGGACTATATTTGCTACCTTTCATACCTCAGGTAGTTGCCTAGTTTCAATGGATGTGTTGAAGATTTTTGTTAGTGGCATATTCAGCATCTCTGCTCCCTCTCTAAGAACCCACGAAGATATATCCGGTCCCAACGCCTTTGAGGTATCAAGTTCACATAGCGGCGGCTTCATCTCCTCCTTGGTTGTGTATATTTCATCCAGCACTTGTTAGTGTTTTCCTTGTTGGTGTACCTCCCTATTCTGACTTCCTGGAGTCCTTCCTGTCTCTACTGTGAATACTTCTTTAAATCTCATGTTGCCCTCCTCACATACTTCTTGGTCGTTTCTTGTGAACTCCCCACCTTCCTTCCTCAACCTGATTACCTGGTCCTTGACTGTTATTTTCCTCTTGATGTGTCTATACAACAGTTTCGGGTCAGACTTGACTTTCGTTGCTGTGTCATTTTCATATTGTCGCTGGGCCTCCCTCCATATCTGTGCATGTTCATATCAGGCTCGTCAACTAATCTCTATTTTCCTGGGTCCTTTGTCTTCTTTACATTTTCCATTCTCTAGTACACTTTTTGCCTCCCTACACTTTTGGGTGAACCAAGGGCTCGTTCTGGTATTTCTATTTCTGTTGCACATGGGAGCAAACTTTCTCCTCAGTCTCCTTGCATTTTGTTGTCACGTAGTCCATTCGTTTACTTATTTTCCTACCATTTATTTTTCCCACTGAACCTCTTGCACGAAGTGCCTCATGCCTGTATACTCCTCCATTTTGTAGTTTGGCTTTTCCCATCCTACTCCTGTTACCCTCTCCACTTGTAACTCTATGTATTCAAAGCTCAGAACTATGTGATTACTAGCTCCGAGAGGCCTTTCGTATATGTTATCGATGTCTCAACTACTCAAGGCGAATACAAAGTCCAGTCTTGATGGTTCATCCTCGCCTCTCTCTCTCTGGTAGTGTCTCTAAAATGTTGATGCATGAGGTTTTCCAGTACCACATTCATTATTTTGTCTCTCCATGTTTTGAGACCCCCATTTGGCTCCAGCTTTTCCCAGTCAATCTCATTGTGATTGAAATCACCCATAACTAGTAATTTCAGTCTACCCATGTGAGCCACCTCGGCTAGTGTGTCCACCATTGCTCTGTTGCTCTCATTATATTCTTTTCTTGGCCTCCTGCAGTTCTGTGGCGGGTTGTACATCACTGCAATTAACACCTTATGGCCCCAGACTGATTTTTTCCTATTACGTAGCCCCTTTCGCCCATTCTGTCCATTCCTTCCATTCCTCAAATCCCCACCTGTTTTTAATGAGCACTGCAACTCCTCCCTTCTGCTCCCTCAGTCTTTCCTCAGAATCTGATATCCGGGTGGAAAGATTCCGTCTGTTGTCATCCCAATGAGTTTTGTATTTGTGAGTTCTGTGATGTCTTGGGACGTCTTCTTGATTCTTTGATGCCATTCCTCACATTTATTTGTTATTTGTACTGCATTTGTATACCAAACCTTCAACTTCTCTTCTAAAACTGTGATCTGGGGGATTTGTTGGAGTTGGGGAAGCGGAATACTTAGCGAGGAACTGTGGCGGGTTGTTATGAAGGTGTATTTGTGTGTGTACTCGCCAATTTG
>NC_069399.1:22391337-22421337 GCF_026875155.1 Cherax quadricarinatus
TAGGTAACTCAGAGTACTCTCGAGTACTTCGTCCACTCCCCGGTGGGCGCGTGCCCAGAATGCTGCGGGCATTTTCCTTTGGGATCGCAACACTGGTCTCTGAAAGGGGAAGCTGGTCGCCCTGTGGTCCTTGGTTTTTTTATGATGAGCTTTTCACCCCGTTTTTTGGGGGAATTTAGGGCCCATTTTCCCCATGCTCCAAGGGTCCCGACCGTATTGGGGATGAAGTTAAGCAAGGGGGAAGGTTTATTTTTGCGGATTTCGGGGTTCCCTGTGGCGGGCCCCATTTTTCCACCCTTTTCCACTAGGAATATGGCAAGTGGGTGTCTGCAATGTGGGGGCACGGTGTAGCCCCAGGCAATCTGTTTTACCCTTCCAATAGCATTGTGGCTCATAAGACCTTTGACTTCGCAGACCTCTGCCGGGGGGTTCCCGTTAAGCTGGGCAACGGCTTGTCATTGCCTCCTCTGCCTGGCATATTTCCCCTTTTCTCTGTTTGACCCCACGAGACCATTAAGTCCGAATTGATCAGCTGCCCCTGCCGCAAATACACGTATGTTCAGTGAGGAGAGGAAGGCTAGGCGTGAGCAACACCACCCGAATGACCTGTTGGTCTACGGTGCCCAAGGAGGAATTGGGAACACTAACAAAAATCTCCTAAGTGTGGTGCCTTCACCCCGGAGACACTTTGTCCTTTCCTGAGGCTTGGAGAGCTTGTTTTGCGTTTTTTCCATGTGGGGTTTGCCCCGGGGGAGTTTGTTTTCTTTGGGGGGAGCGGGGTTTCTACTGGAGGAATCTTTTGGGGGTTTTGTCTCTCAAGCGTTCGGGAACTATTTCTTGTATTGCACGGGAAATTTAAAAACACGAAGACAAAAAAAGCAGGAAAAAGCACATGCTTTTGCTATGCGCCCTCTATCCCTCCCAGTCGCACTGGGAGGTTCCCCTATCCCATTGTGATCCTCTAGTGACAGGTTCAGTGCCCTTTTAAAAGGGTTTTGACCTCAGTTGGCGTCATATTCGTCGAGTGATGGGTTTTCAAAAGGGGGTGCCACCTCGGGAATGAGTTTGGAAATATAAGGCCCCTTTGTGGGGAATACGAGCTGGGGCACAAGATTGCTAATTCTCTCCTCCTTTCTCATCGGGTCTTAAATTTGTCTTTTGGGGACAGTGTGGTGGCCTGGGACCCAGGGGGTTTTCCCAAGGGTACTGTTGGACGGAGTGGAGTAAGGTTTCGGGGAGGATTCTTCCAAAGCATTGATTTTTCCTGGTTCGCCGTGATGATTTCCCTTGGGGGTTTTGAGGATGCCCCCCAGTTTTCCCCTGGTTTTTTCCCCATTTGGGGCCCCTACCGGGACTCTTCAGTTGTGCAGAGTGCCACATCCGGTACAATTTTTGAGCCGCTGCGTTTTCCGGGAATTTAGTTCTTTCTGCCAAGCAAAAGGAAGTGGAGCTGGGGGGTCCCCCCTGTGAACCCCTTTCTGTGAGAAAATTTTCATGTTCTCCAAACAAAAGAATTGAGGGTTTGCTGTGGGGTGAAATGAAAGGAAAAGGCTGGGGAACCGTCCCGAAAGATGGCAAACATATCTCCTTAGATTTTAAAGGTATTTCTAAAATAAAGTTTGATACGGCCTTGTCTTCTGGTAGGTCCCTGTGTGGCCCTTGCCGCATGGCTGCAGCTTCACGTCTTAGAGCCCCCAAAGCCCATTGGTGTGGTGGGGGTAAACTGGGTTTAGTGACACTGCGCTAGCCAAGGATTCTGCTTATATGGGCGGCCAAAAACAAAATGGTTCGGGTCCTTGGCTAGCCAGTGTTGTTATTGATCAATACCATCGTCCTTGTTTCAATAATATATATATATATATATATATATTTTATATTTATATATATATTATATATTAAAAATAAATTTTAAAGCAATAAGATCAAGTAAACAGGTGATTTGAATAGCAAAACAAACCCCGTGAAAGAATAGAGAGTTCCCAAACGCTTTCATGACTACCCATTTCAAGGAACAATGAAATAAACATTTTAAAGGAAGGGATATAAAGGGGTAGCCCACACCTAACTTCAGAAACCCACAAAAAGAAACACCTGACCGGACAGAGGCCCGCCCGGGCCCAACTAGAAAGGTTTCCTTTATCAACCCCCCCAAAAAACTATTCACCTAAAAAATAAGAAAAATTTTTAAAAAATTACTATTTTTCCAAGTATTATTAAATTCTTCCCAAAAATTTTATTAATTATAAATGGATCAATTATATAAACCCAAAAGGGAAAAAAATTATATTTAGTCAAAAAAGCTTTTATGAAACAAAATTCAATTATATTCCCGTCTCCATGGACTTTCTTGAACTACTTTCTCAACTTTTTTAAAATCAATGGATGGTTAAAATCTCTTACATGAATAAATAAAATTGGAATTTGTCCGTTCTAATGCTATATTTTTTTTTAATCTAGTTTGAGATTTTTACCAGTTTGACCGTAATAAAAAAGTATCGCAAATTTTACAAGGAATTTATGAACATCCATCAGCATTTTTGGGGGAATTTTTATCAAAATTTTTTTTCTGTATAAGATTTTTTAATACAACTTTAAAATTTTTTAAAATTGCTCAGGTTTTTTGGCCCAAATTTTTCAAAATTCAAGAAAAACTTAATAATGTTGAAATTGCAAAAGCTTTTTTAACTTTGAGAAAAATTTTGATTTATTCCTGATGAAATTAAAATTAGTAAGGGAAAGGTATATAGCTCTATGTTAAATAATCTTTGTTTCACTTTAAAACAATAAAAATTTGCGCCTTTCTAAACAACAAAATAAATGCAATATAATTATGAAAGAAAAGATTCCAAGGGGAAAAAAGAATAATCCTTGGATACTGAAACCTATTCTAAACTTAGAAAAAAAAACCCCATAAACCCTTTTTAAAACAATTTCAAAAAAAAAACTTCTACTGAAAGGCAAAGATGAATTAGTCAAACAATTTACTTTCACTAATCCATCTTTGCCTTACATGTATGAACTAATAAAAACACACAAACCAGGGAATCCAGTCAGACCAATTATTAGCTCCATAGGGTCAGTTTCATAAAATTATCCAAATGGCTTGTTGATATTTTGAGCCCTATTGTTGGCAAAATTTCGAACTTTAATGTTAAAAACAACATAGATTTAGTTGATAAATTAAGCTCCTTGACTGAAATGATTTTAACATGGTTAGTTTTGATGTTACTTCCTTGTTTACGAAAGTTCCTGTTGATGATTTATTAAGTTTCTTATCTGAAAAAACTCGTTAATTATGATTTACCATTGCCAGTTCCTATCATTAAACTTATTAAACTTTGCATTGTTGATGCAAAATTTGTATTTAATGATAAGTTTTACACTCAGAAGTTTGGTATGGCAATGGGAAATCCTCTTTCACCTGTTCTTAGTAACCTATACATGGAATTTTTTGAAGCAAGGCTGCTTAACACAATCCTCTCTAATAGAGCTAAATGGTTCAGATATGTTGATGACATTTTGTGTCTTATGCTCAAAAATGTAGATATACACCATTTCCTTGGAAAATTAAATAGCTTAGCCCATTCTATAAATTTTACTGTGGAATTTGACGAAAACAACTCATTGCCTTTTCTAGTTGTTTTAATTATTAAGGGTAATGAATTCAAATTTAAAATTTACAGAAAACCTGCAAATAACTGTTCCCTATGTCCACTATTATTCCTCGCATCAAGATAGAGTCAAACTGTCTGTTTTCTCATCAGTGTTTTTGAGAGCTTTACGAATTTGTAGTCCAGAGTTCATAGATGAGGAAATATCCAAAATTTATGAAATATGTAATGATTTGAAATACCCAAGAAATGTAATTGATAAATCTTTTAAAGTTGCTAGAAATAATTTTTACAATCCAAAAAGGGACAACCAGCCTTATTCAACTAAAAATATGTTGGTTCTCCTTTACAATGAAAACTTGGTTGATATGCCTTCTCTTCTTAAGACTTTTAATATTAAAGTTGTATTCAAAAATCTTCATACAGTAAAAAAAAACTTTTGATAAAGAATTCCCCCCAAAATGCTGATGGATGTGTCTATAAGATTCCTTGTAAAATTTGCAATAAAGTTTATTACGGTCAAACTGGTAAAAATTTCTAACTAAGATTAAAACAACATAAATATAGCATTTGAACTGGACAAGATTCCAATACTCTATTTATTCATGTAAGAGATTTTAACCATCCAATTGATTTTCAAAAAGTTGAGAAAGTAGTATCAAGCAAGGCCATGGTCGACAGGAATATAATTGAATCTTGTTTCATAAAAAGCAGTTTTGACAATAATATGAATATTTCCTTCGGTTTATATAAATTAGATCCATTTATAATTAATAGAATTTGGGAAGAATTTAATACATTGGACAAATAATTATTTTTAAATTTCTTATTTCTTGGGTAGAATAGTTTGTTGGTGGGTTGTATGAAGGACCTGTCTAGTTCAGCCGGCAGGCCTGCTGTCTCGCGTCAGGTGTTTCGTTGTTGTGGGATCTGATAGTGAGGTGTGGGCTACCCCTTTATATACCTTCCTTTGATGCTTTACTTTCATTGTTCCTTGATAATGTGAGTAGTCATGAAAGCGCATGGAACTTCTCTATTCTTTCACAGTGGGTGTTAATGTTGCAGTTTAAAAACTGTAGTGTAAAGCACCCTTCTGGCAAGACAGTGATGGAGTGAATGATGGTGAAAGTTTTTCTTTTTCGGGCCACCCTGCCTTGGTGGGAATCGGCCGGTGTGATAATAAAAAAAATAAAAAATATATATTTTTATATATATATATATATAAATATATATATATATAATGTCGTGCCGAATAGGTAAAACTGATAAATTTGCAAGAACTCACTTAGAATTAAGTCCTTTCTAAAAATTTCTCTTATACTTTTAAAGATATATTTTTTCATATATGATAATGTAAAAATTAATAATTTGATACCAAAAGATCTTTAGAAAACTTACCTAACCTTATAACAAGCGCAGTTTAGTTTAGCCTAATCCAACTAAATATATTTTAGATAAGTTTACAATAATTTAATAATAAACAAACATATTGAAATATATATTTTTTCTTTAGGTTCAGAATGATTTTGCGAAATTATTGCATACACACATTTTCGTTTGCCTTATTTGCAAGAAGAACGTTGCTACTTAAGCAAAAATCGCAAGTTGTACCTATTATAATCAAAATATCATTATATATAGATGGATGTATTATGACAATGAAATTCCTCTCTCTTCACCCCTTCTCTTTTCTCTGTCCCCTGTGTATAATTTCTGTATCCTCCACTCTGTAATGGTGAATATATCACCATAAAAATTACATTCTCCTGTGCGTGAGTTAGGTTATCCTCAGAGATGTCAGTCCCTAACTGATAGTAACTTTGGCTATGCTGTAACGGAAACCGCTGAAGCTCCAGTAGCTACTGACCGCCGAATTGAATATTTAATTTATCTTCATTGCCCAACTGAAGTCTCTCACCTCTGACAGACTTCAGCATTCCGTATGAGCCCCATCCTGCGGCGTGGATCCCACCTCTGACTGACAGAGGAAATATAAACACACATGCAGTATAATGTGATCCTTTATTGACAACGTTTCACCCACACAGTGGGCTTTTTCAAGTCACACACAGATCTACCTGGGGTGGAAGGTACGGGAGTATTTATAGTCATGTTCAGAATGTTGAGGTCAGGTGGAGAATGCTGCATCTGATCTACCGGGTGGAGTTATAGAGTCTTGGGTAGCTTGGCAGGGGTATTGGACAAGTTGTGAGTAGACCTTCTGCAGCGTTCTATGTTCTTATGTGGGATAGCGATGAAGAAGTTTCTTGGCGAGTGGTTCAGCTATGTTATAGAAGCCGTTGTTCTGGTTGAAATTGTTGGTTATAGAGATAAGCGATGATTCCAGGATTCTTCGGTATTGAGTGTTGTCTTCTGTGGCGATAAGTCTTGAGTTTCTGTAGTTAATTAAATGGTTGTGTGAATTGCGATGTTGTACACAGGCATTCTTTGTATCGTCAGTCTTGCTTGCATATTGGTGTTCTGAAATACGTGTTTGGAGGTCTCTTGATGTTTCGCCCACATATAATTTGTTGCAGAGGATGGAGGCTTGTCCTGTCTACTACTGGTGATGTCCTTGATGGTCGTGGTTGTGGAGGTAGATACTTGGAATGATGTATTGGAAAAGATGTTGGAAACATGTTTGGCAATGGAGTTGGTGGGGAGGACTATGTATCTCTTCTCGGCAGTGTCTTATCTGGGTGTGTTGAAGATGTTTGATGCCCGCCGTCTGCAGTCTCTGATGAAGTGACGAGGATAGTGGAGTTTAGAAAATACTTGTTCAATTATAGTGCATTCTTCCTCAAGGAACTCATTGCTGCAGATTCTGAGTGCACTGCAAAGCTGACCTCGAACTTCGTTTTAAAGTCTATCGAAAACCCACCAACCAAAACGATCTTCTCCACTTCTACTCTCACCACGACACCAAAACCAAACGTGGTGTAATTATAGGCTTCTTCCTGCGTGCACTCAGAATCTGCAGCAATGAGTTCCTTGAGGAAGAATGCATTATAATTGAACAAGTATTTTCTAAACTCCACTATCCTCGTCACTTCATCAGAGACTGCAGACGGCGGGCATTAAACATCTTCAACACACCCAGAGAAGACACTGCCGAGAAGAGATACATAGTCCTCCCCACCAACTCCATTGCCAAACATGTTTCCAACATCTTTTCCAATACATCATTCCAAGTATCTACCTCCACAACCACGACCATCAAGGACATCACCAGTAGTAGACAGGACAAGCCTCCATCCTCTGCAGGGGTATACATAATCCCTTGTAATGACTGCAACAAATTATATGTGGGCGAAACATCAAGAGACCTCCAAACACGTATTTCAGAACACCAATATGCAAGCAAGACTGACGATACAAAGAATGCCTGTGTACAACATCGCAATTCACACAACCATTTAATTAACTACAGAAACTCAAGACTTATCGCCACAGAAGACAACACTCAATACCGAAGAATCCTGGAATCATCGCTTATCTCTATAACCAACAATTTCAACCAGAACAACGGCTTCTATAACATAGCTGAACCACTCGCCAAGAAACTTCTTCATCGCTATCCCACATAAGAACATAGAACATTGCAGAAGGTCTACTCACAACTTGTCCAATATCCCTGCCAAGCTACCCAAGACTCTATAACTCCACCCGGTAGATCATCAGATGCAGCATTCTCCACCTGACCTCAACATTCTGAACATGACTATAAATACTCCCGTACCTTCCACCCCAGGTAGATCTGTGTGTGACTTGAAAAAGCCCACTGTGTGGGTGAAACGTTGTCAATAAAGGATCACATTATACTGCATATGTGTTTATATTTCCACTGTGTCGGTATTTGATACCATTTATTTCCATCTGACTGACAGACTTCAGCACTCCGTATGGGCCCCATCCTGCGGCGTGGAATATGACAGGGAGACATATTTACCTTTTGTTTCTGCTGTTTAACTATTATATTCAATTGGGTATCAGCACACTCCTGGTATAACCATTTTTGCTAAATAAAAAATAAGCATTCAGTAGGGTCTCAGGAGCTGCTTGAAAAGGTTTAAATCCTATCGACTGAACGAGGGTTGTTGAGGTCGTTAAAGGCTGCATGGTAACCTGTTCTCCACCACACAAGGACGCTGTTGATATCTAAAATAAATACTGAAGCAAACTCTTAGCATATATACGATGAGAGAAATACATCTCTAGTTGTATATATGCCATAATGCATGTTATTCAAATTTGTATAGAAATCATTAGGCAAAAGTTAACGCAAGCCATAGAAGTTGTTATTGAATTAATTACTACGATTTCACTGAACTACAGCAAGGCTTTATATTTGCATTTCTAATATATAGAATAAGAGCTTTTTAACGACTGGTACAAATAATTAGCGTAAACAGGTTATCATTATTATAGTTATTTTGTCGAGTTTGTATGTGTTATCTTGTCTAGTTTGTGTTATTTTGCCTAGTTTATGTTATCTTGTCTAGTTTGTGTGTGTTAGCTTCTCTAGTTTGTTTGTGTTGCCTTCTCTAGTTTGTATTTGTTACGTTCTTTAGTCTGTATGTGTTATCTTCACTAGTTTGTGAGTGTTATCTTCTCTAGTTTGTGAGTGTTATCTTCTCTAGTTTGTGAGTGTTATCTTCTCTAGTTTGTGAGTGTTATGTAGTTTCCGGTCTCCTTTCTTGATTTGATCTTCCTACCACACCTATGCATGTACATGGCCTCTCTCTCTCCCTCTCTTTATTTGCACGTGGTTCTACAAGGTTAAGTTAAGAGTTCCTAACTTTATTTACAAGCTTGACGCTATTCGCTACATCAGTTCATTTGAAAGCCTTTTTATTGTTAAGAGACAAACAGTGAACTGGATGAAGCTGTAGCCAGCCGTGGGTCAACAATTCCATTTGATCAGCTGATTTTATTTCGTTGATGTCATTCTGGTGCACGAATGTGTTCCATTAATCCTAGGAATAAATGATCTCACATGAAGTGATGTTCTCAAGAAAAGTACAGTCAGAGTGTAGTTGCTGTTTTCTGCCCGTCTTGTTGTGTAGAAGCTCCCTTCTCGCTGTCCTCGGATTGGAGCCAGGTGTGGTACTTTGACAATATTGACTTTGTATATAACAGCAAGGCCACCTACATCCCTCCGGTGTTGAAGGCTCTCGTGAGATGACAGATCGCTCCAAGTTGTGTCCAGGCGAGAGATGAGCCGTCTTGATCTGTTTTCTATTCAAACGAAACGTTGCTGATTAGACGGATGCGGAGGGGAGGGGGTATAGGCAGGCAATCCAAGAAAGCGGAGCTTACTCATGGTGTGACCAGATGCGGGATACGTCTAAGTGCTGTAAGCTTCTTGACCGCTTTGTTTGCAAGATTTACAATGTGGTTCTTCATTGTCAGTTTGGAGTTAAATTTCACACCAAGGTACCAACACCCGGGTATCAAACACACACTCATTCATTCTTACTCCAGCATTACCATCATGGTGCCTAGAGGCAATCATCATACGTGCTTTATCAAGAGCAAATGTGACCTGTCATTGTTTTCCCCTGGCTATCTCTGTAAGTTTGTGATTGGCGCAACGTAGAGCCGCTGGCATTTCGTCTTATGGATAAGTAATTGTCAGCGTATAGTCGTCCGCATATGCATGGGACTCCGACATGAAATAAAGGTCACTGAATTAGACATTACATAAGAATGTCCCAAGCTCACTTCCTTGTACAGCATTTTTACCAATAGTGTCTTTTTGACTCACCCGTTTAGAACTACTCTTAGAGATCTACTTTGAAGGCAATCACTGAGGAGGCATAGCGCAGAGCCATTGACTCCTAGTGCTTGCAGTTTTGCCAAGAGTCTATTGTGCCTTAATCTGTCGAAAGCACCAGCAATGTCCAGTGCTACCACAAAGCTGACCTTGGATTCATTCAGCGACTGGTACCACTTAGTGGAGAGATTTAACAACAGATCAGCAGTAGAGTGACCTTTTATGAAGCCATATTGACGGTCATAAAGAAGCGAGTGGTAGTCGAAAAACTCTGTCATTTGCCGTGAGATTTTTGTCTCAAAAAATCTTAACAGTGATTGGCAAGTGACACTGGTCTGTATATGCTAACTTCCGCTCTGCTCTTGTTTTTGTGAACAAGGACTCTCTCTCCTTCGTCTCTCTCTCTCTCTCTCTCTCTCACTCACTCTCCCTTTCACTGCCTACAGACATTGTTTATCTTTCATTATCTGTTTGTTTACTTACTTATCTCTTGCTCCCCTCTTCACCTCGTGTCCCTTTCCCATTTATCCTTTCCTGCTTTGTTTCATCACGTTCATGCTGCTTCATCCTCCACCTCCTCCATCCTCCCTCCTCTTATAATTTTCCTCCTCTTTCTTTTTCCTCCCACCTCTTCCTCCTCCTCTTCCTCCTTCTCTTCTTCCTCCTCCTCCTTCATTCTTCCTCCTTTCTCCTCCTCTCTTCTTCCTTCTCTTCCTCTCTTCCTCCTCCCTTCCTCCCCTCTCATTTTCACTTCTTCCTCCCTCTTCCTGGTTTTCCTTTTGTTTCATGTTCCTGTATTTCCTTTGTTAGTTATCTCTCGCACTACACCGTTTGTTCTATTGTTTCTGCTAATTTGTTTATTCTGGTCGTACCTCACACTATTCACTCCTCCTCTCCCTCTCTTCTTTTATATACCCTCTCCGATTATCTCACCGCTTAAACCACAATATCTGTCTGTCTGTCTGTGTCTGTTTCTCTCTCTCTCTCTCTCTCTCTCTCTCTCTCTCTCTCTCTCTCTCTCTCTCTCTTCTCTCTCTCTCTCTCTCTCTCTCTCTCTCTCTCTCTCTCTTTACATAGGTTTTGACAAGTTTAGGTTAAGGATCCCTAACTTTATTGACAAGCTATTTACAAGTTAAGGATTGCTAACTTTATTGACAAGATAAGAGCTGTTACCTACATCAGCTCATTTGAAAGCATTTTTGTTATAAGACATACAAGTAGGGAACAGGATGAAGTTGGAGCCATCTGTGGGCCAGCATTTTCATTTGATCAACTGACTTTATCTCGTTGACATCATTATGCTGTACGAATGTGTTCCATACTCGTCATTCTGGGGATAAATGATCTCAGATGAAGTGATGTTCTGGAGAAGGGTACAGCCAGAGTGAAGTTGCTGCTTTCTGCCCGTCTTGTGGTATAGAAGATTGCTTCTCGCTGTCCTCGAAGCGCAGCCAAGTGTGGTACTTTGACAGTGTTGGCATTGTACATAACAGTAAGGGCACCCACATCCCTCCTGTGTTGAAGGCTCTGCTGAAATGACAGATCTATCGAGGATGGGTCTAGGCGAGAGATGAGACGTCTTGCTCTGTTCTCTACTGTCAGGCAGTCTCGTTCTCTCACTCGTTCTCCCTCTCTCCCCTTCTCTCCCTCTCTCCCCTTCTCTCCCTCTCCCCCCTCTTTCTCCTCTTTTCCTCTCCATCTCATTCTCTCTCCCCTCTTCCTCTTTTAACTCGTCTCCCTGTCTTTCTCTCTGCCCCCAAATCATTTTTTTCTTCACTATTTATCGTGTTCCTCTATTTTTCCAAACCACTCTCCCGTATAAGTCTCTGCATAGCGCACTAAATCAGCGTTGGTTGATCAGCTGTCCATAACACTGGTTGATCAGCTGTCCATAACACTGGTTGATCAGCTGTCCATAACACTGGTTGATCAGCTGTCCATAACACTGGCTGATCAGTTGTCCATAACACTGGCTGATCAACTGTCCATAACACTGGTTGATCAGCTGTCCATAACTCTGGCTAATCAGCTGACCATAACACTGGTTGATCAGCTGACCATAACACTGGTTAATCAGCTGTCCATAACACTGGTTGATCAGCTGACCATAACACAGGTTGATCAGCTGACCATAACACTGGTTAATCAGCTGACCATAACGCTGGTTGATCAGCTGACCATAACACTGGTTCATCAGCTGCCCATAACACTGGTTGATAAGCTGTCCATAACACTGGTTATATCCATAAGCTGTTGATCACTGCCATAACACTGGTTGATAAGCTGTCCATAACACTGGTTGATCAGCTGTCCATAACACTGGTTGATAAGTTGTCCATAACACTGGTTGATCAGCTGACCATAACACTGGTTGATCAGCTGACCATAACACTGGTTGATCAGCTGGCCATAACACTAGTTGATCAGCTGTCCATAACACTGGTTAATCAGCTGACCATAACACTGGTTAATCAGCTGACCATAACACTGGTTGATCAGCTGCCCATAACACTGGTTAATCAGCTGACCATAACACTGGTTAATCAGCTGACCATAACACTGGTTGATCAGCTGTCCATAACACTGGTTAATCAGCTGTCCATAACACTGGTTAATCAGCTGACCATAACACTGGTTAATCAGCTGACCATAACACTGGTTGATCAGCTGACCATAACACACACCATCCTAATGATATAATTGTTTTAATTATGACTTGGCAACGACAAATCCTAGTTATCAGTGACCATAACACGGTTTTCAGCTGAAATACACACTGTTAGCTAATACACACTGGCTATCAGCTATACACACTGCTCTAAGCTGTACTACACTGTCTAGCTGACCACACTGCTACTAGCTGTACACACTGCTACATCAGCTGTACATACACACCATCTAAGATTATGTTAATATGACCTAGCTAACACATCTTTTAGCTATACCAAACTAGTTCTCAGCATACACACTGCTTAGCTATACACACTGCTCTAGCTATACACACTGCTCTAGCTGTACACACTGCTCTAGCTGTACACACTGCTCTAGCTGTACACACTGCTCTAGCTGTACACACTGCTCTAGCTATACACACTGCTCTAGCTATACACACTGCTCTAGCTGTACACACTGCTCTAGCTGTACACACTGCTCTAGCTTTACACACTGCTCTAGCTATACACACTGCTCTAGCTGTACACACTGCTCTAGCTATACACACTGCTCTAGCTATACACACTGCTCTAGCTATACACACTGCTCTAGCTATACACACTGCTCTAGCTGTACACACTGCTCTAGCTATACACACTGCTCTAGCTATACACACTGCTCTAGCTGTACACACTGCTCTAGCTATACACACTGCTCTAGCTGTACACACTGCTCTAGCTGTACACACTGCTCTAGCTATACACACTGCTCTAGCTATACACACTGCTCTAGCTATACACACTGCTCTAGCTATACACACTGCTCTAGCTGTACACACTGCTCTAGCTATACACACTGCTCTAGCTGTACACACTGCTCTAGCTGTACACACTGCTCTAGCTGTACACACTGCTCTAGCTGTACACACTGCTCTAGCTGTACACACTGCTCTAGCTTACACACTGCTCTAGCTGTACACACTGCTCTAGCTGTACACACTGCTCTAGCTGTACACACTGCTCTAGCTGTACACACTGCTCTAGCTGTACACACTGCTCTAGCTGTACACACTGCTCTAGCTGTACACACTGCTCTAGCTGTACACACTGCTCTAGCTGTACACACTGCTCTAGCTATACACACTGCTCTAGCTGTACACACTGCTCTAGCTGTACACACTGCTCTAGCTGTACACACTGCTCTAGCTTTACACACTGCTCTAGCTGTACTCACTGCTCTAGATATACAAACTGTCTCAGCTATACACATTGCCCTAGCTATACACACTACCCTAGCTATACACACTACCCTAGCTATACACACTACTTCAGCTGTACACACTGTCGCAGCTATACTCACTGTTCCAGTTATACACACTGCTCTAGATATACACAGAGCTTTAGCTACGCACATTGGTCCAGCTATACACACTGCCCCAGCAATACACACTGCCCCAGCTATACCCACTACTCCATCAATACTCACTGCCCCAGCTATACACACTGATCCAGCTATACACACTGCCCTAACTATACACATTACAGCTATACCCAGTGCTCCAGCTATACACACTGCTCCAGCTATAAGCTTTCATCTATACACATTCCTCCAGCTATAAGCTTTCATCTATACACATTCCTCCAGCTATTCCCGCAAACCTAAGAATAGAGTTTCGAAACCTGAGTAAGGAATCATTCAAGACTTTGTACACCGTGTACTTCAGGCTCATATTGGAGTATGCAGCACCAGTTTGGAACCCACACTTAGTCAAGCACGTCAGAGAATTGGAGACAGTACAAAGGTTTGCTACAAAACTAGTCCATGAGCTAAGGAGTATGTCGTACGAGGAGAGGTTAAGGGAAATCAACCGGACGACACTGGAGGAGAGGAGAAATAAGGGGGATATAATAATGATATATAAAATACTAAGAGGAATAGAAAAGGTGGATAAGGACAGTATGTTTCAGAGATGTGACACAGCAACAAGGAGCCACAATTAGAAGTTAAAAATACAGATGAGCCACAGGATGTTAGGAAGTATTTCTTCAGTCATAGAGTTGTCAGGAAGTAGAACAATCTGAAGATTGATGTATGGGAGGCAGGATCCATACATAGCTTTAAGAAGAGATACGATAAAGCTCATGGAGCTGGGATAGAGTGAGCCTGGTAGAGACCCATGCAACTACAAATACGTAGGTGAGTACAAACAGGTGAGTACACACACTCAGTTTTCTTTCAAAGGTACGTAATGTTTTGGAAGGTCTATGGGGGTCTACAGGTATTTATAAAATACACCATAATACACAATAGTGTGTATAGAATATTTTGGTGAATTAATTTTATTGAAGAATTTGAGGTATAGAGCCACTTTCAACAATTCAAAGATAGAGGCACCATAAACATTCATATGGAATACACATAAGTATACTAATTTGTATAGGGCATTCAAAGCCATGTAAAGCATACTAATGCATGCCAAGGTATATCACGTATATGAAGGAATATGTGTATTTTTAAGGAATATACCATATTTTTCAAGTTGTCAATCAAATATTCTTCTTTATAAAGGCGTATACAGCATATACTATCAATACAAAGCTATAACTGTCATAAAAGTATACACGAAAATATATGAATTAAGCACAAACATACATTAAATATACAAAAGTACATGAAGCAGCCAAAGAAAACAAAGTATACAAAGTATACAAAAGTATATAAAATGTACAAATACACATGAAATATACTGTACAAATGTACTGGAAATATCCAAAAAATATAGGAAATTATACAAAGTATAGACATAATTATGATGTAAAAAAGTTTTCAAAGATTTTGCTTCACAACGCAACAAAAAGATTCAAAAAATAAATGAAAAATATACAAATTTTACAAATGTATGAAGTATACAAATGATACATGATCCATGTAAATGTATACTAATGAGAATAAATACAAAATCTTCTAATATACACTAAGTATACAATAGATGGAAAGTTATGTGAAGGTCTATGGCTAATATAATGGTATACAAAATATGGTATACAAAAAATACAAGTGTGTATAAAGTATGCAAATGTTTACAGAGTATTCAAATATATATAAAGTTTTGCAAAGTTATACAAACAACAAAGGATCACTGGCAACAAGCAAAGGATCACTGGGAGAAAACAACAAAGGATCACTGGGAACAAAGGATCACTGGGAACAAACAACAAAGGATCACTGGCAACAAACAAAGGATCACTGGCAAACAACAAAGGATCACCGGGAAGAAACAACAAAGGATCACTGGGAACAAACAACAAAGGGTCACTAGGAACAAACAAAGAATCACTGGGAACAAACAACAAAGGATCACTGGCAACAAAGGATCACTGGCAAACAACAAAGGATCACTGGGAAGAAACAACAAAGGATCACTGGGAACACACAAAGGATCATTGGGAACAAACAACAAGGGATCACTGGGAACAAGCAAAGGATAATTGGGAACAGACAAAGGATCACTGGCAACAAACAGCAAGATCACTGGCAACAAACAACAAGATCACTTGCAACAAACAACAAGATCACTTGCAACAAACAACAAGATCACTGGCAACAAACAACGTATATTCTTCAGTTTACATTAGTGTTATACTATATTATTTTTGGACTCTACTTCCTGTATCTTTAAGTTTATATATAAGTGTGGTGTAAATATTATACAGAAAATTCAGAGTGTGGAAATTAGGAGATGTGGAGTTAATAAAAGTATTAGTCAGAGGGCTGAAGAGGGGTTGTTGAGGTGGTTTGGTCATTTAGAGAGAATGGATCAGAGTAGAATGACATGGAGAGTGTATAAATCTGTAGGGGAAGGAAGGCGGGGTAGGGGTCGTCCTCGAGAAGGTTGGACGGAGGGGGTAAAGGAGGATTTGTGGGCGAGGGGCTTGGACTTCCAGCAAGCGTGCGTGAGCGTGTTTGATAAGAGTGAATGGAGACGAATGGTATTTGGAACCTGACGATCTGTTGGAGTGTGAGCAGGGTGATATTTAGTGAAGGGATTCAGGGAAACCGGTTATTTTATATAGCCGGACTTGAGTCCTGGAAATGGGAAGTACAATGCCTGCACTTTAAAGGAGGGGTTCGGGATATTAGCAGTTTGGAGGGATATATTGTGTATCTTTATACGTATATGCTTCTAAACTGTTGTGTTCTGAGCACCTCTGCTAAAACAGTGATTATGTGTGAGTGAGGTGAAAGTGTTGAATGATGAAAGTATTTTCTTTTTTGGGATTTTCTTTATTTTTGGGTCACCCTGACTCGGTGGGAGACGGCCGACTTGTTTATATATATATATATATATTATATATATATATATATATATATATATATATATATATATATATATATATATATATATAATCTTGTGTATGCAATAATTTCGCCAAAATCATTCTGAACCTTACGAAAAAAATATATTTGATTGTGTTTGTTTAGTACTAAATTACTGTAAACGTATTTAAAATATATTTAGTTGGGTTAGGCTAAAATAAATTGCTCTTGTTATAATAAGGTTAGGTAAGTTTTCTAAGATTCTTTTGGTGAAAAATTAAAATTTTTTACATTAACATTAATGAAAAAAAATATATCTTAAAACGTATAAGAGAAAATTTCAGAAAGGACTTAATTTTAAATGAGTTCTTGCTAATTGACCAGTTTTACATATTCGGCACGACATATATATATACTATATATATATATATATAATATATATATATATATATATATATATATATATATATATATATATATATAGGTTAAACTTGGGATTTTGGCTTAATTAAATAGCAGGCGAAAATTTGTGTTTGGAATAATTTCGCAAAAATCTTTCTGAACCTAACGAAAAAAATTCTGTTTCATTGTGTTTGTTTATTAAATTATTGTAAACTTATCTAAAATGTATTTAGTTGGATTAGGCTAAATTAAATTGCGCTTGTTATGATAAGGATAGGTAAGATTTCTACGGTTCGTTTGGTACCAAATTATTAATTTTTACACCAGCATAAATTAAAAAAAATATATATATCTTTAAACGTACAAGAGAAAATTTTATAAAGGACTTAATTTTAAATGAGTTCTTGCTAATTGACCAGTTTTACCTAATCGAAATATACAGATCACTTAATCTCCTGTGTTTGTCTCTGTGCGGATTATTATTGAGCATAACATTCCTTATATGACTTAATACTGTCTTTGTACATGCCTTCCTTAATACATTTATCAAATGCTCCCAACTTCAGAACACTCGTGACTTGACCTGATCTCTATCTCCTCCTCACCTTAGCTTTTCTCCTTTCCTATACCATCTTCATCTTTCTTCTGTCTAGGTGAATTCTGTCTTGTGAGTGTTACCCCCTGAGCTTTTGGTCCCACCCTCGTGGACCAGCAGCTCTTCTGCAGTGCTCCTTTTCTTGTCGTTAGACTTCGTCCACTGTTACTACTATTACGTCTTATACTACTACTGTCTTTCTATATTACACCCTCTGATTCTTGTCTCACTGCTATTACTCCTACCTGTCTCTACTGCCACTAGTCTCTACTTCCTTCATATTATTACTTGTCTCCCGCCCCAACCCCATCCCTGTCGTATATATACACTGGTTCCCTTCCCTTCCTGCTTGTCTGACTAATGCTCCAAGTAGGACCAAAACGTAGTCATAAATTTTAATCTTCTATGTACGGGTTATTTGTGTATTGTTCCAGTCACGCTATTGTGTCTTCTTATTCTTGATGGAGGAGCTGTAAGATACATGTGATATGTCTAACATAAGGCAAATAGTCGAGCTGGGTGACAGTATTCCTGACACATATATAATGCAAGATAATGGAAATGACACAAAAGAATGCGAACTCCCTGCTACAAGCACAGATACACGAAGAAACCTGTTAAACCTGGTCGTAAATCAAGTCTCCAGACACGGAGCAATCCTCCAGTAAATTGAGGCAAAGACCAACACAAAGGGTAGTTTTTGAGTAATTGTGTATTCCTTCAAAAATATTTGCAATATATACAGAATGCAATAGAGCAACAAGATGGTAATGAGAGAGAGAGAGAGAGTGAGAGAGAGAGAGAGAGTAATGTGAGCTAACTTGCTGCAATTGGCTGTTCACCTTGTAAGAGATAGACCAGTACAGTGGTCCCTCGTTTTTCGTAATTAATCCGTTCCTGGAGGAGCTACTATAAACGAAATTTACGATTTGCGAATCAATTTTCCCCATAAGAAATAATGTAAATACAATTAATCCGTTTCTGACACTCAGAAGTATTAAAACAAAAAAATTTTTTACATGAAATATACATGTAGTACATAAACAATACAATGGGAAATGATGAATGAAACATTAACAGCATAACACTTACCTTTATTGGAGATTCTTCATAGTGTATGGGAGACTGGAGGAGGAGAGAGATTGGATTGTTTACAGTTTGGAAGGGGAATCCCCTTCCAGCAACACCTCAGGTACCAATTGCTTCTCTGGGGTTGCTTCTCTTCTCTGTTTCTTAATGCCACTAGGACCACCTTGAGAGTCACTCTAGTCCTGTCTCGCAAAGTAACTGTGGAGAGAGCTCTGTTTCTGGCGTCTCTTTAACACTTCCCTAAAATGGTACAAGACTTAGTCACTCTACATATTTCTCACCTTCTTTACCACAGGCTTGGCACTAGGAGCTTTCTTTGGAGCCATGGTAGCTTATTTAGTACTTGCAAGCACTAAAATGAGTGGAATATTATGAAATATTTCGAAGGAGCACTTAAGGGGACCTTCACTCACTGGTAAACAATGCCAGACTGGCTGGGTAGGGAGGCCTCCCCGGCTCACACCGTGCATAAGCGTCCTGGACGAACTACTATTCGCGAGTCAACCTATGAAAAGCGAGTCCATGTTTATACGAAAATACCCCTATGATTGGCGAAATTTACGATTGCCGAGAACTACGAAAAGCGAGGGACCACTGTATATATATTTAATCACTGCTAGCCTCGGTCTGCCCCCAGCGAGGTGTGGATACAATATCACTTCCCCTGGGCCAAGCTCTTACCCAATTAACTGACTTATAAACCTAACAGTGAATCAGCATGGCTGGGGCCTTTTGAGCCACGCCTGAGCTACTACCTACCAGTTTGGCTGATACAGAGAAATGCAAGAGGCGGTCGTATAATGAAAGCCGAATATATTTTAAGGAACTCAGCGCACATCACCCAACAGAAGCGTACCACAGGTTGACAGTGAAGAGATAAGAGAGATATAGATGGCTAGACGGTATATTCCTAGAGTTCACGATGGTCTTCGACCCGTATTTTATTGAAAATGCATGTTAGGTTCTGACAGAGTAATCCTAAGGGTATAGTTATACAATGAAGATTGAAGACAATCTCATCCACATAAGAAATATAAATTTGGTCATCTAACCAATAGAGAATCTCAGGAGTCAGTATTCACTCCAGACTGTTCCTGGTGCATCTTAACAATTCAGTTTTGATACACTTCTGTGTATAACTGCCCATAGGAAAATCAAAATATATGAGGATGCGAAAAGAAAAAGAGGGGAAGTAATTGGGACACCTGGGCTGGCTGAAGGATTGGCCAGGCAAGTACTATATATTTTCCGGCATATAAGGCGCACATGATATAAGGTATATAAGACGATGTTTCCAAGCAGTTATAAAGACTAAACCAAAGCGTATAAGGCGCAGGGTGATTTTTCAAGACTGTGGAAAAAAGTTCGCCTTATATGCCAGAAAATACGTTAGCTACTTCAGTTCATTTCCACGAGAAAAGCAATGAAACTGGGCGATGGGAAATAAAATAGGTACCAGAGACTGTGTAACATTGAGGAGAGAAGCAGCTCGTGGACTCGGATCTTGAGGTAGAAAATAGACACCATACCAGTCCTGTTAACTGAAGAAAACAACAAATTACACCAGC
This sequence comes from Cherax quadricarinatus, assembly GCF_026875155.1. Lineage (NCBI taxonomy): Eukaryota > Metazoa > Arthropoda > Malacostraca > Decapoda > Parastacidae > Cherax > Cherax quadricarinatus. The sequence continues at coordinate 22,411,348 of NC_069399.1, forward strand.
GACGTATGCAAGGTTTATTTAACCTAATGACTGACTTTAGAAACTAGAAGAGAAACTCGGTCAAATCGTCAGCAGTGTGGAAATCGTATGAGGCCAAACTCAGAATGAAGCTCCAAAGTCCAGAGGTTTGTCACCAGACAAACAAAAATTCTCATTATTGTGAGAGTAAAGAGCTAAGAGAGACAAATAAAAGCTGTGCACATTACCTAGTTATAGAGATTTTAGAAAAATAGCTTAACATCATAGAAGAGAAGTGGAGAGAGTTATGCCACATAATTAAGGTAGATTCCTTACGTGGACTAGTAAAATTCTGCGAGCATACTTAGTGGTTGGCTTACTTCCTTATACTTGAATATGTTACTTGAAATCATTACACACACACACACACACACACAGACAGGATCCATACATAGCTTTAAGAAGAGGTATGATGAAGCTCATGGAGCAGGGAGAGTGGCCTAGTAGCGACCAGTGAAGAGGCGAGGCCAGGAGCTGTGACTTAACCCCTGCAACCACAATTAGGTGAGTACAGTTAGTTGAGTACACGCACGCACGCACGCACACACACACACACACACACACACACACACACACACACACACACACACACACACACACACACACACACACACACACACAGGCTGCAGGCCTGGTCCAGCAATTGGCTCCTGGAGTTCAATCCCACCAAGTGCAAAGTCATGAAGATTGGGGAAGGGCAAAGAAGGCCGCAGACGGAGTACAGTCTAGGGGGTCAGAGACTACAAACCTCACTCAAGGAAAAAGATCTTGGGGTGAGTATAACACCAGGCACATCTCCTGAAGCGCACATCAACCAAATAACTGCTGCAGCATATGGGCCCTAGCAAACCTCAGAACAGCATTCCGACATCCTTAATAAGGAATCATTCAGGACCCTGTACACCGTGTATGTTAGGCCCATATTGGAGTATGCGGCACCAGTTTGGAACCCACACCTAGCCAAGCACGTGAAGAAACTAGAGAAAGTGCAAAGGTTTGCAACAAGACCTAGTCCCAGAGCTAAGAGGTATGTCCTACGAGGAGAGGTTAAGGGAAATCAACCTGACGACACTGGAGGACAGGAGAGATAGGGGGACATGATAACGACATACAAAATACTGAGAGGAATTGACAAGGGGGACAAAGACAGGATGTTCCAGAGATTGACACAGTAAAAAGGGGGCACATTTGGGAAGCTGAAGACACAGATGAATCAAGGGATGTTAGATATTCTTCAGCCACAAGTAGTAAAAAAAGGGGAAAAATTTTTGGGAAGCGATTATGAGGCAGGATCCAACATATTTAAGCAGGGTATGATAAAGCCAGGGCTCAGGGAGGTGACCTATAGCATCATAAGGGGCGGGGCCAGAGCCGGACTCGCCCCCCGCAACCTCAACTAGTGTAAAACCCGGGTGATACACACACACCACACACATACAACACACCAAATACCTCTCTTAAAGCAACGGTCTGGGCCAGAGATCAATACAAACCACAAACTCCCGTGTCCTCGCAAAACCTACATGCTTTTATCCGTATTTTTTTTTTTTTTTTTTCTACCTCTTTTTATGCAAAATTCCATTATTTCTTTTTTTTAACAAATTTAGGCTCAAGGTAAATTGGGGGCGATGAACTTTTGAGAGTCCCCCCCGGGCGTTTGTTACCCCCTTTTTAAAATACAATTTTTTGCCTTGTTAAATGAGGACTAGAGCGCCGCGTTACCCTTGGGAGCATTTTATTCACATTTGTATGCCCTTGCTTTCTCAATTTTGCGGCTCCAAAGCAAGAGGATTCTTACAGCTGTTCTTGTGCAAACCGTTTTCTTGGCGAATTAACTGGTTGGGCCTTTTTGTAGTATAGCGTGCTTCTTGCCAGTGAATAGTTTCTTGTTTACTCTATGTATAGCTTTTGCGGGCCCCACCTTGTTTCCCGCATGTTTATAGGGCTTAAAACGGCTATTTTCCGCTTTGTTTTCCGTTATATTTTCCTTTCTCTTGTACAGCATGTGCCTGCTCTCTTGAAGCTAGTTACTGCTGTCTTTACAGAATGTTGACGCTCCCCTTCACTATGTTGACGCTCTCTTGTACACATGTTCCTGCTCTCTTTTATTTTCCCATGTTGCTTGCTCTCTCTTACGGGTATGTTGCCTGCTGTTATGTATAGCTCTTTGCTGCCACTAGTGTATATTGCTGAAGCGTATTGTTTTGTTCCTTGGTCTAACATTGAGCTGTACGACTCCCTCTTAGTCCCTAAGTTTCCTGGCTGCTAGAGTTTATTGCTATTGTTGCTGTTCTATTGCGTGGTTCTGGTTTTTGCTCTTACTTATAGCTGTGTTGAGTCTAGTGTATAGCTGTGTTGCATTTAGTGTATAGCTGTGTTGCGTCTAGTGTATAGCTTGGTTGCACGACTAGATCAAGCAATATTTAAGTGGGTAAATGTTGCTTGATCTAGTCGCGCGGCTCTAGTATACAAGATTGTGGTATACACGAGTATACTAGTGTAACTGTTGTGCTTGCTCTTATTACTGCATTTTTGTCTGCTCTGTTAAATAATACCGTTGCCTGCTGTAGTATTTTACTGTTTTGACCGTTCTAACTTTGTTCTTTCCTGTGATATAATATATTTTGCCTGTTGCAAAATGTTGCTCTATTGTTTAGTTAGGTATCCCCTAAAAAACCAATGATTATTGTTCACTTTAGTTAGGTATCCCTTAGAAAATCGATTATTATTGTTTACTTTAGTTAGGTATCCCCTAAAAAAACGATGACTATTGTTTACTTTAGTTAGGTATCCCCTAAAAAACCGATGACTATTGTTTAGTTAAGTATCCGCTGAAATGCTGAGCCTGTTATTTACTCTATTTAGGAAACCTTTGGAGTACTGTGCCTGTTACTGACTAGTTACGTAGCCTATGAAATGCTCACCTTATAGTAACTACTGTTTCATTTCCCTCTTTTTTTTCTGCCTTCAGTTTTTCAGTGCGATAACTCGAATATTTCTCTTCTAATCGGCTTCAGACTTTGTGTTAGTGTATCTGGGTGGAAGATTGATGCAACCCTTGGACTGTGTAGATCACGTTTTGTTAACTTTATAGATGACAGTAGCTTGTGACACCCGAGCGATAACTTAATCTGCCTCTTGTGATCAGTTTCAAACATTTATCGTTACAGTGTTCCTATCTGAGGATATTTTGGGTTTTTACTGCTGTTCAAACTACATTCCGTCTGGGGATCGAACTCACGGCAAGTGAGTCGTCAAACTCCAGGCCAATGCGTAAGCCACTGGGCCAGCTAGCTACGTAAGATTCATCCAACTAGGTATATTTATACACCATAAAGAGGTTAGCGCGGAGCACCCACTGTGACCACAAATGCATGTTTTTACAGATAAATCTCCCGTCAGCTTGGCCGCGCTGGGGAGATTAATTTCATTACTGACGAATGACTTGAGGCTTCCACGTTTGAACTTCATAATTACTATGCTAATGTATTTAATCCAAAAAGAAGATTGATGTCTAGGCGATGTAGATGCAAATTTGCTAATTATGCATCGCAGTTAATGAAGTAAGGTTTCAGGGACGGGAAATCCTGTGTCACAAACCTACTGGTATTTTATGACAGGGTGACGGCAGTAAGTCAAGAGAGAGAGGGTGGTGGGTAGATTGCATTTTTTTGGACTGTAAGAAGGCGTTTGACACAGTTCCACACAAGAGATTAGTGCAAAAACTGGAGGACCAGGCAGGGATAACAGGGAAGACAATGCAATGGATCAGGGAATATTGTCAGGAAGACAGCAGCGAGTCATGGTACGTGGCGAGGTGTCAGAGTGGACGCCTGTGACGAGTGGGGTTCCACAGGGGTCAGTCCTAGGGCCGGTGCTGTTTCTGGTATTTGTGAACGACATGACGGAAGGAATAGACTCCGAAGTGTCCCTGTTTGCAGATGATGTGAAGTTGATGAGAAGAATGATGAGAAAATGAGAAGTTGACGAGAAGAATTCAATCGGACGAGGACCAGGCAGAACTACAAAGGGATGTGGACAGGCTACAGGCTTCGTCAAGCAGTTGGCTCCTGGAGTTCAACCCCACCAAGTGCAAAGTCATGAAGCTTGGGGAAAGACACAGAAGACCGCCGACGGAGTACAGTTTAGGGGGCCAGAGACTACAAACCTCACTCAAGGAAAAAGATCTTGGGGTGAGTATAACACCAGGCACATATCCTGAAGCGCACATCAACCAAATAACTGCTGCAGCATATGGGCGCCTAGCAAACCTAAGAACAGCTTTCCGACATCTTAACAAGGAATCGTTCAAGACCCTATACACTGTTAGGTAAGACACATATGCAACAGTTAGACAACTTTATTCCGAAACGTTTCGCCTACACAGTAGGCTTCTTCAGTCGAATACAGAAAGTAGGCAGGAACAGTAGAGATGTGAAGACGATGTAATCAGTCCATCACCCTTAAAGTCGTAGAATTTGAGGTTGTCAGTCCCTCGGCCTGGAGAAGTTCAGTTCCATAGTCAGGAACTATGGACTGAACTTCTCCAGGCCGAGGGACTGACAACCTCAAATTCTACGACTTTAAGGGTGATGGACTGATTACATCGTCTTCACATCTCTACTGTTCCTGCCTACTTTCTGTATTCGACTGAAGAAGCCTACTGTGTAGGCGAAACGTTTCGGAATAAAGTTGTCTAACTGTTGCATATGTGTCTTACCTAACAACCTGTCGGTATTGTATACCATTTTGATGTTCACCCTATACACTGTGTACGTTAGGCCCATATTGGAGTATGCGGCACCAGTTTGGAACCCACACCTAGCCAAGCACGTGAAGAAACTAGAGAAAGTGCAAAAATTTGCAAGAAGACTAGTCCCTGAGCTAAGAGGTATGTCCTACGAGGAGAGGTTAAGGGAAATCAACCTGAAGACACTGGAGGACAGGAGAGAGGGGGGGAGGCATGATAACGACATACAAAATACTGAGAGGAATTGACAAGGTGGACAAAGACAGGATATTCCAGAGATGGGACACAGCAACAAGGGGACACAGTTGGAAGTTGAAGACACAGATGAATCACAGGGATGTTAGGAAGTATTTCTTCAGCCACAGAGCAGTCAGGAAGTGGAATAGTTTGGGAAGCGATGTAGGGGAGGCAGGATCCATACATAGCTTTAAGCAGAGGTATGATAAAGCTCACGGTTCAGGGAGAGTGACCTAGTAGCGACCAGTAAGAGGCGGGGCCAGGAGCTTGGACTCGACCCTTGCAACCTCAACTAGGTGAGTACAACTAGGTGAGTGCACGTGCGCGCACACACACACACACACACACACACACACACACACACACACACACACACAGGACAGGAGGGTACGGGGAGACATGATAACGACATATAAAATACTGCGAGGAATTGACAAGGTGGACAAAGACAGGATGTTCCAGAGATGGGGCACAGAAACAAGGGGTCACAATTGGAAGTTGAAGGCTCCTATGAGTCAAAGGATGTTAGGAAGTATTTCTTCAGTCATAGAGTTGTCAGGAAGTGGAATAGCCTAGAAAGCGACGAAGTGGAGGCAGGAACCATACATAGTTTTAAGACGAGTTTTGGTAAAGCACATGGAACAGGGAGAGAGAGGACCTAGTAGCAAACAGTAAATAGGCGGGGTCAGGAGCTATGAATCGACTCCTGCAACCACAAATAAGTGAGTACAAATAGGTGAGTACACACACACATGCTGCAGTATATGGGCGCCTGGCTAACCTGAGAATAGCTTTAAGATACTTTGGTAAGGAATCGTTCAAGACTCTGTACACTGTGTACGTCAGGCCCATACTGGGGTACGCATCACCAGTTTGGAACCCACACCTGGTCAAGCACGTCAAGAAATTAAAGAAAGTACAAAGGTTTGCAACAAGACTAGTTTCGGAGCTCAGGCAAATGTCCTATGAAGAAACGTTGAGGGAAATCGGACTGACGACACTGGAGAACAGGAGGGTCAAGGGAGACATGATAACGACATAGAAAATACTGCGTGGAATAGATAAGGTGGACAGAGACAGAATGTTACAGAGAGGGGACACAGAAACAAGGGGTCACAGTTGGAAATTGAAGATTCAGTCGAGTCACAGGGATGTTAGGAAGTATTTCTTCAGTCATAGAGTCGTCAGGAAGTGGAATAGTCTGGCAAGTGATATAGTGGAGGCAGGAACCATACATAGCAGGGAGTCAGTGGATTTAATAGCGACCAGTGAAGAGGCGGGGCCAGGAGCTACCACTCGACCCCTGCAACCCTAATTATATGAGTATACACAACAGCAATATTACATTTAGTACACCAATAAACACGCACGAACACTGTACGCACACCACCAACACTACCCTATGCAAACACTAAACACAAGACTCACTACATACACACTTTACACTACAAAACACTACTAAACACTCAAAACAACACTACTTCACTCTAATACAATCTCCAACCACAATATACGCTTCACCACAGTAATAATGGCCTCTCAACAACACTCTAAAACTACGACACTCTCCAAAACTACGACACACTCCAACAACACTAGACCCCCAGCACCATTATACAGCACTACTATACACGTCACCATCATTGCACAACACTACCCCCATCAGGAACACTACACAGTAATGAACAACCAGCAACACTAGACTCAACTACCTCACTCACTAGCACCATCATACTTCAGCAACACTGCACAACACTACTTCACTCTACAACAGCTACACAACACTGTAATATTGTTCTCCCAAGCATCACCACATAACAATACACTGCACTACTATAACAACGTACAACACTACACACCATTAGTACAGACTTCAACAACACAACTGCACTTTTCACCATCGTAACATTGTCTTGGTCAACAACACTGCTAAACACTCCTCCAACATTGCACAACACTACAGGGCACTTTAGCAACACTACTACACATTTAAATGTGATAATATTGTCTTGGCCATCAACACTGCACAACACTACACAGTACTACACAACACTGCAACACAACTACACGTTTCACCAGGGTAATATTGTCCTGGCCAATAATACTGCACAACACTCTAACATTACAGCACGATAATATTGTATTAGACAGCAACACTGCAGCAACACAACTGCACCTTTCACCAAGGTAGCATTGTCTTGCTCAGCAGCACTGCTAAACTCTCCTCCAACACTACACAACACTACTGCCCACTTAACAACACAAACAGTGGCGGCCCGTAGCCTGATAGGCAATACTCCTGCTTCAACACTGTTCGTGGTTCGATCCCCGACGTTGGTGGAAACATTGGGCATGTTTCCTTACTTCTGTTGTCTCCGTTCACCTAGCAAGCAAGTAGGTACCTGGGTGTTAATCGACTGGCGTGGTCGCATCCTGGGGGGACAAGATTGAGAACCACAATGGCAGTTAGACAAAAAGTCTTCTATGACACATTGATTTTCTTGGGTTAACTTGGGTGGTTAACCCTCCGTGGTTAAAAATCCGAAGAAAATCTTAACTACACATTTAAATACGATAATATTGTCCTAGCTAACAACACTACTCAATACTACATTGCAACACAACTACTCATTTCACAAAGGTAGTATTGTCCTAGCCAGCACACTTGCAACGCTCATATTTCACCAGGGATATATTGTCCTGCACAACAACGCTACGCAACACACAACACATTTCACTAGGGTGATGTCCTGGCTAGTAACATTGTACAACACTTCAACAACACATTTCACCAGGTTAATATTGTCCTGGCCTACAACACTGCACAACACTGCAACAACACAGCTACACATTTCACAAGTGTAAAATTGCACTGACTAACAACACTACGCAACACTACAACAACACATTTCACCAGGTTAATATTGCCCTAGCGAACAACGCTACGCAACACTACAACAATACATTTCACCAGGGTAATGTTGTCCTGCCCAACAACACTACGGTCCTTACGAGACTCGCACCATTACCTCGAGAAACACGGGCCATTGGCCACTCCAGCATCGTTCTCCTGCTTACTCAAACGTTCCTCAACTACGTACGCATAAAGCAACTCCCACTTTATTTCCGCACCCGAACTGCAACTTTATTGTGCTCCCTTACTGCTTATGATGTATAATATAGCAGAGTTGCGTTCGTATAATTTGGCAGTGTTGAGGGGGTTGATTATAGGTGCGGTGTGTGCTGGAATGCTAATGCCTGCTTTGATGAGTTGGTCTCTGATGAGGTTTAATAATGATCATGTTTTTTTTTTACCTGTGTTGATGAGTCTGTGTGAATATCGGAATTCATTATGGTTATTTATCTGGTGAAGGGTTCTTGATCCGCGGAACTGAAGTTACCCTTAGGCTCTTTGGCTGGATCTTAACTAATTTCTTTACATTCTCCTGTGGCTGTATGGCCCCAGTTTTACCGTTTCTCTGTAAATAAAGTAATACCAGGAGTTGGTATTTGTTTACATTCATTATCGTGAGTCATCGCCGCAGCTGGATATGCTTTTTATTTTGGTAATATTTTTTTTAATCCAGTATTGTTTTAGTTAAAGATCACGCAGACGGAAACTGTTAACATTTTTCAGTGCTTTCTGTATTAGTATTATTATTATTATTATTATTATTATTATTATTATTATTATTATTATTATTATTATTATTATTATTATTATTATCTCAGATGCTCTTAACACGAGAGATCATCATCCGATTGGCTGCAAATTTTCAACACCGATGTACGAGGTGCAAATTCTATAAACAAATGGAGTGTGTAGATACCCTCTGACAGAACTTGTGAATACCCCCTGGCAGCATCCTGGAATGGCTCTGATAGCTTCTAAAGCCCTCTGCGTAGTATATCTTCAAACTGACAGTCAGGGAAATGCGTAATAGCTTCGGGAAATGAGCAACTGCAGGTACAAGTTGACCTCGAGCTGTTGTAAATTTGGGGATTGAGTGACAGAGTGGTGGTAGCGGTGGGGATGTTTCAACACTGCCACTGCTAACACAGTTCGTCACTGTGGACGCTTTGTGCTAGTCGAGCTCTTGTTGCGGAAAGTGATGCTCTCTGTGGGCATCGGGTAATGCGGCGAGCTGTGGCTTCCGCGTTCCAGGCGTGTCATGACACAATATCTGATCCTATGCCTCTATTATTCAAGAAATTCCTGCAACATAGCTCGAAGCAGGTGGCTACGACCTCACTGCTAGTCCATCCTTATGACCAGTTAGAGAAGGGGTTCTGAATTTCGCGAAAGACAAAATCTAGCGGGAAAAAAAAACATACCTACACGATTACAGGTAATTTTTTTTAATTCTTCATGACGCCAAAGTGTGATGCATGACGCTCGCTATATGTCCAAGATCATGAATTAAGCTATTGAAATTCTAGAGGAACTAAAACATCTCACACCTAATGTTAAAATACGCTTGTAAGCATGAACTACATCGCTGTGAACAATCGATCTTAACGCAGGATTTACAATTTTAGTTGCTTCTTCAGCTCAGACCAAAAATGTTTTACACTAGGAATCATTGAGGTACCCACAGTCGGAAGCAGCCAGTCAGGACCTGGTAGGACAGCTTTGGTACGTCTATGAGGATATGTTTCCATTGGTCTTAGATGTTGATGGATGTTTGTAGCTTGGTTTATAGCACCCTCTGCTCACATACTGAGGGTCCAGGATCGATCTCAGTCACAGGTGAAAGGTTGGACGTATTTCCTTACACCAGTCGCCCCTGTTCACCTAGCACTAAGTAGGAGCTTAGGTGTTAGCCGACTGTTATGAGTCTCATCCCAGGGAACAATATTAACCTAAGTTATCCAGAATGCTCTACTTAACCAGGGAATGCCAATGATATCAGCTAGATCTGTAATAGTTGTATAGTGTACTTGTAGAAATAATGATGTTATTGTTATGTTCTAGCTGTAACAGA
>NC_069399.1:22426337-22529227 GCF_026875155.1 Cherax quadricarinatus
AACCAGGGACAACAACTAACAATAAAGAGAGAACAGCACTGAGCATTTATCAAACGACAACGGCAACAAGTAACTACTAGACGACGACTTAAAATAACTACAAGATGGATGTAAAATGCGCATTGAAAAGTGATGTAGAAAGTAGGTGTTGAACACCGCCTTACAATTACCAGATTACAACGTCAGAGAACCATAGCACAGTGACGGACAATAACCAGATTACAACATCATATACCCAGATCACAGCGACGTTTCCCACCGAGGAAGGGTGACCCAAAGAAAGAAGAAATACTTTCACCATCACTCATTCCATCACTGTCTTGCCAGAGAGGTGCGATGCTACAGTTCAAAATTGGAAATATCTCCACCCCTCCTTCAGAGTGCAGGTCCTGTACTTCCCAACCCCAGGACTCAAGTCCGGCTAAGCGGTTCCCTGAATCCCTTTATAAATCATACTTCACTGACACTCCAACAACACGTCAGGTCATCAAAAACCATTTGCCTCCACTCGCTTCTATCTAACATACGAACGCTTGCTGGAAGTCTAAGCCCCTCGCACACAAAACCACGTTCACCCCATTCCTCCAACCTTTCCTATTATGATCCCTACCCCGTCTTCCACTACAGATGTATACACCCTCCAAGTCATTCTATTTTGTTCCATCCTCCCTAAATGTCCGAACCACCTCAACAACCCCTCCTAAGTTGTGCAAGAATGGTATATAATACCGACAAGATGAAATTAAGACACATGTGCAATATCTGGGTATCTTTATTGTAGACGTTTCGCCATCCAGTGGCTTTATCAATACAAATTCTAGGACATAGCTTGAAGACAGTAGAACTATGTACAGAAGTCGTAGTCGTGGAGATCTCCACGACTACGGTGCTCTTCGCACCTACTCCAAGGTTGAGGGACTGATTACCTCATCTTCTGTATATAGTCCTACTGTCTTCAAGCTATGTCCTAGAATTTGTATTGATAAAGCCACTGGATGGCGAAACGTCTACAATAAAGATACCCAGATGTTACACGTGTCTTAATTTCATCAACCCCTCCTAAGACCTTTGAATAACACTTAGCAACCCCGCACCTCCTTATAATCTCCAACCTTTAAAACGATTTGCTTTTTAACAAAGTGCAACAAGATACCTCCCTATGGGTGCCGCTTCCACAAAATAAAATTTTGCAACGTAGTGTTTTAAAAATCAGTGTAAAAAGAGATTTACAAGGATAAGATGTTCAGCATCGTGTAAAAATGTCAATTACTTCCTGTTAAGAAAGATTATTTTTAAAGAAGCCTGAAGGGATATTTATAAATTGGCTTAACAAATTTTAGTTAATGTTTAATAGAAACTATCAAACTATTAAAATATATAAATTTATTATATTTTTTTTTTTTTAATTTTATAAACACCAGCAAGGCAGGCTAATATAAATCCTAATCTTTCCTATTTTAACATCCTAACTTAAAAAAAAGCTGGGAACTTGGTTTTTATGTCAGTTCAAATTTTCCACTTCTGACCATTAATCAGACAGAGCAACCATATCCATTAGCAGAAGGAAATACAACTATTTGATGAAAAGCTAGAGTAGCCGCCTTCGTGGTATTCAAAGACAGAGTAATTCAATCGTCAAGGTCCACACAACACCCGGCTGATGCAGTACTTGATGACAATAACAAAAAGGGTCGTGCAGTGTTGTCCTCGGTTCTCTAATAAAAATACATTAACAAGAAATCAGTATTTATCCAAACTCAAAATACGTATTTGTAACCACGCCAGCACAAGATCAAGAATCATAAAGCAAAAATAAACTTCCCACTCAAATTTTTGACTTCACCACAGGTCCTGTCATCTCACCCACTCACTACTTGACTAGTCCACCCTCGTGCAGTTCCCTCGTTCGGGAAAAGCTGCAACTTTCCCTACTGGGTTTATAAGTTTTATTTTGTACAAATTACATCCGAGTTGGCATTCACGAAATACCCCAAGCAATCAAAACCCAATTCCCTCGTGCTGTACTTCAGTCACACGGCACCACGCTCTAGCATTGAGGGTAGAAGTTACTTATGTATATTCCCAGTAAACAGAAACTTCATGAGAAGGTATCTGTCAATACCTGGGAGAGCATAGATCACCTGTGAAATGACCCAATGCACATAACAATAGTAACACCCCAAAAACACAGGCCTCAGAAAGGGTCAGAGTTTTTAAATTCAAGTTACGTTGAGTACCAAGCAAAAAACTTTACACCACATGCCCCGGAACGCTTTGGATGGCCTAAACAAAACTCAGCCATTTTGTAAATTATGACTGAAAAAAGAGGTTTCCAGAAAATCTATAATTTTATAAAAATAATAGACCAGGAATGAGTTTAGTTTCCTTGTAATGGAGGAGTTAAGATATGTTGCAGAGCTGTAGAGTGAGGTAAAGATGGCACGTCTTCAGGATACAGATTCTTGTACTCTGTAATATGGTACCTTTGTAGCATGCAGATACATTAGCTGGATGCAGACCCAGTGAACTACATCAACTCTATACACAAATAATCCGCACTAAGGAGACTGGTGCTTATGACGATGTTTCAGTCCTACTTGGACGGTTAGAAAGTAAGCAAGAGGGGGCAGGGGAAGGGAGTGGTTGAATGAGGGAGGGAGTAGTACCAGTAGTAGCATTTCCGTTCTACCACTCCCTTCCCCCCTCATTGATATTCGGGTCTCCTCCTCTCCTTGTTTCACTGTGACTGGTTAATGATCCAACTCAGACTGAACATTGTCTTAAGTTTCATTCTCTTAATAAAGTGTTGGTTATTTCTGTATTGTTCCAGCCACGATATTGTGCCTTTTTAGTCTTCAAAACAGAAAAATTTGTGAAAATATATACTAGTATAGCGTCAAAAAAAACGAAGCAAATGCAATGAGAACTTATATAATGATGGTAAGAATGAATGAGAATAATATAAAGAAGGTGTAACTCCAATTTAAAAATTTTGTATGCATAAATTTCTTATGTATCTTTTATCCTCGACCACCACGATTGACCCAGAAAAATTAGGTGATCATAATTTCGAGTTATATTGTTACCAACCAAAAAAACAGTTATGAACGAATATTATCAGGATCTGCATGATCGAAACTCCCGGTAAATTTTTTCTCCAATAACTACGTAAAGAAAAGTTGAAATTCCTGGAAATATAAATATTAGTGTTCCAGAATAATGTGGCTGGTTACAGTGGTTTGCCGAGATGAAAATTTGCCAGCTTACCAAATTTTATTAAATATTGGCATTTGTATCCGTTAAATAATTAAATAATGTTTCTTCTGATATGATTCAAAATATTGATACTGAAACATTTGACAGAAAGGATGATGGCCTATAAGTTCCGTCTGATATTGTTAACTAAACTTGCATTCATAAGACTAACGGCAATTAATGGAGTAGGCCTTTTTCTGATAGGCTACAAAAGTTAAATACTGGAAGCTTTATTAAAAGAAAGTTTGACATCTGAGTTGAGTAAATTGTAGTATTAAAAAATGCGAATCATAGACTATCATTGTTAGTGATTAGTATAGATAATTACAAACACAAAAATTTAATGGAAACTGCCCTACGACATGCCAATTCATTTAACGTCATATGACAATGACTCACGAAATTGTAGTGACACGATTGCAAACAAACCATACCACGGGCGGGGATAGAATCCGCGACGGTCTGGAGTTTTGAGACTCTCTGATCGCGGGTTCTATCCCCACCCGTGGTATGGTTCATATGACAATTCTTACTACAAGGTGATGCATATTAAAATTAATAATTAAAATATGCAAGTCACCTGGAAAGTGAATATGCTAGAATGTTATTTTCTCCCATCATGTTACCTGGAGTTTACCTGGAGAGGGTTTCTTTGGTCAACGCCCCCGCGGCCCGGTCTGAGACCAGGCCTCGTGCTGGATCTCAGTGTGAAATTGCTGGATATGCAGAGCCGGGAGCTTAAGGCAGGCATTTTTATTTTTCATCGTATGAATTTAAATGAGAACCGACTCGCGAAATCGTAATGACACGATTGCAAACAAAATACGGTACGGGTGGGGTTTGAACTCGTGGCAAATGAATCTTAAAACTCCAGGCCAGCGCGTAAGCCACTGGGCCAGCTGGCTACAATAAGTGAGAAGGTTGTGGTCCGAGGGGACCAAGACTAAGACCTCCTAGATACACCTGGAGAAGCTCAAGAGTCAACACTAGGGTGATTGCCTCTTTCTCAATGGCACTGTAGGCTTTCTGATGCTTCTTCAATTTTGCAGAGTAAAAGTCCACATGATGCAACAACTGTTCCTCCGATCTTTGCCAGTTCTCACCTCGCATGTATCTGCTTGAATAACAAATGGTGCATTGAAATAAGGGCTCAGCAGTGTCAGAGATTTGGAACGTAAGCGTTCAAATGCTCAAAAGCTCTTTGGCACACTTTATCAAAGTGAAACTCATACTTCGGGCTGGTAAATGAGGTTAAAGGATGAGCCACATGTGAGTAATCTGGACAAAAATGCCTGTAAAATGCGATCATCTCAAGGAAACACAGTAGTAAAGGCTGTTAGTAGAGGCTTCAGTGTTAACAAATGCCTTCACTTTGTTCTTGATAGGTGAAACTTCACATTAAGCAGTGACATGACTCATAAAAATTACTTTGACTTGTCCAGGTTCACTTTTTACCAGCTTGAATTTCAAGTGAAGCTGGCAGAGCTTAACATAAAAACCTTAAGCTATTCCGAGTTCTTGACCCCAAGAACTATACAGAATGAAAGTCATCTAGATATGCATCAGCAAGAACATTCCGCGTTCCAGACGCCATTTGTAATTGAATAACCCTCTCCCCTTATAGTAAAGGCAGGGATCTCTCTCACACTGTCTGCCGAGGAGACTTGGTAATAACCTCGTAACAGATCCAGCCTAGATACATACACTTGGTCAGTGATGTCAACTATCCTAGGTAAAGGATATCCACCAAGCCTAGTAACAACATTCACCTTATAGTAATCTGTGTACATGTGTATCTTACCATCTGGCTTAGGAACGAGAATACTGGATGAAACCTATGGACTATTATTGACGAATGAGAGACTTGTGCAGCGCTTTGGCATCTCTGAAGAATATAAAGGCGGAATACCGAGGATACATTTCACCAACCAGTGGTTTTCTCAGTTCAGTACAGAGAAGCTGAAGATCGGAATAAGTTCGAAGTAATCAGTCCCTCAGCCTGCAGTCGATGTGGTCATTCCATCAATCTTGATAAGAGTACAGCATTTGCACGGAGAAGGGGCTTATATACCGCAGACAGATGAGGCGAAGCAGCCGTAGGCTGCGTCACCATGGAAAAATCCACGGGTGGATGTACGCCAGTCTACAGTTCCCTATATCAGGATCCCAAGATGATGTGTCTGACAGGAATTGTAGATAAATGGTTCAGAAAATCAACATGATGACTGAGACACCCAAGTGTTGGCACAAGTATCTCATTTATCAACTTGTCGGTTTTCTGGACCATTTATCTACAATAGTTATTGACTTCCATGAAATTGGCCTCAGCCTTTAACGTATCAATCTCATCTGAGTTTGCGTGATACAGCTTCTGTATCATCATTGTAGTATCACCCACATCCATATTGTTAATTAAAACCCAGTGAACACAACCATTTAACATCTCTATATATGCATATAAACGAGCAGTTGCAACACCTGATTGGCTCTGACATAAGAAAAAGCAGACAGAAGTAGTCTGGATTATGTAATATCTCAAAGGTATTCAGAGACATTTTGACTCTTTAAGGCATATCAATCAATTCATCACAGTCAGATTCTACAGGATTCATAACAGATACTCATTGGATCGTATGTTTTATGTTGATTTTTATGGAAAATGCTCCCGGGAAAACGTTTTAGTGTCATTTAATTTTACCTTGATTTTATAAGGGCCGATGAGCCTAGCCTGCAGCACATTACCCAGCTTTGTTTAATAAATACCATGTTGGCCACTCTGAAGGATAGTGGCATGATTAACCTATCATACTGGTCCTTCATCGTCCTCTGTGTGGCTAAGGTTTCCTACAGACAGGTCATGAATCTGACGAAGTTTATCCCCCAATATTGGGTAAGAGAGCTGGTCTAGCACCCCTTGAGAATATAACGAAAAAGATTATTTGGTATTCTGGTAGCGGGGAGTTAATGATACGTCTTCAGAGGCTTCTTCGTTTATTCTTAAGTAGTGGTGGGTACACAGGCTTGTGTTGTGCCCATGGCCCGGGACAGGGCCATCCCACGAGAGAGAGCTACTAGTACTTGTGTCTTCCTGCTAGGCCGCTGTGTGAGTGAGATGGAGGTATGGGCCGGCAGGCTGGCGTGCCTACCGCGAGGCCTGGCTACAGAGGGCAGCACCTGAGTGGCGCGAAATATGAACTAAGCTGGCAGACAGCATGGGCTGTCTGTGCAGACAGTACAGGCTGTCTACATACGCTCGGCCACCTACCGCGCGTCGTCCCAACGCGACAATACTGGTAGTAAAAGAAACTCGGTCTCTCTCTCGTAGGAACAGGGCACAGAACACAAAATAAAAACATATATATACATATGGACATGCAAAAAAACTTCCTACAGGGAGGGAAGAAAAAACATGTGGGGTGTGCTAAACATCGTGGTCATAGGCAATGAGCATCGAAGGGCATCACTGCACGCCTTCCTGCGTCTGGACAGATACTGCAACACAGGAGACATCGCTGCGGCTGAGCCGTGACATAACAGGTTACGGTCTCCTCTGGAACGGTGAAGCAGTCATCGTAGGAGTCGCTGCAGGTTTTCACTCAACCTGGGGCACGACATGCTGGTGCCCTCGAGTGAGGCGTCGACAAAACTCGGCAACTGGGCAGGACTTCTGGCAAGCGACTCAGGACACTTCTCGACTGGTACTGTTGCTGGGCTGTCACTGCCGGCGAGCGTGGAGTGAGTTGTGGAGCGAGTCGTGGCAGAGACGACTGGGCGAAACATCTGGGAGTCGTAACATCATACACCAGACTGCAGTGAGAGAGCTAGCAGTCAAAGTGACATCTTCTTTGTGCAGGCTGCTCACTGAAGCTTGTGACACGAGGCTGACACAGCGGGCCCGCCGACAGGCTAAAATGCGGCTTGGCGAGTATCAATCAGCAGTTGGAGTTATAGCAGAGGTTAGTCTAAGCATCCCCAGACTTGTTTCTCTACATATAACAGCACTCTGACGGTCTGGAGGTGAAGTGAAACAAATCTCGATGGGAATCGTAGCAGGTACGATTCTGCAGAACAAAAAACGAGCGACGAGCATAAAAGCTTTCTGTACAAGAGGGCTCATACACTCAGGGCTGAGTAATCAGCTGTCAAACACACTGGTCACACGGGTGACTTAACACAGTGGTGCTACTCAGGTCTGGCTCAGACCTCACTGGACACACGGAAACTTCACAAACACACCGCGGTACAACATGTGAGAACACTGACTGAGAGGAATTAATTAACACACGACATATATCTTCTCTCAATCTTCTCGACAATATTAAAATAATTACTAGAAACACTCGATGTGACATCATGTGATGTCAGGCGTGATGATGTCAGCAGCACTGACGTCAGCAGACATCTCGAGGTGACGTCAGGCAGACATCTCGAGGTGACGTCTGGCAGACATCGTGACGTCATGAAGTCGGGCAGCATCGTGGGTGACGTCAATGTGATGTGGGCAGCAGACCACAGCATGTGGCCTGGGACATCTGGTAACTCACGTAGCTCATAGGTCTACGTGACATCGCCCACACCCACATGGCGTCGTGATCCATGTGGTGTCATGATCTACGTGGCATCGCCCACACCCAAGTGGCGTCGGGATCCACGTGGCGTCGTGATCTACGTGGCATCGCCCACACCCACGTGGCGTCGGGATCCACGTGGTGTCGTGATCTACGTGGCATGCTGGTCCACGTAGCTTCGAGTGGCCTCGGGCACTCGGATACACAGCTCTGGCAATGAATCACACGAAAAACAGCAGAAAACACAGCAGAGGGAGTGGGCAGTGGTGAGTGTATGGTAGTGTGGTGGCGAGGAGCGTTGGTGAGTGTATGGCAGGGGAGCATCTGGTCATTCCTCCTCCTCCTCCACCCACAAACACGTGGAGAAGCTCACACTGGACGCAGAAATCACCACAAATATCACCTCTGGCTTGCTGAAACAGCTGTGCTGAGCTGAACAACAACAGCAACATACAAGTGACGCTGAACACGTGACTTGAGAAACAGCGTGGGATGCTGTGGCGTGGGGTCACTGTGACGCCACTTACAATTCTCGGAGAATTTCGGCAAATTTTGGCCTGGATCCTGCTTGTACCTGTGTCTGGATGCTCAAACGTGCAGACACGACATCAGGATAACTTGTTGAGAGATGGATGCTTCTTGCATGGGATGATGAAGTGAAGATGACTTCATCCCTCTTCCAGACAGCCCATGCTGTCTGCCAGCTTAGTTCATATTTCGCACCACTCAGGTGCTGCCCTCTGTAGCCAGGCCTCTCGGCAGGCACGCCAGCCTGCCGGCCCATGCCTCTGCCTCACTCACACAGCGGCCTAGCAGGAAGACACAAGTACTCCCAGCTCTCTCTCGTGGGCATGGCCCTCCCGGGCCATGGGCACAACACAAGCCTGTGTACCCACCACGACTTAAAGTAAGAAGCCTCCGAAGACGTATCATTAACTCCCCGCTACCAGAATACCAAATAATCTTTTTCGTTATAAGAAGAGCAAATGGCCCTCTAACATTATAACCGTAATGATACCAAAGTGACTAAAATCAAGAGACTCTTAAACTCACTCATTACAAAAAACAACAAGGATATCCCCTCGTCTCAGTCATTCTTATTTTTGAATACATACGATCGTAACATAGACTTTGTAGTTTGGTGGTAACTTTCAAGGGCACCTTGACTCTCACTTCGGTAAGCAGAAGAGATCCCATGATGGAACTGCAACTGGAAAAGAAGCTCCTTAAACTCCTTGGATGTGAAGTTCGAACCCTGATCAGACTGGATCTCCCGTGGTACTCGTGTAAAAAATAAAAAAGCTAGCCAGAGCTCTTGTACCTGGCTGGACTCTTCATCATCAAACAGGTAGCCCATGCCGAGTTCAACGTCTAAACTAGCATCTTTGGTCTTGTGTCCCAGTGACTCCACACGGTGCACTGACCGTGTCACAGCCACCAATGGAAAAACGACTGGTATTAATTAAGAGCTTTGCTCGATCCAGAACCTTTTTTTGTGGGGAGTAATAATTTGTTCCCAACATGCACACATTATTTGCGACCAGCAGTTGCGAATCATGGATGGGGAATTCAGCAGGAAGACCCATGCACATGTAACCAGTGAATCACACTTTCTATAAAAAAAAGCGCAGAGACCCAAATAACTCCAATAAAATAATAACTCCAGCGAAGGGGGCAGATGACACCTTTAATTATCACTGAGGACTGGAGTGAGGTGCCATACGTACCTGAGTCCCTGATGTATATAACTCTGTAAGGTTGATTGCTGTTTTTGCAGTGACATAAAATTCCCACATTACACATCACAAGCTTGACAGCACATCGGATGGCAGTGTGTAAGGAGATCATCAGAATCAAGAATTTCGGACAGAATTTTTACGGGGCCCCCGGACTTGTTCAGGCTCGTGGGTTTCTTGTGTCGCATGATGGGTAAAACCACATGTCAGCAAAGTATTTATGGTTTGTGACCAGATCTCTCTCTAGCTTAAAACATTGCTGGCGAACATGTCCTGGCTTATTACAACAACTGTAGAAGAAATGTTTTAAGCTTTCTCTTTAGGTTGAATTTCTTGCTAAGCCTGATCTGCAAAGGTTGCTTAGTAACTGGTACCACAGCAACCTGTGCCTGCTGAGGCAAGGCAGGCAAAGGTAGATTAGGGCTAACCCATCTTGGATTCAACTGCTGATTGCCTGCCTGAATGAGACATCGACGCAGATTCTTATGCACCTCGTAGGTAACAGCTAACTCAGTGGCCTCCTCGTCACTTGTGTTAGCCACAAAGTCCTTGATTAGGATCAATGGAAAGTAACCTGTCACAGTCGCAGTTCACCTCAGCTGCTTTACACCTCTATGGGAATGCAGCCTCCTTAGCCAAGGCAAAATTATAGTAAGAGTCACTGCTACTCCGACGAAGGTCACGGAATTTCTACTGATATTTAACAGGTACCACTGCATAGGCTTTTACTCCTGAGAGGACATTGTTGATGTCCTCTCCTGACTTCCTTCTCGCAACTGGAAATAGAGCCGTGTAGCCCAGTGCTGCCTCGTCCAGTTCAAGACAGCTGCCTAATTTTCGAAGATAGCAAAATATATATCCAGGTTTGCCTCATTGTATCTTGCCACAAGATCTGCAGCTTCACGGTATTTGATTCCTATTCAAACATTCATATTCCATCCCTGATCATCAGACCATGCTAACCAGTAGCAGTCATATTTGTCTTTTGGAAAAGGAACTACCTTTTATGGGCCAGTAGGCCTGCTGCAGTGTTCTCCATTCTTATGTTCTTGTGTGAGAAAGTTTGATTGAACTGCCTTTGGGACTGAGTTACGAAAACGCGAACAAACCAGCACTCACAAATAAGATGCATAAATGGTAATAATTCTTGGGATCATCTCCGTGAATCCGTCACAGACTTGAGCGCCTAAAATGAAAAGGAAAAACTGCAGGAAATATAACTATTCTGAAATACTCAGGAAAAATCAAATAGTGTTTACTGAATGAATGTTGAAATTTAAGATTTATTTTCTTAGTGTATATTTATAAACATTTTAACTCATCGCTCGATTAAGAATTAGACACATGTACAACATCTGGGTATCTTTATTTGTAGACGTTTCGCCATCCAGTGGTTTTATCAGTATAATACAAAGACATAATGTGAATATTGAAGAACTATATAGAGAAGATGAAGTAATCAGTCCCTGAGCCTTGGAGGTGGTGAAGACTACCGTATTAAATCTTTAGAACAAAGAGGGTTCTAATAGAGCTATCTTTGTTCTATTTGTCTGTGTGTGGCAGCTGAGGTACAATAACAGCTTTTAACCTGTAAAACTGATTGGTGTAAAAATTGTGTGTGTGTGTGTGTGTGTGTGTGTGTGTGTGTGTGTGTGTGTGTGAGTGTGTGTGGTGTGTGAGTGGTGTGGTGAGAGTGTGTGTGGTGAGAGAGAGAGAGAGAGAGATAGAAAGAGAGAATGAATGAATGAATATAAAGGAGATGAAAGATACACAGAAAGTTATTTCACCTGAACCAGTCAGTTAGGATGTTCATGTTGATTATTAATTTAACCTGCTAATGACTTCCCCTTTCACACATGTTAATTTCGAAGACGTGACTGTGTGTCCTCGACCGGTTGCTTCCTGAATAACACTAGATTTTCAGCTTTTATTTAATATTACGAAATGTAGTATTTAAATATCCCCGATGAGGGGATACCTAACATATTTCTTCCAAGATTTTAATTTTTTTTTATCGTAAAAACACCTTACCTGAGCGGCATCTGATTTTCAGTGCCAGTTTACAGATTTTAACTTCAGCCACTCGGCTGTTTTGTCTAAAAGATCGTAGGATGTATGCAAATTCCACATTCATTAAAAATAATTTTTTTCTTTTCGAATTATAGAGGGACTGAATTAGAATATAATTAAGAAAACTGAGACTATCGACACCCTCTGTTTTTTATGGTGGTTTTTTTGAATCTCACAAGTTTATTATGTAGTAAAAAAATCATATTTTGGAATGGGTCAATAACAGAGCCCCATATATGCTCAGGTATAGTGTTGCTTTCATGCTGCAAGATTATCATTGATAACTTGAGAATGCCTCGTCCGACTGGCTTCAAATTTTCAAAGCTATCGAAATTAAGTAAAGAAACGGACATGCAACGATTGGAATGGGTAGGTACTCTTTTTCTTTTTTAATTTTATAAGTCCAGATTTTGGTTACTATATGCTAACGTCAGAGAGCCTTTTATAGCAACCTTCAAACTCTCAGCACTGATGTGTCTTAGTAAGAAACAGAAGGCTAAAATTCTAATTGGATTTGTCTGTGACATCTTCGTCAAATTTGTTTTAAAATGGTATGGTATTTTTTTCCGTGAAATAAGTATGACTCCTTTTCATAAGGAGTTTCAGCCATTAAAAGTTCAAGCCTCAGAAGGGATTGAACTTTTAATGGCCGAAGCTTATTATAAAAAGGTCGATATCTGTTTTTGACTAGTGGTTGTATCGGTGCAAATTTGTTAATTTACTAACTTAATGAACCTGGTTTTGATTTTTTGGGTTATCCCAGGTTCTTAACACACATGCTGCTATGAATGTTAATCTATGCAAGTGTGTTTGTGTTAACCTGAATAAACTTACTTAATTCTATGCAGTGACTGTAGCATGTGCCTTCTAGTCACCTTTAAAAGTCCAGCTTTGCTGAGTTTTTTCCTGGAAAGTTTTAAACCTTAGAGAAAGAATTAAATTGATTTTGAACTTTGTAGATGCCAATTTTCCATTTCGTAAGAAATTCTGATAATTTTTGAATATCTCATTTGATGGGCTTAAAATCCTCAAGGACGATAAGTTGAGAATTAGAATATTTCAAACGTGTGTTTTGGGGTACTGCTTCTGTGCAGTAACTTGATAATGCATCTTCTGACTGGCTTTAAACTTCCAGAGCTGGTGTATGTTACTTAGCGGAAAGTTCGAATTGGTTTGGGTTGTGTAGCTGCCAATTTGCCATATTTATTGAAGAACTTGGGATATTAGTTCCAATGTGATATACTGAGAAAGACTATTATGAGTGGACTTGTATCTCAAGTGATTACCTTTAACTACATTACATAATTATGCCACACGGGATATACTCGTAACTTGATTTAGATGGGTCTAGCCTAATGGGAAGCGTTGGACACCTTTCTTGGATCACACAAAGACCTAGAGCAATTCTAGTTACGATCAATTTAGGCATTGACCATTTTCAAACTGTTTCTCTAATAGTACTAAACGACATTGCACCATCATTGACATATAACAGTCTTCACTGCCACTCACTCACGAAATCGAAATGACACGATTGCAAACAAACCATACCACTGGCGGGGATTGAACTCATCTCGAGTGAGCCAGCTGCCCTAGTGGATTAAACGCTGGCTTGGAGTTTTACGACTCATTCGCTTCGAGTTGAATCCCCGCTCGTGGTATGGTTTCACTGCCATTCCTACAGTGTGCAATGCAACATACATATACACACACACACACACACACACACACTTGTTTCGTTAGAGTTCGCTTCGTTATTTTATACAGAAAGCTTTTGCATGTCATATTTTCATGCCTGTGTGTTTCTTGCAGGCGTGAAGACCATCACTGATGTCAGGTGCCGCGTATTGAACAGGTAATGTCACCTATTCTCTCTTGCGTGTAAGATTGTCCATTATTGTGCATGTATTTTGAATGGTTGCATATCTGATTTGTATGACTGAGTTTTTCATGGTTGCATCTGCGTTGTATGGCTGTGTGTGTGTGTGTGTGTGCGTGTGTGTGTGTGTGTGTGTGTGTGTGTTGTGTGTGTGTTGTGTGTGTTGTGTGTGCTTTGTGTGTTGTGTGTGTTTGTGTGTGTTGTGTGTGTGTTGTGTGTGTGTGTGTGTTTGTGTGTTGTGTGTGTGTGTGTGTGTTGTGTGTGTGTGTGTGTGGTGTTGTGTGTGTGTGTGTGTTGTGTGTTGTGTGTGTTGTGTGTGTTGTGTGTGTTGTGTGTGGTTGTGTGTGTGTGTGTGTGTTTTGTTTTTGTGTGTGTTTGTGTGTTGTGTGTGTCGTGTGTGTGCTGTGTGTGTGTGGTGTTTGTGTGTGTGTGTGTGTACTCACCTAGTTGTACTCACCTAGTTGAGGTTGCGGGGGTCGAGTCCGAGCTCCTGGCCCCGCCTCTTCACTGATCGCTACTAGGTCACTCTCCCTGAGCCGTGAGCTTTATCATACCTCTGCTTAAAGCTATGTATGGATCCTGCCTCCACTACATCGCTTCCCAAACTATTCCACTTACTGACTACTTTGTGGCTGAAGAAATACTTCCTAACATCCCTGTGATTCATCTGTGTCTTCAGCTTCCAACTGTGTCCCCTTGTTACTGTGTCCAATCTCTGGAACATCCTGTCTTTGTCCACCTTGTCAATTCCTCTCTCAGTATTTTGTATGTCGTTATCATGTCCCCCCTATCTCTCCTGTCCTCCAGTGTCGTCAGGTTGATTTCCCTTAACCTCTCCTCGTAGGACATACCTCTTAGCTCTGGGACTAGTCTTGTTGCAAACCTTTGCACTTTCTCTAGTTTTCTTCACGTGCTTGGCTAAGTGTGGGTTCCAAACTGGTGCCGCATACTCCAATATGGGCCTAACGTACACGGTGTACAGGGTCCTGAATGATTCCTTATTAAGATGTCGGAATGCTGTTCTGAGGTTTGCTAGGCGCCCATATGCTGCAGCAGTTATTTGGTTGATGTGCGCTTCAGGATGTGCCTGGTGTTATACTCACCCCAAGATCTTTTTCCTTGAGTGAGGTTTGTAGTCTCTGACCCCCTAGACTGTACTCCGTCTGCGGCCTTCTTGCCCTTCCCCAATCTTCATGACTTTGCACTTGGTGGGATTGAACTCCAGGAGCCAATTGCTGGACCAGGTCTGCAGCCTGTCCAGATCCCTTTGTAGTTCTGCCTGGTCTTCGATCGAGTGAATTCTTCTCATCAACTTCACGTCATCTGCAAACAGGGACACCTCAGAGTCTATTCCTTCCGTCATGTCGTTCACAAATACCAGAAACAGCACTGGTGTGTGTGTGTGTGTGTGTGTGTGTGTTGTGTGTGTGTTGTGTTTTTGTGTGTGTTGTGTGTGTTGTGTGTGTGTGTTGTGTGTATGTTGTGTGTTTGTGTGTTTTGTGTGTGTGTGTGTGTACTCACCTATTTGAACTCGCCTATTTGTGGTTGCAGGGGTCGAGTTGTAGCTCCTGGCCCCGCCTCTTCACTAGTTGCTACTGGGTCCTCTCTCGCCTTGCTCCATGAGCTTTATCAAACCTCGTCTTAAAACTATGTATGGTTCCTGCCTCCACTACGTCACTTTCTAGGCTATTCCACTTCCTGAAAACTCTATGACTGAAGAAATACTTCCTAACATCGCTTTGACTCATCTGAGTCTTCAACTTCCAATTGTGACCTCTTGTTTCTGTGTTCCATCTCTGGAACATCCTGTCTTTGTCCACCTTGTCTATTCCGCGCAGTATTTTATATGTCGTTATAATGTCTTCCCTGACCCTCCTGTCCTCCAGTGTCGTCAGGCCGATTTCCCTTAACCTTTCTTCATAAGACATTCCCCTTAGCTCTGGAACTAACCTTGTCGCAAACCTTTGCACTTTCTCTTAACTTCTTGACGTGCTTGATCAAGTGCGGGTTCCAAACAGGTGCTGCATACTCGAGTATGGGCCTGACATACACGGTGTACAGTGTCTTGAACAAGTTATGTATGTGCTGTGTATGGTTCTGTAAGTGTTGTGTCGAAGTGTATATGTGTGGTATATGTCTGAGTAAGTTCTGTATACAATTGCGCAGGTGTAATGTATTTTGTGTTTTATAAAATTAGCATTGCGTATAGCCATGTATAAAGTATAATCCATGTGCATAGTTGTATGTTTCTTGTGAATACCTCTAAATTGTCGTTAAATGTTGAGCTAGTGAATTGTTATATGAAGCTGGATACACGTGTGTGTTGTTATTATATTATATATATATATATATATATATATATATATATATATATATATATATTTGTGCAAAATAGGTAAAACTGGTCAATTAACAAGAACTCAGTTACATTTACGTCTTTTCTAAAAAAAATTCTTATACGTTTAAAGATATATTTTTTAATTTATGTTAATGTAAAACTTAATAATTTTGTACCAAAAGAACGTCAGGAAACTTAACTAACCTTATAACAAGTGTAATTTAATTTAACCTAACCCAACTAAATATATGTAAGATAAGTTGACAATCATTTAATAATAAACAATCACAATGATATATATTTTTCTCGTTAGGTTCAGAATGATTTTTGCTAAATTATTGCATTCAAAAATTTATGCTTTCCTTATTCGACAAGAAGAGAGTTGCTATTTAAGCCAAAATCGCAAGTTCTTCCTATTCTGCACAATACATATATATATATATATATATATATATATATATATATATATATATAATATATATATATATATATATATATATAAATGAGTGTGGTTGTATGTTGCATTTAAAACTGTATGTATAGTCTGGGAACGACAGTTGTAGTGAATATTGTAATCTTTGTTGGACTGTTTAAGTCATTGATACTAAATATAAAAAATTATTGTATGTGAATGAATTTTGTGTATTTTGATAATCTTGTGTATGATTTATATATTTAAATGATTGTATAATCTATGTATGATAAATTTTTAAACTTATATGAATTTTATATATATAATGTAGTTGTTGTATCTCGTTGTATAGATCGTATTATAGTTGCGAATTGTATAATTAGCATTGTGTTTGGTTTAATTCTACACAACTGGCAACAAACTGTTAATGGGCATTATCGGTAATGAATTGTGTTTCGAGATCTCTGTATGGGGCTGTAGCATTTAACATGATTATGAATTAGTGTGGTAATGGTTTTAGGTTAGTTTGAAGATGTTCACGAAGTAGGACAAGTGCGTTGTAAGCGATTTGGTTTATTCATGATGTTTGTACCACCACTGGAGTAGTAATGGCATATGACTGAGGCCTTCTCTGGCAGACCCCTCCACCCCTTAAGTATTAGGTTATAGTGTGTGCGAAGAGACAATTCTGTAAGTGCTTAGATGTTCCCGCACAAGTAAAGGGCATTATGAAGCATGCGCGCTATTTTCCCTTTCCCTCCTTAACAATTGGGTTTTTATTCGTCTAATAATGAGTAAGTGTCCTCAAAATAGGGGATTTAAATGGGGCCAATTTTTAACTTGTCAGTCATTGTGTTTTTAAATTTGTCTGAACCCATTCTCAGATCGTGGATGGGGTCAGATCTTAGAAAAAAACCTCAGTGGTTTAGCTTCAGAGAATTTTTAATAAGTGGTTAGCTTCAAATTCGGCTAATTGAAATGGAGGAGAGTGAAATTCAAGCATGTAGGTCCTGGTTATTATCTTGTCTGCATAATTCTGTAAAATAATTATTCCCATTAAATCAGTAGGAATAAATTCCAGTTTGCCTCTACTTAACGACTCAGTATTTAGTATGTGACGTTTCTTAAGGCGGAGATGGTACCATAGTTATGCCTGGACGTAGGCGAATTTATTGATGTACCAAAATAGTTAAAAAATGGAATCCTTAGAATCTGTGTTATAACTGGAGAATGACTCATCTGATCGGCTTCAAATTTTCACCACTTTTGTTGTTTACTAAACGTTAAGTTCATGCTGTTATTGGGTGGCATATTTCCACTTTGCTGATTTTACAGAGTAAATAGCACTGTTCATTTATATTCAGTAGATGAAGAGTGCTGCTTCTGATATATAGTCGATTTCCTGCTGGCATAATGTCCAGTTCTTAACTGGATCAAAGAGTTCGGATTCCTTGACTCCAAGGTGCTGGTTGTTGAATATAATGCCACTAGTTATGGTAACAGGTTAGAGGCATATGAATTTTTTCTGGTCTTAGGAAATAGAAGCTTCCTGAGACACACAAAATATTAACAATGATGTATTCTGTAAGATGGATGATACTCCATAAGTTTAGTTTAGTCGGAGAAAATGTAAAATTTGACTGATGTTAAAGAAACTTGAAATTGTTGGAATTAGATCAATTATCAGAGAATGTTTTTTTTCTGATCTACTTCAAACTTTAATCGTTAGTCGGCTTTAAAGCAATACTTGTCGCTCACTTTGAGCTGTGTAAATTTCAATTTGCCAGTTTTATTAAATAAATTGCTTCCCACGTAATAACTTGAAAACGGCTTTTTCGTTAGGTTTCGGACTCTGAGCGCTGATGACTCTTAATTGGAAGTATTTTTGTTTTGATTTCAGGAACTACGGACTCCAGTTAGCCAATTTTTTTTTAAACTAGTATTATCAAATTGAATTTTCTCAAAAAAAAAAAAAAGAAAATGTTCTTATAGCGAAGCCTGGTCATGGACCGGGCCGCGGGGGTGTTGATCCCCGGAACACCCAGGTATACTCCAGATATAGGATTGCAGAAAATTGGAAACAGAAGTTCCAAAAAAGAGCTGCAACATGGATACCAGAGCTACAACACACAAAATTTACGATAACAATGAAAGTGACCCCACTGGCTGATACCACGACAGGAGGATATATGTTAAGATTGTAAATGAATATGAAAGAATAGAGATTTTTTAATAACTTCAACAAAACAAAAATAGCTGAATAAAAACAAAAATTCGCCTTTCGGTCGCTTTTAAATTTATCGAGGACAGACTGTCCTATTTCTGGAATATTTCTCGGCAAAATTATTTTCGTTTCTCTCCCAACCTGGAGGCGGGCGATTAAAATTTATAACTCAAGAATGTCTTATTCGACCGGCTTCAAATGCTCAAAGCTGATGTGCTATATGTAGGAAAAGACGCACGAGAGTATTTGCCCTATGGACAGTGTTAAATAGGCCATGTATAGATGTTGTATCCGTGTGATAAGTGGGGAAAAGCTCCTCTCATCATCTTCAATTTTTTTCAGACTGGTGTATCTTCCCTTGGAAGAAAGTTGGTGTTGTGAAGGGAGTTGTGTAGGTCCTGGAAGACGGTTGGTGTTGTGAAGGGAGTGTGTAGGTCCTGGAAGACGGTTGGTGTTGTGAAGGGAGTGTGTAGGTCCTGGAAGACGGTTGGTGTTGTGAAGGGAATGCGTAGGTCCTGGAAGACGGTTGGTGTTGTGAAGGGAATGTGTAGGTCCTGGAAGACGGTTGGTGTTGTGAAGGGAATGTGTAGGTCCTGGAAGACGGTTGGTGTTGTGAAGGAAGTGTGTAGGTCCTGGAAGACGGTGTTGTGAAGGGAATGTGTAGGTCCTGGAAGAAGGTTGGTGTTGTGAAGGGAATGTGTAGGTCCTGAAAGTAGGTGCTGTGATGGGAGTGTATCGGTCCTGGAAGAAGGTTGGAATTGTGAAGGGTTTGTGTAGGTCTTGGAAGAAGGTTGGTGTTATGAAGGGATTGTGTAGGTCCTGGAAGAAGGTTGGTGTTGTGAAGGGATTGTGTAGATCCCGGAAGAAGGTTGTTGTAATGGGAGTAAGTCCTGGAAGAAGGATGGTGTTGTGAAAGAATTTTGTAGGTCCTGCAAAAAGAGTGGTGTTGTGATGGGATTGTGTAGGTCCTGGAAGAAGGTGGGTGTGAATACTAGTGAATTCGTTTTTTGGTTTTCTTCAGATTAACAACGGTAATATTTAACCCCGTCTTATGCCTCACTCTGCACAATTTCTATCGAGTGAATAGAGGCACAAGAGACTGGGGTTATGGAGTACAGGGATATATTTCTCGGATCGCGTAGTGTACGTCGGCTTTTGAATTATCTATGTAGTTAAAATAGATAAATTTAATTTATCTTAAAAAAAATTTGCCTAAATTTGCATATAGTTACCCTTTACAAAATGAAACAGAATAAACGTGAGGTTTATGTCTGGCAGCGCAGGATACACGGCCGCATATAAAGTTTGAGGACAGGATGACACCAGTGGTGGCATGGTCTGCACTAGTGTCAGTGGGAGTGCCAGTGTTGTAGTTGTCGTGGGAGAAATGTCCACTAGCGACTTTCCTCCTCTGCAGTCTCGGGGGCATAAAATTTGCTTAAGGAAGCAGTCTGCGACAAATAATGTGCATTTTTATGAGAGGAGTCTGTTGTAAATAAGGTATATACGAGAGGAGTCTGCTGTAAATAAGGTATATACGAGAGGAGTCTGCTGTAAATAAGGTATATACGAGAGGAGTCTGCTGTAAATAAGTCATACGAGAGGAGTCTGCTGTAAATAAGGTATTTACGAGAGGAACTTGCTGCAAATAAGGTATGCATGAGAGGAACCTACTGCAAATAAGGTATGCATGAGAGGAACTTGCTACAAATAAGGCATAAATGAGAGGAACTTGTTACAAATAAGGCATGAATGAGAGGAACTTCCTGCAAATTGGCTATGTATGGTAAGATTATTAATATCATAAAGATAGCGCCAAATCTGCAAGGGTCATACAGTAACGTATGAAAGGAATCTGCTGCAAATAAGGTATTTCTTGCAAGAGAGCACTCTCTTCCAAGAAACATGTCAGTTCTCAGTTTCCTTAAGTAAATATGTTACCCCTCTGAACCATGAGTAGACGTTCTTACCTATAGAAAATTGAGTGAAATTTGGTTAAATAGCGGAAATAATTAATAAAAGATGAAATTTTCCACGGTTCATCATGAAGGTTGTAGGAATGACGATCAAAAAGTGCTCCTTACCCCCTGCTGCAGAAAATCAGTATTTTGTTATAAACACGCCATGAATGGGAGACTATTTTTTTTTAACTTGTTTTTCGCTGTTTAGAAAACGGTGCATATGACGATAACATTTTATATCAGGAGGAAAACTGGAAAATAAATTCTGAACAAGATTTCTTCCGTGCATCTTAACAGTGGTTTCTTCAGTAGGTTTAATGCATTCAGTTCCTGTTTATGGTATTATGACTAAAAGTTAATGAAGTTAGTATTCTCCCCCTCACTTGCTATACCAAGATGATCTGAACATTAAAATGGTATAAAATACCGACAGGTTGTTAGGTAAGACACATATGCAACAGTTAGGTATCTTTATATGAAACGTTTCACCTACACAGTAGGCTTCTATCAACTTCTGTACTTGACTGAAGAAGCCTACTGTGTAGGCGAAACGTTTCATAATAAAGATACCTAACTGTTGCATATGTGTCTTACCTAACAAGATGATCTGTGGGACTGAACAAACCAGCTTTAACACAACTACACCGTTCCTGCAGTCCAATTTGCAGCCGTATGAAATAACTCAAGATATTTGATTGAGGTGGCGTCTCCAATGTACAGAAAGATGACAGGGAATATTGATATATCTTTTCCAGTCCCACAACTCAAGCTACAGTGTTTCTTTTAGCCACGTCTGATCTTGTTACTTGATCGAAACAATGCATCAGTGGCTGACCGAAATGTTAAGAGATACAAATCTGTAGTGACTGAGGTGTGTTACATTGCCTTTTGTATAGAGCGAAGAGTAAAAGTTTTTCATTTGTTGCATCTTGGAAATGAGTTGGCTGAGGGTTGTTGAATATCAAAACGATCTCATGTCTTATTTTATCTTTGTGGAGGAGATTAATCGTTGTCATATTTCCAAGTCCATTAACAGAGGATGTGGCAACACAGCCACTGTTTGCATCAGTAAACAAAACTGACTTTTTGAGTTATTTAAAATGATGAAACACTAGATATTTCGAGAACAATACACTCAGGCAAAGAGAACACATGTGCAACAAATGCGACATTTTTATCGTGGCAACGTTTCGCTCACCAGGACCTTTGTCAAGCCGTAACAGCTTGACAAAGCTCCTGGAGAGCGAAACGTTACCACAACAAAATGTCGCATTAGTTGCACGTGTGTCCTTTTACTAAATATATTGTGAGTAATTCTACCAACATTATTTCAACTAGACAATCGTTCTTGGCTGTTTTCTTTAGCTTCTTTCTTGAACATAATAATATTTCTATCTTCTGAAGTAAGACGATCTATACACCCGAAGTACACAATTAGTATATTTTTGTTATTCGAGTCGATTCATAGCTCCTGGCCCCACCTCTTCACTGATCGCTACTAGGTTCTCTCTCTCCCTGCTCTATGAGCTTTATCATACCTCGTCTTAAAATTATGTAGGTTTCCTGCCTCCACTACGTCACTTGTCAGACTATTCCATTCCTGACAAATTTATGACTGAAGAAATACTTCCTAACATCCCTTTGACTCATCTGAGTCTTCAACTTCCAATTGTGACCTCTTGTTTCTGTGTCCCCTCCCTGGAACATCCTGTCTATGTCCACCTTGTCTATTCCGCGCAGTATTTCATATGTCGTTATCATGTCTCCCCTGACCCTCCTGTCCTCCAGTGTCGTCAGGCCGATTTCCCTTAACCTTTCTTCATAGGACATTCCCCTTAGCTCTGGAACTAAATAAATAACAAAAAGGCACAATACCGTGACTGGAACGATACACAAATAACCCGCACATAAAAGACAGAAGCTTACGACGACGTTTCGGTCCGACTTGGACCATTGACAAAGTCACACTTTGTCTCTGGAACTAACCTTGTCGCAAACCTTTGCACTTTCTCTAATTTCTTGACGTGCTTGATCAAGTGCGGGTTCCAAATAGGTGCTGCATACTCCAGTATGGGCCTGACGTACACGGTATACAGTGTCTTGAACGATTCCTTACTAAGGTATCGGAACGCTGTTCTCAGGTTTGCCAGGCGCCCATATGCTGCAGCAGTTATCTAGTTGATGTGTGCTTCCGGAGACATGCTCGGTGTTATACTCACCCCAAGATCTTTCTTCTTGAGCGAGATTTGCAGTCTTTGGCCACTTAGCCTATACTCTGTCTGCGGTCTTCTGTGCCGTTCCCCGATCTTCATGACTTTGCATTTGGCGGGGTTAAATTCGAGAAGCCAGTTGCTGGACCACATGTCCAGTCTGTCCAGGTTTCTTTGAAGTCCTGCCTGATCCTCATCTGTTTTAATTCTCATTAACTTCACATCATCTGCGAACAGGGACACTTCTGAGTCTAACCCTTCCATGTTCACATATACCAAAAATAGTACTGGTCCTAGGACCGACCCCTTTGGGAGCCCGCTCGTCACAGGTGCCCACTGTGATACCTCATCACGTACCATGACTCGTTGTTGCCTCCCTGTCAGGTATTCTCTGTTCCATTGCAGTGCCCTTCCTGTTATATGCGCCTGATCCTCTAGCTTCTGCACTAATCTCTTGTGAGGAACTGTGTCAAAGGCCTTCTTGCAGTCCAAGAAGATGCAATCAACCCACCCCTCTCTCTCGTGTCTTACTTCTGTTACTTTATCATAAAACTCCAGAAGGTTTGTGACACAGGATTTGCCTTCCATGAATCCGTGCTGGTGTGTGTGTGTGTGTGTGTGTGTGTGTGTGTGTGTGTGTTCAGTGGGTGAGTATAAAAGTGTTAATGTTGGCATATTCAAGCACACATGTAATTATAATATTTTAAAAAGTATCGGCTGGCATCAGCTATTCTAAAATCAATACCGAAACCATGAAAATTACATTATATATGTCGTGCCGAATAGGTAAAAGTGGTCATTTAGCAAGAACTCGTTTAAAATTAAGTCCTTTCTAAAATTTTCTTATATATATTTAAATATATATTTTTTTCATTTATGTTAATATAGAAATTAATGATTTTGTACCAAAAGAACCTTAAGAAACTTGCCTAACCTTATAAGAAGAGCAATTTATTTTAGCCTAATCTAACTAAATATATTATAGATAAGTTTACAATAATTTAATAAAAGACATAATGAATTATGTTTTTTTGTTACGTTCAAAATGAACGTAAATCGAAAGAATTACTTATTCGGTACGATATATATATATATATATATATATATATATATATATATATATATATATATATATATATATAATATATGAGAGAGAGAGAGAGAGAGAAAGAGAGAGAGGATTAGGTGATGAGTATCTTAGAGTTAGAGCTAAGGAAGTGGTAGCAATGATGTTGAAGGTTTAGTTATGAAAGGAGAAGAGAGAATATAAATGAATAAATTCAATGATTTTGTGGATTAAAATAAGGGTCGGATACAAAGAGTGGGTTATAATAAGTGTTCATGCACCTGGAGAAGGGAGGAGTGTAGAGGAGAAAGAGAGAGAGATTTTGGGAGATGTTGATTAAGCGAGTGTTAGTAAGTTTTGAAGCAAGTGAGAGAGTTCTATTATTTCATATATATATATATATATATATATATATATATATATATATATATATATATATATATATATATATATATATATATACATATATGCAAAAGAACCACTGTGAAAGAGTAGTGAAATTTCAAGCGCCTTCGTGACTATTCACATTGTCAAGGAACAATGACAATGTGAGTAGTCACGAAAGCGCTTGGAATTTCACTACTCTTTCACAGTGGTTGTTTTGCATATTTTAAAATCACCTGTTTACTGTGATCTTATTGCTGTGTAGCCCTTGTGGCTTAGCGCTTCTTTTTGATTATAATAATAAATGTGATCTTATTGCATATATTATATATATATATATATATATATATATATATATATATATATATATATATATATATATATATATATATATATATATATATCCTAATTTAATTTAGGAGTCCCTACGTGTAGACTCGTAATACTCTTAAGCTATGAGCGACATACTTGGTCCCCGAACCCAGAGAAGGTTTTAATATACCTATTTACTTACTATTTACAAATTAGTAGACATCGTACTTGACCACAATTACAGGCCCAGAGATGTTATCGAACCTTAACTCATATACAGGTTTCGAGGCGTTTTCACCTTTCAGCGTATTTAACACCCTACATACTGCTAGATGAACAGTGGCAGCAGGTGTAAGAAGAATTGCTCATACGTCTTTACACAGCATCAGTCACTACATTCAGTGAATAGAACGACTGATGTAGTGCTTCATGTCAGTGTAACAGTAACCCAATGTAACAGTAACCCAATGTAACCCAGTGTAACAGTAACCCAATGTAACAGTAACTGGCTTTCCTAGCGCTGTATCCTTATGGGGTAGTAGTTGAAAAGAACAGCAGAAGGTGTATCAGCGTTAGTGTAGTAATGTTAAGGTGTAATCCAGTACAGCAGACCTGGTCGTAATGGGAATTGGAGCAAACAAACTTAGCGGCAGGCTGTAATGTATATTTTTGCCTTCACCCACTATATATAGGTATGTACATTATGTACAATATGTACAGATAGAATAATAAGTGTACACGACGGTGACAGATGGCAAAGCATAAGCCAGAGAGGGTGCACCGTATTCAACCAGCTGGTAGGCAAGTCTGCCAATGCTTTCTGCAAGTGAACCAGGGTGCTTCAGATTTGGCAGGTTTATTGGTACCCTATTGATCGTTAAACTCTCAGCATCTGGTTTGCTGATAGGGAGGCAGCCTATATCAACCAGGCTGTGATGGATATGTGGGGCAGCGGGCCTCCAACAGCAACAGCCTGGCTGACCAGGCAAGCACCAGACGAGCCTGGCCCATGGGCGGGCTAAGAGAGTAGATTAAATCTCGAAACTATTCAAAGGTATATCAAAGGGAGTGTGACATACGCCGGATAAATTGTAACATGTTCTCTGCACGCCACAAGCAGCAACAGCAGCAGCAGCAGCAGCAGCAGCAGCAGCAGCAGCAGCAGCAGCAGCAACAGCAGCAGCAGCAGCAGCAGCTGCTAAGAGAGGAGTGTAATAAGAAATTATGGCCAACCTAAGAGAAGCCATATATTTATGTACTTCATATTCCACACCTCTCTCTCTCTCTCTCTCTCTCTCTCTCTCTCTCTCTCTCTCTCTCTCTCTCTCCTCTCTCTCTCTCTCTCTCTGTATGGTTAACCAAGGTCTTCAGCAACAACCATCACTTAAGCAACAGCTACCACTACTACTAGACCACAATTTCCCGGACCACCTACACCACAACTACCCTCACCATCTAAACTACCATCACTTCCTAAACCAACAGATAAACCACCACAACCACGTAAACCTTTTCATAAACTTTTACTAAGTTTCCCGTTCAGAAGGCTACCTAAACCACAGCCATCATATAAACCACTACACTAGCTACCACTACCCAAACCGCAACCACCATATAAATCACTACATTAGCTACCACTACCTAAACCACCATATAAACCACTACGTTAGCTAACACTACCTAAACCACAGCCATCATGTAAACCACTACATTAGCTACCACTACCTAAACCACAGCCACTATATAAACCACAGCATTAGCTACCACTACCTAAACCACAGCCGTCATATAAACCACAACATTAGCTACCACTACTTAAACCACTACCTCGTAAACCGCTACACGAACTACCACCACATGAACAACAATTATCCGAACTACTACATAAAATACCCCAACACCAGCTGACGTCACCCCAACACCAGTTGACGTCACCCCAACACCAGCTGACGTCACCCCAACACCAGTTGACGTCACCCCAACACCAGCTGACGTCACCCCAACACCAGTTGACGTCACCCCAACACCAGTTGACGTCACCCCAACACCAGCTGACGTCACCCCAACACCAGTTGACGTCACCCCAACACCAGTTGACGTCACCCCAACACCAGCTGACGTCACCCCAACACCAGTTGACGTCACCCCAACACCAGCTGATCTCAGTAGTAGTAACCAGTTACCAGTCTAGTAACCAGTTACCGTAACCGTCCGTTGATTCAACTCATATTGTGCTGAGCTGACACTATTTCAAAACACCCACTACGGGGTACTGGCCAGCCGGCTAGGCAGTATTACGAGTGTGAGCAGTGAGATAGGTAACGGCTGCGGGCTCCCTCCACATAACAGCAATTATAGTATTAACAGCCTACGTGAGTATTTCTACCCTAATCCACGTATCGAACTCCCACATGATAAATGGTGCGCAGCGGTGTGGAGCGTGATTTATCGTTTTTAAGGTAATCCAAAGGCGATAGAAGGCTGTTTGTGTAGTAGCGCCATGGTCAAAGGTGATTTCTCCAGCCACCACTCTCCCTCGCGCCACCCCACCAAGCAGTCGCCTACCCTCCCCTCAAACCTATTGCCTGGTCAAGCCTGTTTGCAGCCGTTTCAAGCTTCCCTGCTTAGTTCGTGTGCTAATTGCTTTCAATCTCCCGAGGGTTGGACCCGATTTTGCAATTAAGCCAGTCAGTAAACCAGACTGTGGAAGTGAACGCCAGTCAGCCCTATCATACAGGCCTGTCTCCTTCATCCAACTGCTCCACCGTGCTTTGTGCATCGTTACACGTCTTCCAGTCATCCAGTCTCGTGGGGTAAGCCAGTCAGCCAACCCACTTCTAACCAAGCTGAGGAGAGGAGTAACCACGCAAAAAGAAGTAACCCAAATTCCTCTGAAGTTTTTTTTTATATCCTTTGTGCTTCCTGTTGGATCTAAAGTGGTTTCAACCATTCCGGGCAAAGAGTGGGTTAAACCATCTGGGGGTGAGTGGGGCGCGGGGCAGCCTCCCCCCCCCCCCCCCCACCCTTTTTCCCCCCCCACTCTCTCCCACCACCCGGGGGTGCGCGGCAGAAGCAACCACCCCACCACCATCCACTCCTACCTGGGTTGTTTGCCCCCTTAAAACCCGGGTCCTAGTACTTTTTTTGGTCACAAAATTTGGGTCAAGAGATTGTAGCGGGGCCCAACGAGATAAAGCCTTTTTATGTGATTCGCCAGAAACACATTCTTCACGACAACATGAATGTCGGAGGCATCATCACCGCGCGGGACACCATACAAAACCCCCTCCACCATACTCACCCTCCGTCCCTACTCCGACTTCAGTGATAATTTTCCTGAGACATTTTTTTTGCCTTTAAAGACATTTTCGTGGTGGACATTTTTTTAGTAAAATTGTTTTTCTAAACCCTTTTGTTTTTTAGGGAAACCAGTATTTTTGCTTTATTATTTTTAGAATATTTTTTCAGTGTTTTTACTTATCTTATATTTTTTTTTT
This sequence comes from Cherax quadricarinatus, assembly GCF_026875155.1. Lineage (NCBI taxonomy): Eukaryota > Metazoa > Arthropoda > Malacostraca > Decapoda > Parastacidae > Cherax > Cherax quadricarinatus. Next base: position 22,454,250 of record NC_069399.1, read on the forward strand.
TTTCGTTTTTTTTCTTTTGCTACCCTGTCTGTATAAGTATTATTTGTAGTGTACCCTCAGTAAAACCCGTGTGAAGGATTCAATTTTTTTTTTTGTATTCTTTTAGCATTGTAATCTGGGAGTGATATTTTCCCCAATACCAAATTTTTCCCTTTATTTCAGTGTGTCATTTTTTTTGATGCCAAAAGTGTCTCTTTTTCTAATTTTTTTGCAACTGGTACCATTATTTTTTCCCGCAAAATTTTTTTTGATCAGTCACAGCAAATTTTTGTTTTATCACACAGCAGATTTTGTTGTAAAAATATTTTTTTTAATGAATGTGCCCGTCACGTAAGGGGTTTATATTTCCCGTTTTTTTTCCTGTGTTTTTATTCATATTTTATATTCTTGAACAAATTCACTCTTGATGTAATTTCAATTACTTTTAACGTAAAGTGTTTTCTTACTCTGTTTGAGTAAATTGTTTTGTCTAATTTAAAATTTAAGAGTTAAAGTGTTCAATCAGTTTTATTTTTTTTTCTTCATAATTTTAATTCATTATTTTACCTGAGTTTTCCCAGTGCAACTTTATTACTGCAGTGATTATTTCTACACCTTATTTTGTTGCATTTGTTCTGAAGTGAATTATTTTGTTGAACTGTTCTGCAGGGGAATTCTTTTCTTTTATTGATATTTTGCATTATATTTTAATTTTGCTATGCATTCTTAGAAAATACTTAAATTTCCCATTTTAAAATTTTAATAATTTTTTTACACTTTACATTGATTTAAAAATTTTAATTAATTAATTTCTTTATTAGCAAGAGTAAAGACACTCATTTTGCATTTAATTCAGTCTCCAGTAATATTTTTACTTGTATATTTCAATGTAAATTTTTTTTTTGCCAATAGTCCTTTAAATTGACTTGTCCTTTCTCTTGCAGTTAGACATTATTCTGCAGAATTAGTTGTATATCTTTTCATTTCAATTCTAGAATTTTATATCATTTTTATTGTTCATTATTTTTGCCTTATTTGTTCTCGTGCTACTTTGCCATTATGTCTCACATACCGTCAAGTGATACTTTAGTGAATGTCGACACTCAGACCTCTCAGGCTACTACTGCTGGTCCTGTCATCAGTCCTCACAGTTCCTTACCGACTGACAGACCGACTCAGACACCGAGATATTATAGTTATACTCGTGATTCCCTTTATGCGTTACCTTTTAATGGCCATTTTACATAGTCTTGAAGCATGGTTTGCGGTCTGTCCCAGTCCCCTTTTGAATGTTCACTTATGGGATCATGCCTGTCAAGTCAATATGAATCAGTCCACAGTACCAACATTTTCCCCTTACTGACTGAAAGACAATACCTAGCCCTTGAGCAATGTGTTTGTTCTCACAGCTTGTATCATGAGATTTGTTAAAGTGCAGCGAAATGTGAATTCAGATAAGATCGCTATAGATCCGTGAATACTTATTAACGTAGCCGGAGCGGTCAGCGGCCAACATAGTAATGGCTGTCACTCCTGTCTGGACTCCAGCCACAATATCGTGCACGCAAGGATAGTGCTTACTATCCTTGCGATGGCGACTTGTTCTAGTATTCGTTTCCTTCCCAGGAGACGCTTTGAGAAGAACTTTACTTGCAACGATTTATGCATCAGTGGCATGCAAAGAGTACGTAACCATTAATTCGGCGCATGGACACACCCTCATTTACAGGCTATCTCCCCCAACCAGCGAACCCGTTTGCTAAGAGTTGATGAGGGGCCCCATCGTTCAAACTAGTGAGCCAGGTTCTAGCCATAAGAAAAGGGTGGATTGACAATCGCAGAGTTAAGGGATACCGCTTCTCCTGTCTGCCCTTGTCCATTCCCACTCTAAGCTGGTTGAATGCCACGGTCTGCTATCTTGTAGGCTTCTATTTCTGTCCTTGCTTACCGTGGAGTGCACTATATTTATCACCTGTACATAGTGTACAAATTGATGTTATAATTGGTGAAGGATAATATAAGTCTAAACTTTTCTACTGTGCTTATTTGCTCCCATTACAACTGGGATAACAGGCCATTTGAAATCCAAGGTTGTAAAATGGGTAGCCTGTCCGAAGAGCTGGACTTAGAGAAACGGTTGAGCTTAGGGTGAAGCTTGTAGCAGGAACATTTGTGTAGCTTGCTGTTCGCTCGCTTTACAAATTTGCGTGTCAGTTGCTTATGATCAGCCTTGCTATTTGTGTGATCGTTCAAAGCTCGCTACTAGCTTGTTCAGTGTGCTCGCTCGCTACGGTCATCTTGTGGTGCAGTCGGCTTTGCGTGTATGCGTATTCTGCAATCGTACTTGCATAGGCTAAGGCGTGTTCTGCAAATTAAAACGTGGTACGTTGGGGTATTCCGTACTGAGTCATAGCAATAACTTATGCCACCTAGACGAGTTCCAGACGCCTGGTGTCGCATATACCTTTGCAAAACCTACAAATTGTCCCAACACGTTTGTTGGCAAATTGCACCATTCGCATTGGCATGGACCCTATAAACGCGTACTCTCACAGCTGCGCAACTGCTTCACTTATTGCTGACATACTTATTGAAGAAAGATGGCACATCAAACTCCTCCCTTTAACGGGAGTCTAGGAAAAACTACTATGTTCTCGCAGGAGGAAGATGATACACCTACGGAGCAAAATGGTCATATAGTGCAGCAGGGTTGTCTCAGGGTGAATCAGGCGTCGTTTGGACTTGAGCTGGCAAAAATCAATCTGAGCAAACTAGGGAACAGAGAGCAATCTGCAAGGGAAGAATTTTGATAGGGAAAAACAAAGGAGGGCATTTTCGCTTTGTAACGATTCAGTATTACAAAAAGCATAAGCTTGTCACACCCGTTTCTCAATGAGGCCGAACCAGAGCAATTTTCGAAAGCTTCGAAAGTCAGGCTCGAGCCTTGCGGTGGCCGGAACAGCACTGGCCAAAAGCGGGGGGGTTTTTTGGTTCATAACAGCATAATGGGTAAGGTACAGGAAATTACGTCGGTATTAACTGACGCTGAATTCTCTGATTATCAAGTAGTGAAGACACAGTGTTGGGAGCATTACATCTCCCAGCTAAATATCGTAAGACCTTCAAATTGAACAGGCGGCAGCTTGGTCAATCCCCTGGTGGACTTTGTGAGACAGCGAACCAAAGCTTTTATCCAGCGTGGTATAAAGCGAGTGGTGTCCTAACTTTAGGAGCTGTGCAGCTTATTCTGATTGATAACCTGCTGGAGTCCTGTGGGACAGAGGTTCGTGTTCTTCTGCAGGATCGTGAACTTAACCACTGCATTGGAGGCGGGCAGGGTTGGCTGATACCTTTCGAAACGAAATCGCTCCTTTGTCCGAGCGGTCCCCTGTCTCTCTTTTCAACAGTCTGGCGTGAGCAGAGATCGACAACATTGGAGAATTAAAGGCCAGCCGAGGGAGAGCGTCTATCATCCAACCCAAGTCACCGGTGAGTCCACCATCTCACATATGGTCCCCCTGCGAGAGGCAAACTACTTATGGAGCATCTCGACAACAATATCCAGAGAGGCAGCCTGCCAGAACGACAACACTTGCAACGTCATTCAGGAGTAAAGGGCAAAGCCCGTCCCGTCTGCTTTCAGGTGCAATTAAAGTAGTCACATCAGTTCCAACTGCCCCAAAAACCTCAACCCATCGGGAAAATCTCCTAATTATCCCTAGTAACATGTCCCCTAGAGAAGTAGAAAAAGGTATGGCCCCTTAATATGCGAAAGTCCTTATTTTCCCTTCAGGAAAACTCAAACCCAACTAAAGTAAATACCTTTTAGAGATACTGGATCATATTGCTCACTTGTCAGAGAAGGAAATTACCCCTTTCAGAGATACTTCCTTGAATTCCTCAGTTTATTTGGAAGCCTATTGAGGAGCTATATAATTCATAGTTCCTTTGCATAAAATTTATGTACATTGCAAATATTACACTGGGTACATGACTGTAGTATCTCAAAAGGATTTCCCATGAAAAAATAGCCATGTTATTACTGGGTAATAACATTACTACTGTTTCTTCCGTGTCCTGAACCTATAATGATGTTAATGCTTCTCCAGTGTGGCCATAACTCGGCAACATCCCAGGGGTTTGTCTGGGAGAATGTTGACCTATCCTGGACGACTCCGATCTCGGAAGTAGCCACTTGTTTTATGAGACACACCGGCCGGAGTCCTCGTAAAACAAAGTGAACAGACCCCGAACAAGCCTTCCTATTCCCAGGTTGCAGGATTGCCAGATGTCTCTGTTTCCATGCCCGAGGGACTGTCCTCCGGGAGGCAGGCAACGAAAGGACCCTTCTTTTAAAAATTCGCTTTTCAGGCAGCCATGGGTAAATCTCTTGGGTCTATCCAGTCAAGTATGAAGTTAAAAATGATTATTTGTTTGCACTAGACTGGTAGGAGAAAAGAGGGCCGGCAAATTATACGACAGGTTATGGTTCCAACCAAGTATAGACCTCGGATATTAAATATAGCTCATCATACGTCATCAGGAGTCACTTAGGAATTACAAAAACCTTGTATAGAATCACAAAAGAATTTTATTGGGCCAAAATTAAAAGAAAAGATGGTGAAAGATTCATATTAGGTGTTGCCGAGAATGTCAGCAATTGGAAAACCTGGACATTCCATTAAATCCCTGCACCTCTCCAACCCATACTATCTGGATGGAGAACCATTTGCAGATTTAATTAAAGATTGTGTAGGACCACTACCTAAGTCAAAGTCGTAAATCAGTATTTAATTTTACAATTTATGGATAAAGTAACCAGATATCCTGAAGCGATCCCAATGCGTATAACATACAAAAATATTCTCAAAGCTTTAACAAAATTCATTTCTTGTTTTGGCATTCCTAAAACTATACAAAGTGATCAAGGTACTAACTTCACTGCCAAAGGCATTTAGGGAAGTATTACAGTTAGGATAATTCACAACTTATCCACTGCCTTCACCCTCAGTCCCAAGGCGCCTTGGAAAAGTTCCACCAGACATAAAAACTATGATGAGAAGTTTTTGCAATGCACTTTCCGACAGATTGGATGATCTCTTACCATGTTGCTGTTCTCCAGTACGGGAGACGGTGCAAGAGTCACAGGGTATAGTCCGTTTTGAGCGATCTTTGGGCACAATGAACGAGGTCTCTTCGGGTGCTCAAAGAAGGATGGATGGGAGAAGAACGTAAGCTCACACTCTACAAACCGTCTTCAAGGTTGGCTGTGCCGTGAGTTGGCCACGGTTAACCTAAAGATAGCTCAAAGTAGATGAAACAGAGGTATGACAAAAGGTTGCACAATTCCGCTCCTTCCATCCAAGACAAGGTTTTGGTGCAGGAACCTATACCATGGCCACACCTTGAAAGCTAGATATACGGGACGCTATGCAGATTGAGTAAGTAATTATCTGATTTAAATTATGTGGTAGCACCCATTTTGAATAAGACCTCAAAAACAAAAACTTTACCACATTAATCAAATCAAGGCCTTTCATAACCAGATAAAGTCCCAGTAATGACTCTGTCCTCTACCTCTGAGGAGACTCTGACTCTTTGCACTCTATCTCTAAATTATACTAAACCTTTCAAATTCTGTCCTCCTCAAGGGATCCTAGCCCGTTAATGATGGATTAATCTGAAATACAAGCAACCAATTTAACTGAGAGCTTTTCCTACAGTCATATCCTAATATTTTTCCGGATTTCCAAAAAATGTACGTTAGGTTTACCATGATGTAGATGTTGGAAAATCTAAAACCAATTAAACTCTCCCCCTACAGAGCTAATCCTGAAAGCAAAGGCTATCTTCACAGTAAGTAGACTTTCTTGTTTAGAACATGGTTTAGTGAGGAGTCCCTAGTCCATGGGCTTCACCGAGCATCTAGTAAAAAAGGCTGATGGAGGGTTTCGTATGTGCACAGATTACCGTAAAGTGAACGAGTGTCACAATCACAGATGCGTACCCCTTCCTCGTCTGGGATGAGTAATTGACTTGTGGGTAAGGCTACGTTTGTGTCCAAATTATATTCCTTAAAGGTTACTATCAGGTACCTTTACAGAAAAGGCGAAGGAAATCTCTGCCTTCGTGATTCCAGGAGTCATTATCAGTAAACAGTTACCCCCTTCGGATGAAACGATTCCCTCTTCAATCAGAAACTCATCCATCAGGCTTATTAAAAGACTTGAAGGCAACGGAGCAGCATACCTAGATGATATTGTTGTGGTGTCTGATAACTTGGGATCAACACCTACTTAGACTTAAAGCAGCTGTTTGAGACCTTTAAGAATTCCCAATTAACATTAATTTATCTAAATCTTCCTTGCCAGGCCACTATCACTTTTCTAGGCCATGAAGTAGGAAGTGGTAATTGTTGCACCTAAACCTTGCTAAAGTTCTTTCGATTAAAGATTATCCAGTTCCTCATTGTAGGAAATCGTCTTCAACGTTTCCTAGGCATGATAGGATTTTACAGAAGATTCTGTACGAATTTCTCAGATATGTAGCCCCTCTTTACCTCTCTAACCAGTCAAAAGTTCCCTTTAATTGGACGTCCAGATTGTAACACTGCTTTTAATAAAGCAAAAAATATTGGCTCTGCACCCAATTCTCCTGTCTCCAGACTTCTCCCAAACCTTTTTCATTACAAGGTTGATGCTTGTGAGTCTGGGGTTGGGGGCGGTACTATTACAAATCGGGAAACAAGGAGCTGCAGCCAATCGCATACTTTTCAGCTAAGTTTCCAGCCACATCAGAGAGCTTACTATACCATTGAAAAGAAGCCCTCGCGCTGGTAATGGCTTTGAGCATTTCGAGTTTATGTTGGGCCAGACATCGCAGGTGTCACAGTCTACAGTGATCGACTACCTTAGTCTATCTCCAAGCCATGAAGAATCACAACACAAGGCTTATGCGTTTGGACGCACAGGCCTGCAGCCCACACCTGAAAATTAATTCATTGCCGGCAAAGAAAATGTGTTGGCAGACTCTTTGTCAAGAGTCTAGTGTAATATTTTATTTAGGTTAGGATGTATTTGTGGTAACCCCCTTTCAAGCTCTTTTTTTTATCCCCTGATTGGTGGGTTTTTTTAGTGAGGGGATACGGTCACCGTCCGCTTTACTTACCTATGTTGGCCTATCTGACTGCTGTCTCAATCTGAGTTTAGGGTTTGGCTTTTGGTCACTAGGAAAGCTGAGCTCTATCTAAGATTGGATGGTGGAGATGATAGGCGTCCCATTATTTGGTGCCATGGCGCACGGTTACCACTGGAGTGGCAGCCTAATCCTGATTTGGCCTTCTCGGGGTGGGGGTGTGGCATGCAAAGAGTACGTAACCTTTATTTCGGCGCATGGACACACCCTCATTTACAGCTATCTCCCCCTACCAGCGAACCATTGCTAAGAGTTTGAAATGATGGGGCCCCATCGTTCAACTAGTGACCAGGTTCTAGCCAATAAGAAGGTGGATTGACAATCGGCAGAGGTTATTGGATAACGCTCTCCTGTCTGCCCTTGTCATTCCACTCTAGAGCTGTTTGAAAGCACGGTCCTGCTATCTTGTGGCTTCTATTTCTGCCTTGCTTACCGTGGAGTAGCACTATATTTATCACTGTACATAGTGTACATATTGATGTTATAATTGGTGAAGGATAATATAAGTCTAAACTTTTTCTACTGTGTTTATTTGCTCCCATTACACCTGGGATAACAGGCCATTTGAAATCCTAGGTTGTAATACCATCTCTTGCTGATGCCACCAGCCATTGCAGAAAGACGTTTCTGTGGCTAGTGTGCTCACTTGAGTGTTGTTGTTGTCGCCTTGTGTTTCAGATTGTGATCCCATCCTAGTTGACAGTAATCAGTGCATTGTAAGAAGTTATTTCTCGAGTAAACTTCCACGTTGTTGAATGTTTGCAAGGAAGTTTTATAGCTTGATACCTCATGCCACTGTGTGCGACTCAGAATATCAGCATTGTTCACCGTGTTTCATTTCTTTTTCTCCTGTGCTTGCAGTTTTGAGATAGTAATTCTTTCTCACCTTGCCATATTGCGGTTTATAGCGTTAATTTTCAACCGGGGGGGAGTCATCCACGCCACGAGTTTTGTTCATTCCTCCAGTAAGAAAGAACAATCCCATGTGGTCTGGTGTGAATTCGATTTCCTGCTCCATGAAGATCTATTCCGACTGTGTATGAGCCGCCCACACCCATCAGTGACTTTCTCATGAACCAAGAATTACTGTATGAACAGGGCCGAGTTGGGTCCTCCAAGCAGTAAGAGTATACCAGGTTATAATCCACAGTCACTAGTGATGTAGCCCTTACAGCTAGTTCACGATGTACCAGGTTTGCCCACCCTGGTAAGGGATCGTTCAGTAAAACAAGCCAGATTGAAATTCCTTTGGCCTCGAATGGCAACTGATATTCTGAGTAAGTTTAGGAAATGTAGTGGGTCTGCATGCAACATAAAGGCAATGCTATGGTCCTAATCCAATCCAATGGGGTGGGGGGTTTTTATCCAACTACTAGCGAACCCTTGGGAAAGAGTTGCGCTAGATTTGTTTAACTAATTTTCCAATGTTCCATCCCAAGGTAACAAACATCTGTGTGTTATGGTAACCATTTCCACCAGAATATTGCGAGTTAGTTCCTATTGCAGATAAGTCTGCCGAGACAGTAGCTAAAGCGATTTAAAGAACGCATTATCTGCAGGCATACACCCCTATCCCTAGTAAACCGGGATAATATTTAATGGGAGGTGAATCTGTAATGAACTTCTTGAAAATTTGCACCTTGTACAAATCTCTAAATCCACCATTTGTTCCTCATCATCCTCCAGCAGGGTTAGCGGAACGAACAAATAAGAAAGTACTTTGAAGTCTTGAGAGCCCTATCAATCCCAATAGTGATACCTGGGATGAAGTTAACCTGATGTGCAGTGTGCTATAAATTCTGCTTACAATGTCTATAGGTGACAACCTCCACATTATGCATTGTATGGTTGTAGATGAACTTTGCCTTATGAGTTTTTATATTCTAATCCGAAACCAATTACAACCCTGATATTCGTAGCAACTCGTACCAGCTTAGCTCAAAGTGTTTTTAGAAGGAATCCGTGAAACCACTTCATAAATCAACAGCTGAATTTTACAAGAGTCCGCAAATACTCGAGTAAAGCAAATCCAAAATAAAGTAGGTTCGAGAGTTATGCTGATAACTTTAACAAAACGTCTGCAATGCCAAGCATGGATCAAAAGTTTGGTTGGTCCTTATCGGTAGTTTGAACATAACACTGAAAAAGTATAAGGTTAGAGAGAATTGGTACTGTTCAGTAATAAAAGAATCGCATTTGGATCATATGAAGTTAGTATGTGAATGATCATGATGTTTCAACCCAGACTAACGTGACAGACTCTGAACAATCCTCCTGATCCTGTACTCCTCTTCCTCTGCATACACAGTCAGATGATCACCATAATGTCTTTATTCCCTACGTACACCGACAGGTATTGAAAATCCTCAGTATTAGTATCATTTTGTAACTCTAATTCAGATTTGCCCTCAAATGCAGCCATGATTAGCCAACGCTACAGAGTTTGATCCTCCCAGAGAATGACACCCATCTGCATATTCCCAATCTTACCCTAGCAGAGTTGGGGTTAAATGTTAAATAACCTGTATAGATGAAATAGTTACAGTCTCAATTATCAGTATTCAAGAATTTTTTTTTTTTTGTGTTCGTGTTCTCTCCGCCATTCTGAGAGTCAAACAGTCTAGATTTGCGTGCACAGATATGGCCTTTTCTGTTAAACACTCTTTCTTTGTATATATTCCTTCCTCAGAATCCGTAGATCACATGAATACAGATCGATCGATCAAAAATTGTTGTTTTTATCACTTGTAATCTCAACGTAGAGTTTCGTTGTTTCATTTGTTGAGTTTTAAGTTGTACAATAGTATACCTTGTATTGCATTAACAGTTTCAGTTCCGTAAGCTTTCATTCCAATGATCTACTTATGTATCTTAATGGGGGTTTTGTTTGTTACTTGGACATTGTAAAGAATCAGCACCAAGCCCGTATACCTGCCACTTAGTTTGTATTAGTTGTATGCGGGACGACCATACGTTAGCGTCCCGCCGAGCACTCAGTAAGTAAGTAACCAGTTACCAGTCCCCTAGTAACCATTTACTGTAACCGTCCGTTGATTCAACTCATATTTTTGCTGAGCTGCACTATTTCAAAAACACCCACTACGGGTACTGGCCAGCCGGCTAGGCAGTATTACGAGTGTGAGCAGTGAGATAGGTAACGGCTGCGGGCTCCCTCCACATAACAGCAATTATAGTATTAACAGCCTACGTGAGTATTTCTACCCTAATCCACGTATCGAACTCCCACATGATACTGACGTCACCCCAACACCAGCTGACGTCACCCCAACACCAGTTGACGTCACCCCAACACTAGCTGACGTATCCCTAAAACCAGTTGATGTCACCAAAGCACCAACTGACGTCACCCCAACACCAGCTGACGTCACCCCAACACCAGCTGACGTCACCCCAACACCAGCTGACGTCACCCCAACACCAGCTGACGTCGCACCAACACAACCTAACGTCACCCGAACACCACCTAACGTCACCCGAACACAAGCTGGCGTCACCCCAACACCAGCTGGCGTCACCCGAACATCAGCTGGCGTCACCCCAACATCAGCTGGCATCACCCCAACACCAGCTGACGTCACCCCAACACCAGCTGGCGTCACCCCAACACCAGCTGACGTCACCCTAACACCAGCTGACGTCACACCAACACCAGCTAACGTCACCCTAACACCAGCTGACGTCACCCCAACACCAAATGACGTAACTCCAACACTAGTTGACATCCTAACACCAGTTGACGTCTCCCCAATACCAGTTGACATCACCCCAACACCAGTTGACGTCTCCCCAACACCTCCATGAAGATAAATACTTACCTTACATCAAATACAACTTAAAGTTTTAAACACTGAACTTCAGTTTAAGTATCGGTGTGGCGCTTGATGTGTAGAGCGAACTTAGGAGGAGAAGGAAGAGGAGGAGGAAGAGGAGGAGGAAGAGGATTAAGAGGAGGAGGACTAAGAGGAGGAGGAGGACTAAGAGGAGTAGGAAAGAGGTGGAAAAAGAAACGAGATAGAAAATATAGGGTATCGTATCACAACGAGGAAGTGGAAGAGGAGGAAGTAAAGGAGGAGCAAGAAAAGAACGTAGAAACCAGAAAGGGGCAAGAAAAGTAGGAGTAGTGTTATAGGCTTTGATGAGCAGCGAGGTAGAAAGGTGGAAATCGTAGAATGAAAAGTAGACATAATGGAGGAGGAGGAGGGGAAATACGAGGTAAAGAGGATAAAAAGGAGATGGGGATTAATGCGAAAAAGAAAATGAGAGGGGAAGATAACGTGAAGTAGGTTGGGGGAAAGATGATGGAGAGTAGGATAGAGTAAGAGGATTAGAAGGAAGAATTTTTAGTTTTTCGTTCGAGAAGTTTGGACGAGAAAGGGAGGAGGATGTAGAGGTGGAGTTGGCGTAGTAGGAGGAGGAGGATGAGAGATGGTGGGGGGGTAACATGAGTATGGCCAGGGAGTCGTGGAGGCGGCGGTGCTGATAGGGATGGCAAGTGGTGTTACAGAGTAAGGAGCTGCTGGCAGTAAAAAAAATAAAAAAATAAGTGGAGTGTGTGGGGAATAGATGGGAAGTTCTGGACCTCTAACGTCCTGGCCGTAATGTGGGGAATCAATACAGAGACGGCAAGAGGCAGCCAGACGGCAGAAGTAGGGATGCGAGGCAGATAGATAAAGTTTTCCTGTGTGGGCGTCCTTCTGTATCGCTTTTCTTCTTGACAAATAAACATGTTTTCGCGCTGATGGCCGGGTGAAGGAATGCAGTATAAGGTGTATTATTTATTATTATTATTTTATTATCAAAAAGAAGCGCTAAAACACAAGGGCTATTACACGTTGCAGTATAGTGTAAATATATCGAAGAAATTGAATGATGTGTTCCTCTTTAAAAATGTAATTTAAATTTTAAACCCATTTGTGATGCTCGAATAATAACCAACATGTGGAGACAGAAGCACTCCTCTTCTGGGATCCTCTTCAGCATATACTAGTGACAGGAGAACATGAATATGTGGCTTTATCATACATTGTTAAAAGTATGTAGGGATCCTGCCTCACTACATAGCTTCCCAAACTATTCCACTTCCTGACTACTCTGTGGCTGAAGAAATACTTCCCAACATGCCTGTGATTCATCTGTGTCTTCAGCTTCCAACTGTGTCCCCTTGTTGCTGTGTCCCATCTCTGGAACATCCTGTCTTTGTCCACCTTGTCAATTCCTCTCGGTACTTTCTATGTCGTTATCATGTCCCCCCTATCTCTCCTGTCCTCCAGTGTCGTCAGGTTGATTTCCCTTAACCTCTCCTCGTAGGACATACCTCTTAGCTCTGGGACTGTCTTGTTGCAAACCTTTGCACTTTCCCTAGTTTCTTTACGTGCTTGGCTAAATGTGGGTTCCAAACTGGTGCCGCATACTCCAATATGGGCCTAACGTACACGGTGTACAGGGTCCTGAACGATTCCTTATTGAGATGTCGGAATGCTGTTCTGAGGTTTGCCAGGCGCCCATACGCTGCAGCGGTTATTTGGTTGATGTGCGCTTCAGGAGATGCGACTGGTGTTATACTCACCCTAAGATCTTTTTCCTTGAGCGAGGTTTGTAGTCTCTGGCCCCCTAGACTGTACTCCGTCTGCGGTCTTCTTTGCCCTTCCCCAATCTTCATGACTTTGCACTTGGTGGGGTTGAACTCCAGGAGCCAATTGCTGGATCAGGTCTGCAGCCTGTCCAGATCCCTTTGTAGTTCTGCCTGGTCTTCGATCGAGTGAATTCTTCTCATCAACTTCACGTCATCTGCAAACAGGGACACTTCGGAGTCTATTCCTTCCGCCATGTCGTTCACAATTACCAGAAACAGCACTGGTCCTAGGACTGACCCCTGTGGGACCCCGCTGGTCACAGGTGCCCACTCTGACACCTCGCCACGTACCATGACTTGCTGCTGTCTTCCTGACATGTATTCCCTGATCCATTGTAGTGCCTTCCCTGTTATCCCTGCTTGGTCCTCCAGTTTTTGCACTAATCTCTTGTGTGGAACTGTGTCACACGCCTTCTTGCAGTCCAAGAAAATGCAGTCCACCACCCCTCTCTTGTCTTACTGCTGTCACCTTGTCATGTCATGTTGGCTGCTGTTGATGAGATCATTCCTTTCTAGGCGTTCCACCACTCTTCTCCTGATAATCTTCTCTATGAGTGTGTGTATGTGTGTATGTGTGTGTGTGTGTGTGTGTGTGTGTGTGTGTGTGTGTGTGTGTGTGTGTGTGTGTGTGTGTGTGTGTGTACTCACCCATTTGTGGTTGCAGGGGTCGAGTCTTAGCTCCTGGCCCCGCCTCTTCGCTCGTTGCTACTGGGTCCTCTTTTTCCCTGCTCCATTAGCTTTATCAACCCTCGTCTTAGACTATATATGGTTCCCGCCTCCACTACGTCACTTTCTAGGCTGTTCCACTGCCTGACAACTTTATGACTGAAGATATACTTCCTAACATCCCTTTGACTCATCTGAGTCTTCAACTTCCAATTGTGACCTCTTGTTTCTGTGTCCCCTCCCTGGAACATCCTGTCTATGTCCACCTTGTCTATTCTGCGCAGTATTTCATATGTCGTTATCATGTCTCCCCTGACCCTCCTGTCCTCCAGTGTCGTCAGGCCGATTTCCCTTAACCTTTCTTCATAGGACATTCCCCTTAGCTCTGGAACTAACCTTGTCGCAAACCTTTGCACTTTCTCTAATTTCTTGACGTGCTTGATCAAGTGCGGGTTCCAAATAGGTGCTGCATACTCCAGTATGGGCCTGACGTACACGGTATACAGTGTCTTGAACGATTCCTTACTAAGGTATCGGAACGCTGTTCTCAGGTTTGCCAGGCGCCCATATGCTGCAGCAGTTATCTAGTTGATGTGTGCTTCCGGAGACAGGGCTCGGTGTTATACTCACCCCAAGATCTTTCTTCTTGAGCGAGATTTGCAGTCTTTGGCCACTTAGCCTATACTCTGTCTGCGGTCTTCTGTGCCGTTCCCCGATCTTCATGACTTTGCATTTGGCGGGGTTAAATTCGAGAAGCCAGTTGCTGGACCACATGTCCAGTCTGTCCAGGTTTCTTTGAAGTCCTGCCTGATCCTCATCTGTTTTAATTCTCATTAACTTCAAAATCATCTGCGAACAGGGACACTTCTGAGTCTAACCCTTCCATGTTCACATATACCAAAAATAGTCCTGGTCCTTGGACCGACCCCTTTGGGAGCCCGCTCGTCACAGGTGCCCACTGTGATACCTCATCACGTACCATGACTCGTTGTTGCCTCCCTGTCAGGTATTCTCTGTTCCATTGCAGTGCCCTTCCTGTTATATGCGCCTGATGCTCTAGCTTCTGCACTAATCTCTTGTGAGGAACTGTGTCAAAGGCCTTCTTGCAGTCCAAGAAGATGCAATCAACCCACCCCTCTCTCTCGTGTCTTACTTCTGTTACTTTATCATAAAACTCCAGAAGGTTTGTGACACAGGATTTGCCTTCCATGAATCCGTGCTGGTGTGTGTGTGTGTGTTCAGTGGGTGAGTATAAAAGTGTTAATGTTGGCATATTCAAGCACACATGTAATTATAATATTTTAAAAAGTATCGGCTGGCATCTGCTATTCTAAAATCAATACCGAAAACCATGAAATTACATTATATATGTCGTGCCGAATAGGTAAAAGTGGTCATTTAGCAAGAACTCGTTTAAAATTAAGTCCTTTCTAAAATTTTCTTATATATATTTAAATATATATTTTTTTCATTTATGTTTAATATAGAAATTAATGATTTTGTACACAAAGAACCTTAAGAAACTTGCCTAACCTTATAAGAAGAGCAATTTATTTTAGCCTAATCTAACTAAATATTATAGATAAGTTTACAATAATTTAATAAAAAACATAATGAATTATGTTTTTTTTGTTACGTTCAAAATGAACGTAAATCGAAAGAATTACTTATTCGGTACGATATATATATATATATATATATATATATATATATATATTATATATAGAGAGAGAGAGAGAGAGAGAGAGAGAAAGGAGAGAGGATTAGGTGATGAGTATCTTAGAGTTAGAGCTAAGGAAGTGGTAGCAATGATGTTGAAGGTTTAGTTTATGAAAGGAGAAGAGAGAATATAAATGATAAATTCAATGATTTTGTGGATTAAAATAAGGGTCGGATACAAAGAGTGGGTTATAAAAGTGTTCATGCACCTGGAGAAGGGAGGAGTGTAGAGGAGAAAGAGAGAGAGATTTTGGGAGATGTTAAATTAAGCGAGTGTTTAGTAAGTTTTGAAGCAAGTGAGAGAGTTCTATTATTTCATATATATATATAATATATATATATATATATATATATATATATATATATAAATATATATATATATATATAATATATATATACATATATGCAAAAGAACCACTGTGAAAGAGTAGTGAAATTTCAAGCGCCTTCGTGACTATTCACATTGTCAAGGAACAATGACAATGTGAGTAGTCACGAAAGCGCTTGGAATTTCACTACTCTTTCACAGTGGTTGTTTTGCATATTTTAAAATCACCTGTTTACTGTGATCTTATTGCTGTGTAGCCCTTGTGGCTTAGCGCTTCTTTTTGATTATAATAATAAATGTGATCTTATTGCATATATTATATATATATATATATATATATATATATATATTATATATATATATATATATAATATTATATATATATATAATATATATCCTAATTTAATTTAGGAGTCCCTACGTGTAGATCGTAATACTCTTAAGCTAAAGAGCGACATACTTGGTCCCCGAACCCAGAGAAGGTTTTAATATACCTATTTACTTACTATTTACAAATTAGTAGACATCGTACTTGACCACAATTACAGGCCCAGAGATGTTATCGAACCTTAAACTCATATAACAGGTTTCGAGGCGTTTTCACCTTTCAGCGTATTTAACACCTACATACTGCTAGATGAACAGTGGCAGCAGGTGTAAGAAGAATTGCTCATACGTCTTTACACAGCATCAGTCACTACATTCAGTGAATAGAACGACTGATGTAGTGCTTCATGTCAGTGTAACAGTAACCCAATGTAACAGTAACCCAATGTAACCCAGTGTAACAGTAACCCAATGTAACAGTAACTGGTTTTCCTAGCGCTGTATTTTTAGGGTAGTAGTTGAAAAGAACAGAAAGGTTATCAGCGTTTAGTGTAGTAATTTTTAAGGTGAAACCAGTACAGCAGACCTGGTCGTAATGGGAATTGGGCAAAAAATTTTGCGGCGGGCTGTAATGTATATTTTTTTCCCTTTTCACCCACTAATATAGGTTGTACATTATTAAAATTGTCCCTATAAATTAAGGTACACGCGGTACAATGGAAAAAAGCATAACCAGAGAGGGTGCACCGTAATAAAAAACCAGCGGGTAGGCAAGTCTGCCAAATGCTTTTTGAAAGTGAACCAGGGTGCTTCAATTTGGCAGGTTTTTTGGTACCCTATTGAGTTAACTCCAGCATCTGGTTTGCTGATAGGGAGGCACCCTTATAAACCGGCTGTGTGGTTTTTGGGGGGCAGGGGCCCCAGCACACAGCCTGGCTGACCAGGCAAGCACCAGACGAGCCGGCCCATGGGGGGGCTAAAGGAAGATTAAATCTCGAAACTTTTCAAAGGTTTATCAAGGGAGTGTGACATACGCCGGAAAAATTTTGTAACATGTTTCTGCCGCCACAAGCAGCAACACAGCACAGCAGCAGCCACACAGCAGCAGCAGCAGCGCAACACAGCACAGCGCAGCACAGCGCAGCAGCAGCGCAGCAGCAGCTGCTAAGAAGGGTTAAATAAAAATTATCCAACCTAAGAGAAGCCTTATTTATGTACTTCTATTCCCACCTCTCTTCTCTCCTCTCTCCCCTCCCTCTCTCTCCTCTCTCTCTTTCTCTCTCTCTCTCTCTCCCCCCTCTTCTTCTCTTCTTCTCTCTCTGTATGGTTAACCAAGGTCTTCAGCAAAACCATCACTTAAGCAACGCTCCATAAATAGACCACAATTTTCCCGGACCACCTACCCCAACTACCCCCCACAAAACTCCATCACTTCCTAAACCAAACGAAAAACCCCCCAAAACCACGTAAACCTTTTTAAAAATTTTTTACAAAGTTCCGTTCAAAGGCACCTAAACCCAGCCTCATATAAACCATTTCACTCTCCCACCCCCCAACCGCAACCACCTTAAATACCTTAGCTACCACTCCAAAACCCACCAAAAAAAAACCCACTATTTTAGTAAATACCTAAACCACACCACTTTAAACCACTAATTTGTACCACTCCCTAAACCACAGCCACTATAAAACCCACACATTGCTACCCCCCCTAAACCACACCCGTCTAAAAACCCACAACAAAAGCACCACATTAAAACCACTCCCTCGTAAACCGTAAACGAACTACCACCACATGAAAACTTATCCGAATACTAATAAAAACCCCAACCCCGCTGACGCCCCCCAAACCCTACGCACCCCAACACCAGTTGACGTCACCCCAACCCCAGCTGACGTCCCCCCCAACACCAGTTACGTCCCCCCAACACCAGTTGACTCACCCCAACACCACTACGTCACCCCAACACCAGTTGACGTCCCCCAACACCATTGAGTCACCCCAACCCCAGTTTACGTCCCCCCCAACACCTTTTTGACGTCACCCCAACACCGCTGACGTCACCCCAACACCAGCTGACGTCACCCCAACACCATTGACCCCCCCCAACCTAGCTACGTATCCCAAAACCAGTTGTTCACCAAAAGCACCAACTGACGCCCCCCAACACCAGCTGACGTCACCCCAAAACACCAGCTGACGTCCCCCCAACACCAGCGACTCACCCAACACCAGCGACCCCCACCAACACAACCTAACGTCCCCCGAACACCACCTAACGTCCCCCAACACAAGCTGGCGTCACCCCAAACCCCAGTGGGGTCCCCCGAACATCAGCGGGCCTCACCCCCAACCAGCTGGCATCCCCCAACACCAGCTGACGTCCCCCCAACACCACTGGCGTCCCCCCCCAAACCAGCGACGTCACCCTAACCCAGCTGACGTCACACCAACACCACAAACGTCCCCCAACCCAGCTGACGTCACCCCCCCCCCCCAAAAATGACGTAACCCAACCTTTTTTATCCTAACACCAGTTGCGTCCCCCAAACCATTTGAAAATCCCCCAAACACCAGTTGACGTCTCCCAACACCTCCATGAAGAAAATACTTCCCTTTTACAAAACAACTTAAAGTTTTAAACCTAAAACTTCATTTTAAGTTCGGTGTGGCTTAGACAGCCTGTACTGTCTGCACAGACCCCCCTTCTGTCTCCAGCTTAGTTCATTTTTCGCGCCCTCAAGTGCTGCCTCTAAGGCCTTGCCACTTCAGTATGCCCAGACTTGCCTCCCCTCACTCACACAGGGGCCGGCATCAAGCAAAAGTATCCAGCTCTCTCTCGTGGCGGGCCCCGCCCGGGCCGGGGCAAAAAACACACACCCTTTTAAACCCCACCACACTTCATAAACTAAGAAGCCTCCAAGAAGTATATAAATTTAACTCCCCTCACACACAAACAACCTTTTAATGGTGGCGCGGGGGTCGCAGCGTTTGTTTACCCTGGAGAGGGGAAAGGGAGGTATGAAGTCACCTTCACTTCACCCCTACACAAGAAGCCCCGTCTCCAAGATTTACCTGATGGTGCGCACGTTTTGAGCATCCAGACACAGGTAAAAGCAGGTTCCAGCCGAAATTTATTGAAATTCCCGAAAATTTTAGGGGGGCGCACAGTGACCCCCGCTACCGCCCCCGTGACTCCACGCCACAGCGTCCCACGCTGTTTCTCAATCACGTTTCAGCGTCACTTGATGTTCTGTTGTTTTTCAGCTCGCACAGCTGTTTCACAAGCCGATTTTTTTGGTGTTTCGCGTCCCCGTGTGAGCTTCTCCACGTATTTGTGGGGGGGGAGGAGAGGAGAGAAGTGGGCTGTTTCCCACCTTGCCCATGCTCGCCCCCCTCACGCCACCCCTACCTACACCACTCACCACTGCCCACTCCCTCGCGTGTTTTCTGCTGTTTTTTCGTAGAAAATTTTTGCCCGTGTGTGTATCCGAGGCCCGAGGGCCCCTCGAGCTAGTGGATTTCGACTCACGTGGGTGTGGGCGATCACGTGACCTACAAAGCACGTGGTTACCAGTTCCCAGGGCCCCATTGTGGTCTGCTGCCCGCATTTACTCGACGCCCCCACGATGCTCCCGACTTCAGACGTCACGATTTCTGCTGACGTCACCTCACGATTCTGCTGACGTCCCTCACGAAATTTTGCCTGACGTCACCCCGGGTGTCTGTTTACGCCTGCTGCTGACTCACCTTGCGACATCACGCCTGACATCACTGTTCCCCATCGGGGTTTTTAATTTATTTCAGTATTGTCCGAGAAATTGAGAGAAAATATTGTCGGTGTTAATTCCCTCTTTGTCGTGTTCTCACATTTTAGTATATGTCTTTGTGTAGTTTTTGCGCAGAAAAACTCATTTTTCTAGTTTAAGCCATGTTGTACCGTATTACAGCGGTTGTTTTTAAAGTTTCGTGTGCCGTGAGGGGCTGGCCCACCCAACCCGTGTGACCCCGTGTTGTCACCCCCGACCAGTGTTTTTTCAGCTGATTTTCGCCTGAGCGTATGAGCCCCTTGTACAGAAGCTTTATGCCCGTCGCTCGTGTTTTTCTGCAGAAACGTACCCGCTACGATTCCCATCGAGATTTGTTTCACTTCACCTCCAGCCCTTTGAGGCGTTTTTTGTTTAAAAAAACAAGTCTGGGGGGCGCTTAGCTACCCCGCTATAACTCCACTGTCGAGAAGATACTCGTCGCCCCACCAGCCCTGTCGGCAGGCCTGTGTCCCTCGTGTCACAAATTAGGAAGCCTGCCCCAAAGAAATGTCACTTTATGCAGCTCGCTCACTGCGTTGGTGTATATTTTACGACTCCCAAATGTTTCGCCCATCGTCTCTGCCCGACCCTCCACAACCGCTCCCCCTCCCGGCGTGACGCCCCGGACGTACCAGTCAGAAGTGTCTGAGTCCTTGCCAAAGTCCTGCCCTTGCCGATTTTTTTCGACGCCTCCCCGAGGGGACCAGCATGTCGTGCCCCAGGTTTTAGTGAAAACCTGCAGCGCTCCAAAGTCTGCTTTACCGTTCCAGAGGAACCGTAACCTGTTACTCACAGCTCGCCGCAGCGATGTCTCCCCCTTTTGCATACTGTCAGCGCAGGGAAGGCGTGCAGTGATCCCTTCGACCTCACTGCCCCCTTTTACCACGAGTTTAGCACACCCCACATGTTTTTTTTCTTCCCCCCCTTAGGAAGTTTTTTTTTTTTCCATGCCATAGTATTAATGTTTTTATTTTGTGTTCTGTGCCTGTTCCACGAGAGAGAGCCGATTTTCTTTTACACCAGATTTTCGCGTCGGGGCGACGCGCGGTAGGGGCCGAGCGTATGTAACAGCCTGACTGCTGCACAGACAGCCCATTCTGTCGCCGTTTGTTCATATTTCGCCCACTCAAAGGGTGCCATCATAGGCCTTGCCCCAAACTTTCAGTAGCCCAACTTTCTCACCCCACTCACCAGCGGCCTGGCATCAAAACAAGACTTCCCCAGCTCCTCTCGTGGCAGGCCCGCCCGGGCCCGGGCACAAACACACAAGCCCGTTAACCCACCCTACTTAACAAAAAACAAAACCTCCGAGAATATATCATTTAACACCCGCTCACAGCTACCAAACAAGCCTTTTATGGCGCTGATGGTATTATTATTATAATCAAGGGGGGAAGCGCTAAACCCGGGGGATTTACAGGGCCCGGGGGGGGGGGGTGTGGAAGGCATTTAGGTTAATTTGGGAACTGGAGCACAGATCCAATTCCCTAAAACAAGAGCCCCTCACCAACATCAAGGAACCTTTTCCTTTAGGGGGGGTTGATGTTAAGCGAACTTAAAGGAGAAAGGAAAGGGGAGGAAAAGGAGGAGGGGAGGATTAAGAGGAGGGGGACTAAAGGAGGGGGGAGGAAAGAGGAGTAGGGAAAAAGGTGGAAAAAAAAACGAATAGAAAAAAAAGGGGATCGTACCAACGGGAATGGGAAAAGGAGGAATAAAGGAGGGGAAAAAAAGAACGTAGAAACCAAAAGGGGAAAAAAAGTAGGAGTAGGTTTTTTTTGCTTTTATAGCAGCGAGGGAGAAAAGGGGGAATCGTGAGAAGAAAAGAACATAAATGGGGGAGGGGAGGGGAAATACGAGGTAAAGAGGATAAAAAGGAGATGGGGATGTGAATGCGAAAAAGAAAATGGGGGGGAAGATAACGTGAAGTAGGTGGGGGAAAGATGATGAGAGTAGGATAGAGGTAAGAGGATTAGAAGGAAGAATTTTAGTTTTCGTTCGAGTTGGACGAGAAAGAGGAGGAGGAGTAGGAGGTGGAGTTGGCGTAGTAGGAGGAGGAGGAGTGAGGATGGTGGGGGGGGGTAACATGAGTAGGGGCCAGGGAGTCGTGGAGGCGGCGGGGGCTGATAGGGAGTGGCAAGGTGGTGTTAAGGTAAGGAGCTGCTGGCAGCAATAAGGTGGAGTGTGTGGGGGAAGAGATGGGAAGTCTGGTCTCTAACGTCTGGCGTAATGATGGGGAATCAATACAGAGACGGCAAGAGGCAGGCCAGACGGCAGAGTAGGGATGCGAGGCAGATAATATAGTTCCTGTGTGGGCGTCTTCTGTATCGCTTTCTCTTGACAAATAACATTTTTCGCGCTGATGGCCGGGTGAGGAAGGCAGTATAAGTGTATTATTATTATTATTATTATTATTATCAAAAAGAAGCGCTAAAACACAAGGGCTATACAGCGTTGCAGTATAAGTGTAAATATTTCGAAGAAATTGAGTGATGTGTTCCTTTAAAAATGTAATTTACAATTTTAAACCCATTGTGTGATGCTCAATAATAACCAACATGGAGACAGAAGCACCCCTTCTGGGATCCTCTTCAGCATATACCTAAGTGACAGGAGAACATGAATATGTAAGGAAGGTTGCATCTCTTCCTGTACAAGGAAGTGGCGCTTGGGGGGACGTATCAAGTAGTGATGGGGGTGAGATGACATGTCCTGTAGTGAAGCTAAAAAATCTGGGTAGGAAGTTTCTCTGTGTTATGTGTTGTTTCATTGTGTGCAGTGTAAGCTGAGCAAGGTGGTTCGTGTTTACTGATCGTTGGCAGCAATTCTGTCATCGACGTGTGAAGGAAACGAATACTTCTGGTCAGCAAAGTTCGTGAAGTTGAAGCAGTTCGTGGCTCAGTGACGTTCTCTCTGAAAGGTTGAAAATTTGGGGGCTAATGAGTTCTGATGTCGACTGTACGAGATCGTCTAGCTAACGAGCTTTTCCATAGCTAAGGACAAGAATGGGTCTAAGTATACTAAATAACCAACTATGTACTTGCTAGACCAGGTAGTGCTGTCTACTGACAATGTGATTTACACACTAACCACAACATCACGCCACTGAATTACGCTTACGGGAACTGATTCTCAGTTCCTGGATCCTTCTCTTATAACTACCCAGTAAAGCTTAATCATATTTTCCCTTGACTCCTGTGTACAGAGTTTTCTGTCACCCATTCCTCGTCCATCCTTATTTTTCCTTAACTCTAAATTGAAGAAGTAATTTTCAGCATCCCTGTGGTTCATCTGTATTTTCAGCATCCCTGTGGTTCATCTGTATTTTCAGCATCCCTGTGGTTCATCTGTATTTTCAGCATCCCTGTGGTTCATCTGTATTTTCAGCATCCCTGTGGTTCATCTGTATTTTCAGCATCCCTGTGGTTCATCTGTATTTTCAGCATCCCTGTGGTTCATCTGTATTTTCAGCATCCCTGTGGTTCATCTGTATTTTCAGCATCCTTGTGGTTCATCTGTATTTTCAGCATCCCTGTGGTTCATCTGTATTTTCAGCATCCTTGTGGTTCATCTGTATTTTCAGCATCCCTGTGGTTCATCTGTATTTTCAGCATCCCTGTGGTTCATCTGTATTTTCAGCATCCCTGTGGTTCATCTGTATTTTCAGCATCCTTGTGGTTCATCTGTATTTTCAGCATCCCTGTGGTTCATCTGTATTTTCAGCATCCTTGTGGTTCATCTGTTTTTTCAGCATCCCTGTGGTTCATCTGTATTTTCAGATCCCTGTGGTGCATCTGTATTTTCAGCATCCTTGTGGTTCATCTGTATTTTCAGCATCCCTGTGGTTCATCTGTATTTTCAGCATCCCTGTGGTTCATCTGTATTTTCAGCATCTCTGTGGTTCATCTGTATTTTCAGCATCCCTGTGGTTCATCTGTATTTTTCAGCATCCTTGTGGTTCATCTGTATTTTCAGCACCCCTGTGGTTCATCTGTATTTTCAGCATCCCTGTGGTTCATCTCTATTTTCAGCATCCCTGTGGTTCATCTGTATTTTCAGCATCCCTGTGGTTCATCTCTATTTTCAGCATCCCTGTGGTTCATCTGTATTTTCAGCATCCCTGTGGTTCATCTCTATTTTCAGCATCCCTGTGGTTCATCTGTATTTTCAGCATCCCTGTGGTTCATCTCTATTTTCAGCATCCCTGTGGTTCATCTGTATTTTCACCTTCCATCTCTCATTCAATTTTCCACTGTCTCGCATGAAACTCTCTCCACATCTCTTCTGTCTCTCTCTCTTTATCTATCTCATTTCTATCCCGTCACACATAAGGGGGATTATCAATAGACTCCCTATCAGTCTTCAAGAAAGAACTGAACAGATACATGACGTCAGCACCTGACCAGCCGGGTTGTGGCTCATTGGATGAATTGCGTGTGTGCCAGCAGTCGCAGCCTGGTTGATCAGGCGCTGATCCATCGTGAGGCCTGGGGAGGGACCGGGTCTCGGGGGCAGTGAGACTTCCCCGGAATTCCCTCCAAGTAGACTCCAGGTTGGTAGACCTCAGCTCATTTCAAAGCCCTAAGGTATACTACAACAACTAGGGATACAACCCGCATCAGTAGACTAAAACCCAGATACCTATTAACTGCTAAGTGAGTAAGGGCAGTAGGAAATATGCCTAACGTTTCCACCAATGAATATGAGCTGAGTACGCTTCTAACCTAGCCACGGGACACCCCATCTTGCAATTCTACAATTTTCTGTATATGTGCTAGATGAAATAAGGATTCCCAGCTGGTGCCGTGCACTGCATTTCTAGTTTTAAGTATGTAATATACAGTGATATGAATACTTCCAAGTTCAGATTATTGTTACTATATTTAAAGGGCAAACAATAATCGTGTAAGGGTCAAACAGAGCATTGAAAATATGAGACAGTCAAGTTTGACTCAAAGGATCGAGAAACTTTCACAAGCACGCTTGTGTGTGTGTGTACTCACCTAGCTGTACTCACCTAGTTGTACTCACCTAGTTGTACTCACCTAGTTGTGGTTGCAGGGGTCGATTCACAGCACCTGGCCCCGCCTCTTTACTGGCCGCTACTAGGCCACTCTTCCTGCTCCATGAACTTTATCATACCTCTTCTTAAAGCTATGAATGGATCCTGCCTCCACTACATCCCTTCCCAGGGTGTTCCACTTCCTAACAACTCTGTGACTGAAGAAATACTTCATAACGTCCCTGTGATTGATCTGAGTGTTTATCTTCCAAATGTGACCCCTTGTTGCTGTGTCCCATCTCTGGAACACCCCGTCTCTCTGTCCACCTTGTCGATTCCTCTCAGTATTTTATATGTCGTTATCATACCCCTCCTATCTCTCCTGTCCTCCAGTGTCTTCAGTTCGATTTCCCTTAACCTCTCCTCGTAGGATATGCCCCTTAGCTGGGGGACTAGTCTTGTTGCAAACCTTTGCACTTTCTCTTGACTTGGCTAGGCGTGGGTTCCAAACTGGTGTTGCATACTCCGATATAGGCCTAACGTAAACGGTGTACAGGGTCCTGGACGATTCCTAATTGAGATG
This sequence comes from Cherax quadricarinatus, assembly GCF_026875155.1. Classification (NCBI taxonomy): domain Eukaryota; kingdom Metazoa; phylum Arthropoda; class Malacostraca; order Decapoda; family Parastacidae; genus Cherax; species Cherax quadricarinatus. The sequence goes on from NC_069399.1 coordinate 22,479,508, forward strand.
TCGGAATGCTATTCTTAGGTTTGCTAGGTACCCATATGCTGCAGCAGTTATTTGGTTGATGTGCACCTCAGGAGATGTGCCTGGTGTTATACTCTCCCCAAGATCCTTTTCCTTGAGTGAGGTTTGTAGTCTTTGGCCCCTTAGACTGCACTCCGTCCGTGGTCTTCTGTGCCCTTCCCCAATCTTCATGACTTGGTGGGGTTGAACTCCAGGAGCCAGTTTCTGGGCCAGGCCTGCAGCCTGTCCAGATCTCTCTGTGCTTCTGCCTGGTGCTCGTCCGATTGAATTCTTCCCATCAACTTCACATCATCTGCAAACAGTGACACTTCTGAGTCTATGGCCCTGAATCTGCACTCTCTAGAATGGCGTTGAATTGGGGGTATAAGATTGAGGTGTGTAAATGGAAAACAGGAATAAATAAACGGGATGTAAATAGGGTGCTGAACAAGTCTAGCGTAGATAGGACTAGCAGCAATGGCTTTAAGTTGGAAAAATTGAGATTCAGGAAGGATATAGGAAAAGCACTGGTTTGGTAATAGAGTTGTGGATGAGTGGAACAAACTCCTGAGTACCGTCATAGGCGCTAAGACGTTGGGTAGTTCTAAAGATAGGTTAGAAACATACATGAGTGGCTGCAGGTGGCTGTGAGTTGGACCTGATTAGCTTGTGTTAATAGGTTAGATGCCGTGGTCCTTCTTTAAGTGAATGTGACCTGACCTGACTAGGTTAGGGTGCTGGTTTAAGCCAGTAGGAGAATTGGACCTGCCTCGCATTGGCCAGTAGGCCTGCTGCAGTGTTCCTTCTTTCTTTGTTCTTATTCATTCCTCATGTCGTTCACATATACCAGAAACAGCACCGTTCCTAAGACTGACCCCTGTGGAACCCCGCTCATCGCAGGCGCCCACTCTGACACCTCGTCACGTACCATGACTAGCTGTTGTCTTTCAGACATGTATTCCCTGTTCGACTGCACTGCCTTCCCTGTTATCCCTGCCTGGTCCTCCAGTTTTTGCACTAGTCTCTTGCGTGGAACTGTGTCAAACGCCGCCTTACTATCCAAGAAATCGCAATCTACCCACTTCTCTCTATCTTTTCTTACTGCTGTCACCCTGTCATAGAACTCCAGTAGGTTTGTGACACAGGATTTCCCATCCCTGAAACCGTGCTGGTTGTCGTTCATAAGCTCATTCTTTTCTAGGTGCTCCACCTCTCTTCTCCTGATAATCTTCTTCATGACTTTGCATAATATATATGTCAGTGACACTGATCTGTAGTTTAATGCTTTGTGTCTGTCTCCTGTTTTTTAAACATTGGTACTACATTTGCTGTCTTCCATACCTCAGGTAGTCGTCTTATTTCAGTAGATGTGTTGAAGATTCTTGTTAGTGGTATACATAGCGCCTCTGCTACCTCTCTCAGGACCCATGGAGAGATATTATCCATCCCCATTTCCTTTGAGGTATCTAGTTTGCTTAGCAGCCGCTTCACTTTTTCCTCGGTCGTATGTATTGTGTCCAACACTTGATGGTGTACCCCACTGCATCTTTCTGGAGTCCTTTCTGTCTCCTCTCTGAACTCTTCTTTGAATCTCATTTTGGGCTCCTCACATACTTCGCAGTCGTTTCTTGTGATCTACCCTCCTTCCTTCCTCGGCCTGATTACCTGGTCCTTGATTGTTGTTTTCCTCTTGATGTGGCTGTAGAACAGCATCAGGTCAGATTTCGCTTTCGCTGATACGTCATTTTCATATTGTCGCTGGGCCTCCCTTCTTACCTGTTCATATTCATTTCTGGCACTACGACTGCCCTCATCATTTTTCTGGGTCCTTTGCCTTCTATACTTTTTTAATTATCTAGCACACTTGGTTTTGGCCTCTCTACTCCTTTGGGTGAACCAAGGGCTCATCCTGGCTTTCTCGTTATTTCTGTTACCCTTCAATACACACTTCTCCTCAGCTTCCTTGCATATTGTTGTCACATATTCCATCATCTCATTTACTGACTTCCCTGCCAGTTTTCTGTCCCACTGAAACCAGTGCAGGAAATTCTTCGTGCCTGTATAGTCCCCTCTCTTGTAGTTTGGCTTCATTAGTCCTACCTTTCCTGCTTCCCTTTCCACTTTTAACTCTACTCTGTATTCGAAGCTCAGAACCACGTGGTCACTGGCCCCAAGTGGTCTTTCATATGTGATGTCTCCAATATCTGCACTGCTTAAGGTGAATACTAGATCCAATCTTGCTAGTTCATCCTATCCTTTCTCTCTCTTTTTCTCTGGTAGTGTCCCTTATGTGGTGGTGCATGAGGATTTCCAGTACCACCTCCATCATCTTAGCTCTCCACGTTTCTGGGCCCCCATGTGGCTCCAGGTTCTCCCAGTTAGTTTCCTTGTGATTGAAGCCACCACAATCAGCAGCTTTGCCCTGCTCACATAAACCCTTCTGGCCACTTCAGCCAGTGTGTCATCCATCACTCCGTTACTTTCATCATACTCATGCCTTGGCCTCCTGCTGTTCTGTGGTGGGTTATACATCACTGCAATTACCACCTTGGGACCTCCTGACTGAAGTTTTCCTATTATGTAGTGTTCTTCTCCGTCTCCTCTCTCCAGCCCATCAAAATCCCATTGGTTTTCTTGAGCTGTGACACCCCTTCACTCCTGCTCCTTGTTTTTCCCTAGTTCTTAAAACCCTTTGGAAAATGGCATTTGTTATGTTCCTGTGAGCGGGTTTTTCTGTGAGGGGTTATTATCTGGTGATGCCTCTTTGATTTTTAGCAACTTTTCCCCTATTTATGAACAAAAGAAAAAAAGGAAAACCGAAAGGCCACGACCCATGTGAAGCAGGCCCATGGTCTCCCTTTTACCCCAAATGCCCCACCCAGTCTGGTCATCTCCATCAAGGATGGAGCACGGCACCAGACCGCAGCAAAGCTATCGGGTCCAACCCCACCCCCACCCACACTCACTCAGTATTTATCAAACCTTTTTTTAAAACAAAATTTCGGGTTTTTGTTCCCTCATCAACGACCTATTACCAAATCAGTGCTTTCCTTTATCCTTCCAAAATCGAATTTTTCCCAAAACTTGAAACCATTGCGTGAGCCCTGTTTTGGGGGAAAATTTTTCAGCACATATTACACCCCCTTTTATTTTTTTCCCGTTTTCCATTTATACACTGATCATAACCCTAATTTACGCCTTTCGAGAGAGTGCAGATTCAGGCCCTCGTTTCCTCTAGGGAAGTTTTGATCGGGATCATTTTTGTCACCCTCTTGTACTTTTTCCCAGAGCATTTTACCCCATTCTGTAATACGGTGCCCAGAACTGAGCAGCATAGTCAAAAAGGACCTACAAGGATATATAGATTAAAGAAAAACCCGGGGACTTTATTATTTATTTTTTGATAGAACCAAAGAATTCTGTTAGCTTTATGCAAAACAAAATGCATTTTGTTTTGGGTTTTTAGATTACTGTAACCGAACTCCTAAACCCTTTTTCGCAACAGTTGAATTAAGATATACTTATTTAGTTTATATGTGGATGGGGTTTTTTAAAATGTCCAACATTTAGACTTGCATTTTCTATTAAAACTGCATCTGCCCCTTTTCCGACCATTGATCGTCTATTTAAATCGTCCTGGAGGCTCTTGTGTCTCATTAGAAAGGGGAATTTGGCGGCCTATTTGGTGCACGAAAATTTGCTTTGTCGTATTTATTCCCTCTCTTTGTCGTTTTGTAAAAATTTTGAACAAAAAACGGGCCCCCAAAACCCGACCCCCGAGGAATACCGCTTGTGACGTGCCCAATTCTGATTTCTCCCCCTTTATCAACCCCTTGGCCCATTTTCGCCATGCCTTACCCCGGGAAAAAATTTTCTCCTTTTTCCATGTGCCTTAATTTTTCCCCAACCCTTTATGTGGAACTCTATCGAAGCCTTCTGAAGTCCATAACACAATATATATTCATTACCATGTTACCTCCTCAAAAACCTTAGTGAAAAAAAGTTGTAAAAACTAAACACGAAAAGCCCCCCTTTTTACAACCGTGCTGAATTCATTAATCAATTTTGGGTGTCAAAATGGCTACGAAATTGCTTCGGGGAGTTATTGATTTCCATAAATTTTCCACTAGGAGGGAAGGTTATTGGTCTATAGTTGAAGCCAAGGACCTGTCACCTTTTTTTTAATGGTTTACATTTGCCATTTTCCCTTATCAGGCACTTGCCAGTTTGTGTGATATTTAAAAAGATTAGCAAAAGGGTTCAAGTTCTCTTTAATTTCCCTTTTAAAACCCTTGCAAAAAAAGTTACGGACCCGGGGGTTTGTTAGGGTTTTTGTTTCCTTTTTGCTGAGGGCCATTCACTGTTACTGCATCGTACATAGTTTATTATCCGTTCTACTAATCTATTTTTTTAGGAATATCGAGTATTTTTCCCGGGGAAAAATGAGAGGAAGTAGGTATTGAGAAAATTTTTTACATACTTACAGTGTCAGTGATTGACCAGAGTTATCTTAAAATGGGCCAATCTTGTCCCAATCTTAGTCTGTATCCTGAAAGAACCCTTTTGGGTTAGTTTTTGAACCCCTTGCGACCCTAGCCTCATAACCCTTTTGCTTTTCTTATTCCTTTTTTTATTTCTCTTTTTAATTGAAAATTGATTTCTTAACTGCCCATCCTCTCTTTTTGTTTGCCAATGGCCTTTTTTTTGACCAATAAAATTTTTTAATTATTGTTGACCATTTGGGATCATTTTGTTGATCTTTTTTCCCCCTACGGAAAAAAATTTCGGGGCAGCTAGAACTATGCTCTGAAAAACGTCATATTGGAACTAAGTCCCCTCCCTGACCCATAGTCAGGACTCCCAATTTAGCCCCCCCAGGAAAATCTTAGTCCCATGAAGTCGGCCAAGCGAAAATCTGGGGACGAGATTTGATTGCAGTTATCTGGGTAATTTCATGATTATTGAAACTAAGTGATTTGTGACCCTTTTCCCCCCCAAGCTCATCATTAACCTCAAGATTATAATTTGGAATCTTTGTTGGCAAGAACCAATCAAGCAGATTGTTTCCTTATTGGTCGTCACAACCTTTCTAAAAAGCAATCCTGAAACCCTACAAGAAATTTTTTTTGTTATTCCACAGCGTTTATTACCATACTTTCAGTTTTTCCTCTCCAACATGTGTTTGGGGGCCTGTGGGAGTGGGATTATTGTATGTGCTGTGGGAAATTCTACAGAATGGGGGTGGGGGTGTAAAATGTGAATTGTGCATTGTGTTTGGGATGCATTTTGGCTGGGGGTTCGGGGGGTTTTTGTGTGGCTTGTGCTTGTTGCTCTGCCTGCTTGAATTCCCCTCCTGACCGTCCTTTTTCTCTCTCAATACCCTTTTTTTCTGTGTCCTCCTAGTGCTAACGTTCTGTTCTTTTTTGTTTCAGTCTAGGAACACCTTGTTTTTGATGATTCTTTAGTGGGTTTCTCATGCAGGATCCTGTTCCACACTGAATCGTCTTGAAAAATCAGTTTTTAAAAACCCATTTCTCCCCTTCAAAGTACCCCCTATTCCTGAAAATTTACTTTTAGTCATGTCCCTTTTGCCTATTTCTTGATGATTTTTCAGTCTCCTGATTTTCTTTTGGGACTTTCTTATGTTCCTCCCTTTACTCTCCTAAGCCCAAAAAAAAAACATCAACTTTCTCCTCTCCTCCTCCCATTACTTTTTTTCCCCTGTGTTTTGGGTTATGTTTGTACATGACCATTGTCTCCCTTATTTTTTTCCTATACCTCTTAGTGGTATGGTCGTGCCTCTGCATGGGACCTGTCACCCTCTCTAACTTCTCCCCCCCCCCCACTGCTATCCCTGCTCCCAACAGCTCTCCCCTTCATTCCTTGGCCCTACTTGGTAGACTGATAGGGCCTTAGCATAAGTCTTGTCTCCTTGCAGTTGGGTTCCTTGTTCAGTAGGGGTGTACCTGCTTCAGATGCCATGTCTCCTCTTGGCAATATCTCTGTATCTCACTTCAGCATATTTACCTTGTGTTCTAGGGCCCATATCCTAGCTTCTGCAGTTTTGGCTTGTGACTCTCATTTCTTCTTCTCTTCCTCCATTCTCATATCAGTTTTCACAGAAAGCTCACCTAGTTTGCTCTCCAGCTTTTGTTCCATCCTTTTACATTGCTCCTCCATCAATTTTTCCTCACTAGGACCATCTTTCTCTGATCCTCTGAACCTTCGACTTCCCCTCTGAGCACCCATTTGTTTTTTAATGGGTTAGGGTTTGTAGTGCATGTGTGGGGGGGGGGTTGTAAGGGGGAGAGAGATGGGGAGAGGGAGGGAGGGGGACAGGGAGAGTGATGGAGAGGTGGAGAGGGAGTTGGAAGGGGGATAGAGGGAGAGGGAGAGAAAGGGAGGAGGGGGAATGGGGAGGGAGAGAGAGGAAGAGAAAGGGGATAAAGGAGAGAGGGAAAGGCAAAGAGGGCAGAGAGAGAGGGGGAGAGAGAGAAATAGGGGGGGGGAGGGGGAGGGAAAAGAGAAGAGGAAGAGGAAGAGGAGGAGAGGGGACAGAGTAAGAGGAAGAGACGGAGAGAACGAGAGGGAGAGGGAGGGGGGAGAGGGACGGAGGGAGGGGGGAGAGGGAGAGAGGGAGGGAGAGGGGGAGAGGGAGGGAGAGGGGGAGACGGAGGGAGAGGGGGAGAGAGAGGGAGGGGGAGAGGGAGGGAGGGAGGGGAGAGGGAAGGAGAGAGAGAGAGAGAGAGGAGAGAGAGAGAGAGAGAGAAGAGAGAGAGAGAGAGAGAGAGAGAGAGAGAGAGCGCTTTCGACCGGGTGTGGCACCAGGGCCTCTTAGCAAAACTTCAAGCACTGGGAATTGCAGGCTCTACGCTATGTCTTCTCAGTGATTACCTTCATGGTAGATCTCTAAGTGTAGTTCTCAATGGAACGGAATCAGCAAGACATCCTATTGGGGCAAGTATTCCACAAGAAAGTGTGCTGGGACCATTGTTATGGAATGTCTACTTCAACGACCTTCTTCATCTCATCCCAGAATCACATGCATATGCAGACGACTGTACACTGACATTCACTTATCCAAGAGAAGAAATGCCAGCTGCTCTAAGCTACATGAATCACCAGCTAAGAGCTATATCAGCTTGGGGAAATAGATGGCAAGTAACATTTGCACCTGAGAAAACGCAAATGATGATCGTCTCTAGGCACCATGATGGTAATGCTGGTGCAGTAATAAGGATGAATGGGAGGGTGTTGGCACCTGGAGAAGAAGTTGATATCTTTGGGGTGAAATTTGACTCCAAATTAACCATGAAGAACCATGTGGTAAATCTTGCAGACAAGGCAGCCAGGAAGCTTACAGCACTTCGCCGTATCTCGCATCTGCTTGACAGTAGGGGTTGCAAGATTCTGTACGAGGCAGAAGTACGCTCATACCTTGAGTATGCTCCACTTTCTTGGTTTGCCTGCCCGCCTCTCATCTGCGACTGCTTGACAGAGTAGAGAACAGAGCAACACGTCTCATCTCTTGCCTGGACCCATCCTGGATAGATCTGTCATTTCAGCAGAGCCTTCAACACAGGAGGGATGTGGGTGGCCTTACTGTTATGTACAAGGCCAATATTTTCAAAGTACCACACTTGGATCCACTTCGAGGACAGCATGAAACAAGCTTTTATGCCACAAGACGGGCAGAAAGCAGCAACTTCACTCTGGCTTGTACTCTTCTCCAGAACATCACTCCATCTGAGATCATATATACCCAGGATGACTCGAGTATGGAACACCTTCGTACAGCATAATGATGTCAACGAGATAGTCAGTTGATCAAATGAAAATGCTGGCCCACAGATGGCTCCAACTTCATCCTGTTCCCTACTTGTATGTCTCATAACAATAAAAATGCTTTCAAATGAGCTGATGTAGGTAACAGCTCTTAGCCTGCCAATAAAGTCAGGAATCCTTAACCTGTAAATAGCTTGTCAATAAAGCTAGGGATCCTTAACCTTGTCAAACCCTGTGTAAAAAAAAAAAAAAAAAAAAAAAGAGAGAGTGGGAGTAGGAGTGAGACAGTATAAGGGAGTGTGAGAGTTGGAGAGTGACACAGTAAGAGAGTGAGAATGCGGGAGAATCTGACAGTGAGAGTGGGAGAGTGAGACAGTAACAGAGCGCGAGAGTGAGACAGTCCGAGAGTGTGTGTACACTCGCCTAGTTGTACTCACCTAATTGAGGTTGCAGGGGTCGTGTCATAGCTCCTGGCCCCGCCTCTTCACTGGTCGCTACAGGGTCGATCTCCCTGAACCATTAGATTTATCATACTTCTGCTTAAAGCTGTGTATGGATTCTGCCTCCACTACATCACTTCCCAAACTATTCCACTTCCTGACTACTCTGTGGCTGAAGAAATACTTCCTAACATCCCTGTAGTTCATCTGTGTCTTCAACTTCCAACTGTGTCTCCTTGTTGCTGTGTCCCATCTCTGGAACATCCTGTCTTTGTGTGTGTGTGTGTGTGTGTACTCACCTATTTGTACTCACCTATTTGTGGTTGCAGGGGTCGAGTCTTAGCTCCTGGCCCCGCCTCTTCACCGGTTGCTACTGGGCCCTCTCTCTTCCCGCTCCATGAGCTTTATCAAACCTCGTCTTAAAACTGTGTATGGTTCCTGCCTCCACTACGTCATTTTCTAGGCTATTCCACTGCCTTACAACTCTATGACTGAAGAAATACTTCCTACTATGTGTGTGTGTGTGTGTGTGTGTGTGTGTGTGTGTGTGTGTGTACTCGCCTAGCTGAGGTTGCAGGGGTCGAGTCCAAGCTCCTTTCCCCGCCTCTTCACTGGTCGCTACTAGGTCACTCCCCCTGAACCGTGAGCTGTGTGTGTGTGTGTGTGTGTGTGTGTGTGTGTGTGTGTGTGTGTGTGTGTGTGTGTGGTGTGTGTGTGTGTGTGTGTGTGCGAGCGCGCGTGTGCAAGCATTCATGCTTGTGTACGTATTTACATATTTCTCATTAAATAATTATAACTACAGGGTGAGATATTTGTTCATAATTTTAATGCAAGATATCCAGGAACGACCAGGTCCAGAATCGAAGGTTGTGCAGTTGAAGAAATAAAGCCAGGGCTTACTAACAACAGAGCTCTTGATAGTAAAGCTGGTGACAGCAGCTGTCAGGCGACAGTTGGCTGGCGCCGAGATAAGGCGCTGCTGCTGCTGTTCGCTGTTGTGGGAGTAATGAACTGAAACTTGATTAAGGATTTTTTTCGGTAGGTATATTGGGGGAGATGTAATGATCGTCATCGTTGTCGTGAGATAAGGGCTTTAAAAATAGTCTTGGAATTCTCGTCTGTGTCATCTAGAGTAGTAAATTTTTCCTGGTGAGGCAGTGGGTGTGGTCGTCATCTTAGATTTAGAACATAAGAAACAATAAGCATTGCAGCAGGCCTACTGCTCCATGCTAGGCAGGTCTAACTCACACCCACTCATGTACTTGTCCAACCTATTTTTAAAAGAGTTCGCTTCATTTATCCAAAACTCTCTTACCAAACCAGTGTTTTCCAATATCCTTTTTAAATATAAATTTTTCCAACTTGAGTCCATTGCTACGAGTCCTGTCTTGGTTAAATATTTTTAGCACGTTATTTATATCCGCTTTATTTATTCCTGTCTTCCATTTATTTACCTCAATCACATCACCCATAGTTCTACATCTTTCTAGAGGATGCAGATTCCGTGCTCTCACTCTATCCTTGCAGACAAGGCTTCTGATAAATGGGATCAATTTTGTCATTCTTTGCATGTGTTCCACCTCACTTACATCCGTCCTGTAATACGGTGATCAGAACTGTGCAGCATAATCTAAATGAAGCCTGACCAACGACATATAAAGTTGAAGAATAACCTGAGGACTCCTGTTATTTACACTTGTTATAAAGTCAAGATTTCTATTTGCTTTATTGCTAACACTTACTCACCATTGTCTTGGCTTTACATTACTACTAACCAGAATTCCTAAATCTTTTCATATTCAAAGTGATTGAGATCTATCTACATTATTAGGCTTCTAAGTGCAATGGTTATTCTCTTACAAAGCTTAGAACTTTACTTTTGTCTACTTTAAACATTCCTTTCCATATGTTCCTTCGGCTTGGTTTTCTAGAGGTGGAGGAGCTATAGGTGGTTTAGTTATCACAGCTCATGATCTTTAGAGTTTGTGTGTGTTGACCTGAAGGATCTGCATTTCTGGTAGCTGGCTGAGTTTGAGGGTCGATTTAACAGCTTCATTAAAGATTCTGAATTAGCTGTATTCTTTAAGTGGGCGAGGATCTTCCAGGAAACCTTAGACTAAAAACGGCAGTAGCTAAGGTAGGGGAGGTGGATTGTTGGGCGATTTGTAGTCATCTGTGTGTCAGTTAGGAGGTTTATGATGGCTGTGTATATTGATCAACTGGTGGTCTAGAGTTTTTTCTGGATGTCACTGAGTTTTTTTTTTATTGACAATCTTCTATATTTAAGATTTTTGCATTATCAGGGAACATATTCATTTAGTTTTCCTTTCAACCTGGTAAGTCATTTATATAAATAAAAACATTAGTGAAGCAATTACATATCCTTGCTACACCTCACTGGTGACATTTTTCTCACGAAGCCATTTCTCCTCTAACAACTATTTGTATTTACCATTCCAGCAGAAAATCTCTAAACCACTGTAATGAAAAATCCTTTATTCTCCCTATAAAATAAACGCAACAGAGTGATCACAAAAGCAAAATAATCACGAGGTGGGGGAGATGAATGACATTCTTCCTATATGTGGATGTTTACATTTTCTTTCGTTGGCAGCTATCGAAAACTTTCTTAAAGTCTAGATAACTACATTTAGCTTATCCATTTATTTCTTAAACAGTTTCACTGACTCTTGTAATAACTTAAAAAAAACATACAGATGAGTTTTCAGACTGGGAATTGAATTATTTACTAATAGAACCTTTCTCTTTTTCCAATTTTCTAATATTTTGCAACTTTCGCCATCTTCCACCTGCATCGGTAATTTACCATCTATTGGTGAAACTCTATAAAAAAAGAAAAAACTCAAGTGATTTGCGTAAAATATTTGGACATTTTTTTTTTAAACCCAGGGTGATGTTTTTTCTGGTTCCACTGCTTTTTTTTTTGTCGGTATCCCGACAATTTAGTTTCTATATATACTACACTTCAGCTATCTATCCAAGATACAAATCTGACTTTCGTAGACACTGAAAGTTTTTGTTTAATTCCTCGCACATTTCCTCTTCAACTGCACTGAACTTATCATTGTCCTTCACTTCATTTTTTGTCTAACATTTAGTTTACTCCTTATAGACTTAACACATTTTGATTCTACTTTTCTTGTCGCTTATTTTTTCTTCCTCTCTTCTTACATTTGCATATTCACTTCGGGTCTGTTTGGTTCTAAGTTCATTTTTTTTCTTTTTTTTTTAAAGTTCTCCAGTACATTCCATTAATCTATTCTTTTATTATTCTCTTTTATATTCCTTCTTTTAGAATTAACTCTCTGTTTGCATCTTCATATATACTGCAGAACTCTTTCTATAGGTTATTTATATCTGTCTCATGTATTGTTAAAGCCATCTTAATTTCTCTAAATTTCTGCCTTAGCGCATAATATTTAATTGTTTATCACACTTCTTTCCAAATTTATATAGATTTTTCAGAATTTCTTTCTCCGTTCTAGTAAATACAGGATCTAATGTTGATGGGATTTCTTGCCTACCATACTCCTGCTACATCAATCATATGTTGATGTAGACACACCATCAACATTTAACAACTATTTTCAAGTTTAAAAAGCTGCCTAGTACATTTATTTGTACTTATAGTCACCAGATTAATTTTTTTTGTCCATTTCTTAGACATTCTTCGTCAGTAATTATCACTGTATTTATCTTATCAAACTTTTACTCTCTAAATAATTATTAGACGTTTGGTTGCATATATTGACTTTGAGTTTCTCGTCTCTACTTTCTAATCTAATCATTAAAATTTCCGCAGTTTTGCATTATATAATTCAAAATTCTTGGATTTTTTTTTTTTTACCAATTTCACTACTCCCTTTATTTATTTACTCTTCTCCACACTGATTGTTTGCCGTGGAATACAACCTCATTTACAATGTTTCTCTATTTTAGTTTCGCTGTGATAAATTATATGAGATTTCTTTATCATTATTTTAATTAGCGTGTGTGTGTGTGTGTGTTGTGTGTGTGTGTGTGTGTGTGTGTGTGTGTGTGTGTGGTGTACATTATGTGTTATCTCAAATTAGTGGCAAATTGAAGTGTGATGTTTGCGTGAGGTAAAGAGGGAAAGAAAGGCATAGTGAGGGGGACGAACAAGACATCTAGAGAAAGAGAGCCAGCTCTTGTAAACAACCGTTAACAAATATTTTATTTTTTATTTATTCCCACCAAGGCAGGGTGGCCCGAAAAAGAAAAACTTTCATCATCCTTCAGTCCATCACTGTCATGCCAGAGGGGTGCTTTACACTACAGTTATAAAACTGCAACAGTAACATCCCTCCTTCAGTGTGTAGACACTGTACTTCCCATCTCCAGGACTCAAGTCCGGCCTGCGTGTTTCCCTGAACCCCTTCATAATTGTTACTTTGCTCACACTCCAACAGCACGTCAAGTATTAAAAACACTTTGTCTCCATTCACTCCTATCAAATACGCTCACACACGCTTGCTGGAAGTCCAAGTCCCTGGCACACGAAACCTCCTTTACCCTCTCCCTCCAACCTTTCCAAGGCCGACCCCTGCCCCGCCTTCCCTCCACTACAGAGTTATACACCCTCGAAGTCATTCTGTTTCGTTCTATTCTCTCTACATGTCCGAACCACCTCAACAACCCTTCCTCGGCCCTCTGGACAACAGTTTTGGCAATCCCGCACCTCCTAACTTCCAAACTACGAATTCTCTGCATTATGTTCGCACCACACATTGCCCTCAGACATGACATCACTGCCTCCAGCCTTCTCCTCGCTGCAACATCACCCATATGAGAGCATTGGTAAAACTATACTTTACTCCCATATAAGAGCAATGGTAAAACTATACTCTCATACATTCCCCTCTTTGCTTCCAAGGACAAAGTTCTTTGTCTCCACAGACTCCTAAGTGCACCGCTCACCCCATTCCCCTCATCAATTCTATGGTTCACCTCATCTTTCATAGACCCATCTGCTGACACTTCCATTCCCAAATATATGAATACATTCACCTCCTCCATACTTTCTCCCTCCAATCTGATATCCAATCTCTCGTCACCTAATCTTTTTGTTATCCTCATAACCTTACTCTTTCCTATATTCACTTTTAATTTTCTTCTTTTACGTACCCTACCAAATTCATCAATCAACCTCTGCAACTCCTCTTTAGACTCTCCCAAAAGCACCGTGTCATCAGCAAAAAGCAACTGTGACAACTCTCACTTCTCTTACAACTCCATCTATACAACATTGAACAACCACGGTGACATCACACATCCTTGTCTAAGGCCTACTTTTCCTGGGAAATAATCTCTCTCTTTCCTACATACTCTAACCTGAGCCTCACTATTCTCGTAAAAACTCTTCATTCCTTTCAGAAATTTACCTCGTATACCATACACCTGCCACATTGCCGCCCTATCCTCCCTGTCATACGCCTTTTCCAAAATTCATAAATGCCACAAAAACCTCTTCAGCCTTATCTAAATACTGTTCACCTATATGTTTCACTGTAAACACTTGGTCTACACACCCCCTACCTTTCCTAAAGCCTCCTTGTTCATCTGTTATCCTACTCTCCAAATATATAAATACAAAATAATACTGAGATTGAACTAGAAATCGAGAAAAAGCATTTACAAGCAGCTCGTGTCTCAACAGGGAGAGCCTGAAGAAAGCAGAAAAGTACTTACTATGTAAAATCAGTTTTTGCGTTTAGAAAAGATGTTACCTGGAGTTTACCTGGAGAGGGTTTCGGGGCTCAACGCCCCCGCGGCCGGGTCTGAGACCAGGGCTCATACATAAATGCTGCATGATTTTCTTGGTTGTATTTAGAGACGTCCCCATGTCAGAGGCTTTCTCCCTTCACAACAGCCATTCCTGTTCTGTGTACGAGAATCACCACCAGGATTTATAATCCACTGCTCTCTCCTGTACTTCGCTTGCTATCGCTTCATAAAATTCTTTTGTCACTAAACCTACTGTTTTCTGAATTTCGTTTATATTTTTAAAACTAAAAAAAAATACACAAATGGTGCATTATCACCTGGGAAGAGGTAGGAAGAGCAGTGTAGTATTCCCGGCATCGGTTATGAAGAGATAGACGCCCACACCCCGTCACCGCTACCAGATCAGTATTGTAACTCAATACAGTCTCATTAGCCTCAGCTAATACTGATATTATGGTCAGTACTCTTTTGTTGTCCCACGAAGGAAACTATTCAGAACTTGACAACTCAAAAACCCCTTGGCAGGTGCACACTAAAGAAACTTGTCTGCTTCACACTTCTCAACGAGTGGGCTGTCAGCTGGTTATTTAACTGTGATATTTGTATCACACTAGAAGAGTGACAAGCCACTCACTGTCCTTCTCATTTAGAGACACATTTGAGGTCGAATGTTTTGCTCAGTGTAAAAAAAAAATACAGAACGTAGTAGTCGTTTCAGGTGGGGTGTTTGTGTCAAAATTAATGGAGTTATAGACAAGGGAGTGTAGTGTAGGTAGATGTATTCTGATATATGCTGTATATTGCTCAGTGTTAGTTTCTAAAGGTGTTGCTGAGTCTGTGACGTGTGTTATGAGTGTGTGGTGTGTGCTTTTGAGCTTGTGTGGTAATTTTTATTGAATGATGGGTGTTGCTGAGTGTGTGGCGTTTGTTTGTGTGTGTTAATGTTCTGTGGTGGGTGATACTGAGTGTGTAGTGCGTGTTGAGTGTGTAGTGTGTGTTGTTGAGTGTGTAGTGTGTTGAGTGTGTAGTGTGTTGAGTGTACTCACCTAATTGTACTCACCTAATTGTAGTTGCAAGGGTCGAGACTCAGCTCCTGGCTCCGCCTCTTCACTGAACGCTACTAGGTCCTCTCTCTCCTTGCTCCATGAGCTTGATCATACCTCGTCTTAAAGCTATGTATGGTTCCTGCCTCCGCTACATCGCTCGCCAGACTATTCCACCTCCTGACCACTCTATGACTAAAGAAATGCTTCCTAACATCCCTGTGGCTCATCTGAGTCTTCAACTTCCAAGAGTGACCCCTTGTTTCTGTGTCCCCTCTCTGGAACATCTTGTCTCTGTCCACCTTGTCTATTCCACGCAGTATTTTGTATGTCGTTATCATGTCTCCTCCTATCCCTCCTGTCCTCCAGTGTCGTCAGGCCGATTTCCCTCAACCTTTCTTCATAGGATATTCCCCTAAGCTCTGGAACTAACCTTGTCGCAAACCTTTGCACTTTCTCTAATTTCTTAACGTGCTTGACTCGGTGCGGGTTCCAAACTGGTGCTGCATACTCCAGTATGGGCCTGACTTACACGATGTGAAGTGCGTTGAGTGTCCAGTGTGTGTTGTTGAGTGTCCAGTGTGAGTTGTTGAGTGTGCAGTGTGTGTTGTTGAGTGTGCAGTGTGTGTTGTTGAGTGTGTAGTGTGTGTTGTTGAGTGTGTAGTGTGTGTTGCTGAGTGCAGCGCGTGTTGTTGAGTGTGTAGTGTGTGGTGGTATTATGGTCTCGGCTCTTAAAATCCTCACTAACTTACCACCAGTGATGTATCGACCAGGTAGACACTAGGCAGGTAGACACCAGGCAGGTAGACACCAGGCAGATAGACACCAGGCAGGTAGACACCAGGCAGGTAGAAACCAAGCAGGTAGACACCAAGCAGGTAGACACCAAGCAGGTAGACACCAAGCAGGTAGACACCAAGCAGGTAGACACCAAGCAGGTAGATAGAGCAGTAGTGGGGAAGTTACTCAATAAGAAGATTCACATATAACACTTTTCAGGTATTTTTGAATGATCAAAAGCCACAGAAAACATTTTAAAATTGTATTTATAAGTAATAAAAAATACAACTACATAGTAATCCTACTCCACAAATCAGAATAAATTTAGTTTCTGCTCGTTGAAGACCCTGATTGAGTCTTCACTTTTTTTGCAGTTAATAGTTCAAAATCTGACTCAGTATTGATATAACAATGGTTATAAATGACCATAATTTTTAAAGGGGTGGACCGGTAAGCCAGCGGAAGGCCTCGGTCAGATGACCAAAAGCTCCAAAGGCGGGTCATCATCTGACTAAGACCCGCGTCAGGAAACATTTGTCCTGTTTCCTGACGAACCTTACCTAACCTAACCTATCTGACTCAGTGAGGTGACTGTTGGTGAGGATAACACGATGTTTGATGACAGAGAAGAGACAGTCACGTCTGTAAGTTGTCCCAAAAACACAGAGTAGATGGACTGGGATACTTTGCTTCTGGGATTTGTTTCTGAAAGTCAGTTAGAGATGAGGTTTTATGTACTATCTTTAGACTCGCATCTTGCCTCAGCTCAATAAGCGCTCTATTTAATCAACATCCGAGGCGAAAGATGCAACAACAGGACGTCCATCGTTGATATCAGTCATTATAGAAGTCACAAGAAATTCAAAACATGGCTTTTATCTTAGTTTCTCAAATTAAGAAAGTAATTGTTTCAATTTACTGTCTACTTTCGACATCAGGGAAAGCAGCCATTTGTAATTTAAGGTTAGGAAAGTTAGTCAAATTTATTTGTTTCCAGATCTCTGTGAACAAGCTTTAATTTTACTCTAAAAACTGATTGGTCAAGTTCTGTAATAACTTTGTACCTTCCTTGAAGTGCCAGATATAAATATATAAATCGGATTTAAATCGGATCCGGTACCAATTCGTGATATTTCAGTTGCATTACTTTTTCTCTCATGAGAGCAATGATTATTTCACAAAGATCAGCAAACTTATATAAAAGATTGATAATTGACAGCCATCTTACAGTACAGTGGAATGAAAACTCACTTGATTTTTCTTCAAGCTTCATGTCAATAAAATTTCTAAATTCACTGTGTATTTTTGCACTTGACCGAACGAAATTCACAATGTCTAAAACGCAGTTTATGACGTTGTTAAACTTGAAGTATTTACTGACTAAAATGCTCAAGTGGATGATACACTGGATACAGAGACATACATGTGATTATGTGTCAGTTATCCGTCTAGAACAGTATTTTGACCTACCATTACTGGTGTTCCGTCTGTTGCAATGCTAACAAGTTTATGTAATGGTAGTTGAGCATTTAATGAAGCTTTCTCTAGTGCATTTTTTATGTCAATACCTTTCGTAGCTTTCTTTAAGCTTATCTTCTTTTACATTTCCATCGTTTGGAACATAGAGAGCAAACATAGTTAGCTTGAATGTCTGTAGATTCATTCATTGCTAAGCTGACATCAACGCAGCTTTTCAGATAACTCTGCTGTGAACACACGATTGTGGAATTAATTTCAGTAATGCGTCTCTCAGTAGTGCGGCGGGAGATAGGAATTTGTTCTGTTGCCTGTTTAAGCTTTGAGTTCTCTGGAGCGAGAATTACAATCACATCTCTAATATTCTTTTTTTTTTACAAATTGTTCATGACTGTAAGGTAGTTTACTTCGAGCAATATTACAAGCTATGACACAACTAGGCTATTTTGTTGAGTAAATTACATTTTAAAAAAATTATCTTATTCTTTTCCTCTCAGTTCTGATTCGGGAAGAAATTCATGCAATTTCTTTATTTTTACAATGATGGTGACTATTTTTTACAATGATGGTGACTATTTTTACAATGATGGTGACTATTTTTACAATGATGGCGACTATTTTTACAATGATGGTGACTATTTTTACAATGATGGTGACTATTTTTACAATGATGGCGACTATTTTTACAATGATGGTGACTATTTTTACAATGATGGTGACTATTTTTACAATGATGGCGACTATTTTTACAATGATGGTGACTATTTTTACACAATGATGGTGACTATTTTTACAATGATGGTGACTTTTTATTTTTACAATGATGGTGACTATTTTTACAATGATGGTGACTTTTTATTTTTACGATGATGGTGACTCCTTAAATTAAACTACTGGTTTTAAGTGGCTTATGATTGCATGGCAGAGTACAGAGCCTTTTCACCCTTAACAGTAAATGCAAAATCGTCGACCCATTGTTGGTTAGACGCTCTTTTCTTGTTCATATTTCCGTTGTATACTCTTGTGTTGCTCAGCCATTTTAAACAAGGGTTTTATAACTTTAAAATCAATCTTAAAATATTAATCAGAAAAGTCCACTGCACTGCACTAGTTATGTTCCGCTATCGCCACAAGCGAGTAACTTGTCTGTACTGCATGAAGAGTGATGGCGCAGAATACGGGTACACCATCTGTACTTGTTTGAAACAA
The DNA here is from genome assembly GCF_026875155.1 of Cherax quadricarinatus. Classification (NCBI taxonomy): domain Eukaryota; kingdom Metazoa; phylum Arthropoda; class Malacostraca; order Decapoda; family Parastacidae; genus Cherax; species Cherax quadricarinatus. The sequence continues at coordinate 22,498,004 of NC_069399.1, forward strand.
GTTTTGATTATGTTCATTGAATTTAGACAGCAGTTTGGACACACAATGCATATGGATGTCTGAAGAGAAAATGTGAATTACCCGCATATATATATATTATATATATATATATATATATATATTATATATATTAATATATATATTATATATTAATATATATATATATATATATATGTCGTGCCGAATATGTAAAACTGGTCAATTAGCAAGAACTCATTTAAAATTAAGTCCTTCCTAAAATTTTCTCTTATACGTTTAAAGATATATTTTTTTTCATTAATGTTGATGTAAAAATTTATAATTTTGCTCCAAAAGGAACTTACAAAACTTATCTAACCTTATTATAACAAGAACAATTTATTTTAGCTTAACCCAACTAAATATATTTTAGAATTGTTTTTAATAATTTAATACTAAACAAACACAGTGAAATATATTTTTTTCGTTAGGTTCAGAATGATTTTGGCGAAATTATTGCGTACACAAATTTTCACTTGTCCTATATGGCAAGATGAGCGTTGCTATTTAAGCCAAGATCGCAAGTTCTGCCTATTCGGCACGACATATATATATTATATATATATATATATATATATTATATATATATATATATATTATATTTTTATATATATATATACATTATTATATATTTAATATTGGTACATACTCTTCTACTATAGATTATTAATATATAATTGTAGGGAAAAATGACAAAGAAACCCAACTTTGTCTTGCGAGCCGCACAGAGTACCCTCGGGAGCTGCATGCGGCTGGCGGGCCGCAGTTTGCCTATATGTTAGGTAGACTATCGTGGCTCTTTGATATATTAAATACTGAAGCTCTTCAGAAGTGGTAAATTGAAATTTGTTTAAAGTGATTTTACGGGAATAAACATTTCACCATATTTCACTCTCCGTCGTCGTCGAATTAGGAATCACTTAATTTAAACGTTTGAAGTTTTGCCTCCGAGGGTTTTGGAAGTTAACTGAGCCAGTCGAAGATGCTGAGAAAGGGTTCTACACTTTCGGAATTTAGTCCTCATTACCATACCCACGTGAAATAGTCAAAAAGTTAGAGGAAGATAAAAAAAAATATCAGGCAATCTCTTAAAATCAGTCTTCTGGGATACCAAAAAAAAAAAAAAAGGAATAAATATATCGGGAAATCTCTGAAAGATCTTTCAGGGATACCTAATAACAATCTTCTTATTCAACAGTATGTACACTTGCTTCCATAAACTGTACACTCTGTTACATTACTGTAAATTTGTTCTTTTCCCAACATGAATATCAGGCGTGAACACGTGGCTGAATAATCTATAATCAACATGAACAAGGCACAGCTTACAGAAAGAAGTGATACACCAACTTGTACAGCAGCAGCAGCAGCAGCAGCAGCAGCAGCAGCAGCAGCAGCAGACCACAGCGAGCAGGGACAGAAAGACTCTTAGGGAGAAGCAGCAGCGCACTCCACTGATGGCACAAAAATACCAGTCACTGAAACTAAGTACAATAGCATCCAGTTTCCGACTCGGATACCACACTCAGAAGTCATATTAAGAGATGGAACCTGGATCATAGGCGTAATAAGAAGGTCTTAACTACAGTCAACCGGAATATGTCAAATATTCTTAACAACTATATCAAACTCTGACGATAGTCCGCCAGCGAGCAAGATGTAAGTAGAAGACATTACTACACCGTAAATATAGATGACGTAACTTAAGTGCGTGCACTTAGGACATCGTTACTGGAAAAGTTTCACTACTTGTAATTTAGTCACTTGGAGTGACCAGAGTTCCAGAACCGAAACGCATTCAGCAATGATAAACCATACTACGGGCGGGGTTAGAACCCGCGATCAGAGAGTCTCAAAATTCCAGACCGACACGTTAGCCACTGGATCAGGTAGCTTCAATAAAATTCATCCAACTGGGTATATTTCTTCACCATAGGAAAGTTAGCATAGGCACCACTGTGACCCCAGTGATTCAGTAATGATGTCCGGACTTGTGTTCCTTGATGTATCCTGAAGATGATGTGTCCGCCTTACCAACGAAACATTACCAAATGTGTTTGCAGAGTGAGAATAAAATAGACGCAGAGCAGGGAAACAAACGTAGGTACGTCCTCCGACGTCTGCAGATTAGGGAGAGCCAGCCAGCCAGCCAGCCAGCCAGCCAGCCAGCCAGCCAGCCAGCCAGCCAGCCAGCCAGCCAGCCAAGGGTGGTGGATGTTGCCTGCCAAAACTCCCAGAATGAATCAGAAATGGCGAACGACCATTAACACAGCAGAGAAGGAACCAGTCAATCAAAACTACATTCTCGTCAGCGTAAAAACTGTGGAAATGTAGAACACATCCTATCTATATTCACTGGTGAATATTTAATAATATAAATTATTTAACACTGTAATTAAATATACCTTTCAACGAAATGCATGAGAGTATAGTGGTATCAAGGCTTCTTCTATATGGGTATGAAGCACAGGTTGTGAATGCTGCAACCAGGAGGCGGCTGGAGGCAGTGATGTCGTGTGTGAGGGTAATGTATGGTGTGAACATTATGAAGAGAATTCGAAGCTTTGAGATTAAAAGGTGAGGGGTTACTAAAAATATTATCCAGAAAGCTGATGAGGGATCGATGAGGTGGTACGGTCATTTAGTGGAGGGAAGGCGGGATAGAGGTCGTCCTAGTAAAGGTTGGAGGGAGGAGGTAAACGAGGTTTTATGTGCGAGGGGTTTGGACATCCAGCAAGCGTGTGTGAGCGCGTTAGAAAGGAGTGGAGACAAGTGGTTTTCATAACTTGATGTGCTATTGAGTGTGAGCAAGGTAACATCTATGAAGGGATTCAGAGAAACCGGTTAGCTTGACTTGAGTCCTGGAAGTGTTAAGTACAGTGCCTGCACTCTAAAGTAGGGGTGGAGATGGAAATAAATGGTATAAAATACCGACACTGGAAATATGAACACTTAAGCAGTATAATGGGATTCTTTATTAACAACGTTTCGCCCACACAGTGGACTTTATCATGTCACAAACAGATCTACCTGGGTGAAAGCATTCTCCGCCTGACCCCATCCTATAAATATTCACGTACATTTTACCCAGGTAGATCTGTTTGTGACTTGATAAATCCCACTGTGTGGGCGAAACGTTGTCAATAAAGGATCACCTTATACTGCTTATGTGTTTATATTTCGAGGGGAGGAGATACTTGCAGTTTTGAACTGTAGTATCGGTGCTTCTCTGCCAAGACAATGATAGAGTGAGTGATGGTGAAAGTTTTCCTTCTTTTAGGGTTACCCTGCCTCGGTGGGAGATGGCCGGTGAGTTAAAAAAAACGCAAAGTAGGCGTTAAAAATTAATGATACCTGTTAGTAATATTTAAAGCGACATCAAAATTAGACAAAAATATAAAAATGGGTGGATTTGGGTAGGACCTATCTTGCATTGGTTAACTGAATTATCGAAGCTAATTCCATTGGAATCTTTGTGAATAGGTTGGGTAGTTATGTGAGTATCTGCCACATATTGGCCAGTAGTACTGTTTCACTGTTCCCTCATTTATATTCTCATGTTAACTTAGAACATAAGAACATAAGAAAGGAGGATCACTGCAACAGGCCTGTTGGCCCATACTAGGCAGGTCCTTTACAATTCATCCCACTAACAAACATTTGACCAACCCAATTTTCAATGCCACCCAAGAAACAAGCTCCGATGTGCAAGTCCCACTCAAATCCAACCCCTCCCACTCATGTACTTATCCAACCTAAATTTGAAACTACTCAAAGTCCTAGCCTCAATAACCCAACTAGGTAGACTGTTCCACTCATCAACTACCCTATTTCCAAACCAATACTTTCCTATGTCCTTTCTAAATCTAAACTTATCTAATTTAAATCCATTACTGCGGGTTCTCTCTTGGAGAGACATCCTCAAGACCTTGTTATATCCCCTTTATTAATACCTATCTTCCACTTATACACTTCGATCAGGTCTCCCCTCATTCTTCGTCTAACAAGTGAATATAACTTAAGAGTCTTCAATCTTTCTTCATAAGGAAGATTTCTAATGCTATGTATTAATTTAGTCATCCTACGCTGAATGTTTTCTAACGAATTTATGTCCATTCTGTAATATGGAGACCAGAATTAAGCTGCATAATCTAGGTGAGGCCTTACTAATGATGTATAAAGCTGCAGTATGACCTCTGGACTTCTGTTGCTTACACTTCTTGATATAAATCCCAGTACTCTATTTGCCTTATTACGTACGCTTAGGCATTGCTGTCTTGGTTTAAGGTTGCTGCTTACCATAACCCCCAAGTCCTTTTCGCAATCTGTATGGCTAAGTTCTACATTATTTAACTTATAAGTGCTAGGGTTATGGACACTCCCGAGCTTCAGAACCTTGCATTTATCTACATTGAACTGCATCTGCCACTTTTCTGACCAAGAGTAGAGTTTGTCTAAATCCTCCTGAAGTTCCCTAACATCTACGTTTGAATCAATTATCCTACCTATCTTCGTGTCATCGGCGAATTTGCTCATATCACTAGTAATTCCTTCATCAAGATCATTGATATATATTATAAACAACAACGGGCCCAAGACTGATCCCTGTGGAACGCCACTTGTTACTGATCCCCACTCGGATTTAACCCCATTTATGGACACTCTCTGCTTCCTGTCTGTGAGCCATGATTCGATCCACGAGAGCACTCTTCCCCCAATGCCATGAGCTGCTACTTTCTTCAACAGTCTTTGGTGCGGAACTCTATCAAATGCCTTACTAAAATCTAAGTAAATAATATCAGATTCTTTATCGTGGTCAACAGCCTCAAAAGCTTTACTGAAGAAAGTTAATAAATTAGTTAGACAAGACCGGCCTCTTGTGAATCCATGCTGAGTATCATTAATCAAGCTATGCTTATCGAGATGGCTTCTTATAATTTGAGCTATAATTGACTCTAGTAATTTGCCTACAATTGAGGTCAGGCTTATTGGGCGGTAATTCGACGGTAACGACTTGTCCCCTGTTTTAAAAATAGGAATTACATTAGCCATCTTCCACATATCAGACACTACACCTGTTTGAAGAGATAAATTAAAAATATTAGTTAATTGTTCACAGACTTCCATTTTGCATTCCTTTAGAACCCTTGAAAAAACCTCATCAGGACCCGGTGACTTATTTTGCTTCAGTTGGTCTATCTGTTTCACAACCATTTCACTAGTGACTGTGATGTTACATAATTTATCTTCTTCTGGCCCACTATAAAAATTAATTACCGGAATATTATTAGTGTCCTCCTGTGTAAAAACCGAGAGAAAATAATTATTTAAAATCGAGCACATTTCATTCTCTTTGTCAGTAAGATGCCCATAGTTATTTTTAAGGGGACCTATCTTATCTCTGACTTTTGTTCTATACACCTGGAAAAAACTTTTTGGGTTAGTTTTAGAATCCCTAGCAACTTTAATTTCATAGTCCCTTTTAGCTTTTCTTATCCCCTTTTTAATGTCCCTCTTAATGTCAATATACTGATTCATAAGATGACCCTCGCCTCTTTTGATATGCCTATAAATTCCTTTCTTATGCCCTAGTAGATGTTTCAGCCTATTATTCATCCATTTTGGGTCATTTCTGTTTGATCTAATTTCTTTATAAGGGATAAACGATCTTTGAGCAGCATGTATTGTGTTCAGAAAACTGTCATATTGATAGCTCTCTTCGTTACCCCAGTCAACAGATGATAAGTGTTCTCTAAGCCCATCGTAATCTGCTAAGCGAAAATCTGGGACTGTTACTGAGTTATCCCTACTATCATACTTCCATTCAATTCTAAATGTAATTGATTTGTGGTCGCTAGCACCCAGTTCCTCCGAAACTTCTAAATTATTAACAAGGGATTCATTGTTTGCCAGAACTAAGTCAAGCAGGTTATTACCCCTTGTAGGTTCTGTCACAAACTGCTACAAAAAACAATCCTGAACTACTTCTAAGAAGTCGTATGATTCTAAATTCCCAGTCAAGAAATTCCAATCAATATGACTAAAGTTAAAGTCTCCTAGAATTACTACATTATCGTGCCTTGTGGCCCTAACAATTTCCTCCCATAGTAGTCTCCCCTGGTCCCTATCTAAATTTGGGGGACGGTGTATCACACCTAAAGTTAATTTTTCATGCCCCTCTGAAAATTCTATCCAAACAGACTCTGTATGTGTTACTTCAGACTTAAATACCCGTTTTTATGCAACAGTTCAAGCGATCTCGGACTAACAATGCCACCCCCACCCCCCTTCCCCGATACTTCTATCTACTTGGAACAATTTAAAACCCTGATATGTGACATTCTGCAGGCATGTCCCGACTTTTTGAATTAAACCACGTCTCAGTAATGGCAAATACATCTTTGTTACCTGCACTAGCAACTAGTCTCAACTCGTCCATCTTATTCCTAGCACTGCGACTATTTGTGTAATAAATACTTAAAGACCCTCCTCTCTCTTTACCCTTCCTGCTCCTTTCTGTTATTCCACTAAACCTATTACTGTCCTTGTTAATTAGTGCCACTGGCTTTCCAATATCCACCTCATTTTGCCTATTACTAGTTCTCCTAGTACTCATATTACTACCCTGAGACTTCAGAGTTTTCCCGCAAAAACCCATACCACTAACTATTCCTAGTTTAAAGACCTAACAGCTCCCTCCACTGCGTTGGCCAGTGCTCCCACCCCACACCTAGATAAGTGAACCCCATCCCTGGCATACATGTCATTTCTGCCATAGAAGAGGTCCCCAGTTGTCAATGAATGTTACCGCATTTTCCTTACAGTATTTGTCCAGCCAGCAATTGACACCAATTGCTCTGGACAACCATTCATTTCCAACTCCTCTCCTTGGCAAAATGCCACATATGACAGGTTTCCCACCCTTCCTCCTAATTATCTCTATTGCTGACCTATACCTGCTAATCAGGTCCTCACTCCTACGTCTGCCAACATCGTTGCCTCCAGCACTGAGACAGATAATAGGATTGCTCCCATTACCTCTCATGATGTCATCCAGACGGCTAACAATATCCTTCATCCCAGCCCCAGGAAAACACACTCTCTGCCTCCTACTCCTGTCCTTCAAGCAGAATGCCCTATCCATGTACGTAATCTGGCTATCCCCAACAACAACAATGTTTTTACCTTCCTTGGTGTCTCCGTCGTGATGTTCCGAGTAGTCGACTCACATTCGCCAAGTAGCATTACACCACTTGTAGAATTCGTCAAGACGTTCTCGATGGTCTTCGTTGGGGTTTCTAGGGATGTCTCACTCACGTCTGCCAATGCTTCTTTGGTGCTCGTTGTGGCATTCCCAGTAGAACACTCACATTCGTCGGGTAGCACCGAGAATGGGTTGGAAGTTTCCACGGTAGTCTTCTGGTTTCTAGTTGTTTCTGCCTCTCCAACCGTTTTCTTGATCTTCAGCTTGGTTCCATGTTGCCCGGCCACTGACCAAGCTCCCCTCTTAACCTGGGGACTCACAACAGGAGGATTACTACGAATCCTCTTGTTCTCCTCCGTTAGTCGCCGTATCTCCATCTTAGCAACTCTGAGCTCTTCTCTCAGCTGCTGGTAAAGTTGCTCAAGAGAGGGCATCCTGGTTCAGATTCACAGCACACAAACAGGTCTTCACAGAGCTAAGTACACGTCACCACTGACAGAGCTAAGTACACGTCGTGATGTACGTTAGATAAAAAGCCACGTCATATATGTGAGACTGCAATATCTTAAGACTATTTGCTTTATCTTTGATAGGTAATACACAGAACACTTGGGATCTCTACTGACAAATCAATTCAACTGAGCTTCAGCTTCGTCAGTCGAATGCAGAAATAAGTTACGAGTTAATAGTGTTATCAAAGCTTGTAACATTGACAATAGGATGGGCAAATATTTTTGTTATTGGGTTTGGGTTTGAGAAAGAGTTGCCTAGTATAGGCCTGTTGTCCTGCTGCAGTGTTCCTTCTTTATGTTCTAATCAGTCCCTCAGCTTCAGTGGAAGACGAAGTAGACGACATGGAGACATAGTTTGAGGTAATCAGTCATCACCCTTAGAGTAAGATAATCAGTCATCACCCTTAGAGTAAGATAATCAGTTTCCTTGCCTAAAGTAGAAACATGTGGCAAGAAGCTTACATAATGGAAACTGAGGTGCAGCAGCTTGGAGTTGTGCAAGACAGGTATACAATACCGACAAGACGGAAGTTAAGACACTTGTGCAACATCTGGTTATCTTTATTGTAGACGTTTCGCCATCCAGTGGCTTTATCAATACAGATTCTTGGACATAACTAGAAGACAGTAGAACTATATACAAAAGTTGAGGTAATTTGTCCATCAGCCTTGGAGTGGAGAGCACCGTGGTCGAAGATATTCTGGAGCACAGGCAAGGAGACTGGCGCTTATATGCGTCAGTGGATAGGGACGTGTAGCAGACGAGGGCATAGTCACTGGTTGGGGTAACAGGTGACCTGGACTAGTGGAAGCAGGTCATACTAAACAGTTACCAGAAATATAGTTGTCGAAAACGTTTTGTCTACCAAGATACCTTGATGTTAGTGTCAGAGAGTAACATATTATGAATGATATACAAATCACCAGCACATAGGAGATAGAAGATTACGACGACGTTTCGGTCGGGTCGAAACCTCGTCATAAGCTTTACTCTCCTATGTGTAGGTTATATGTGTATTATTCCCCTCACGGTATTGTGACTTTTTATTCTTTACAATAAATGATACACAATATTAATAATAAAGAGAAAGATGCGTATTATTACGCATCATTAACTTTTCCAGTATTGTATTCCAGTTATATATTCTTAACTAAGTTATTAGAAACAACTTGTAAGTTAATACTCTTTTAAAATAAAATTAAATTTGATTTAAAAGATTGAAGCCCTTAACTTTTTAGACTTTTAAGTCAGGTGAGGCGAGTAAGACACACGTGCAACAGTTGGGTATCTTTATTGATGAAACGTTTCGCCTACACGGTAGGCTTCTCCAGTCAAATATAGAGGAAAGCAGGTGTAGTAATGAAATAAAGATGTAATCAGTCCATCAACCTTGGGGAAAAAGTATTTGAGGTGGTCAGTCCCTCAGCCAGGAGAAGAGTTCCAGTGGTCTGGAACGATGTATACCATTTCCAGCATACACCAACATGACCCTGGATGGCGAAATGTCTACAATAAAGATACCCAGATGTTGCACATGTGTCTTAATTTCATCTTCATGACCCGAGTATGTTGAGAGACAAAGACCACTCAGAGGAGCTATCGACATCATTGTGAGATGGCCAATGCGAGCCCAGATCTCCATATCGTCCTAAAACTTATAATATTTGAAGTGCTTAAGTAAATTAAAGAAGTGAAATCTTCTATTTTTTTCCAAGGCACCGGCCGTCTCCCACCGAGGCAGGGTGACCTAAAAAGAGCATCGAATGCTTTTCTTTTTATATTTAGTAATTTATACGGGTGATAGGGTTACTAACCCTTTGTTCTCCGCCATTTAGTCGCCTCTTACGGCACGCATGGCTTACGGAGGAAAAATTCTTTTCCACGTCTACATAGACATGGAATACACTATTATTCTGATAAATATATTCCAAATTGCCTGTAACTCAAATTCATGTCATGTGGTGTAGCTAATAATAGTAAACTTAGAAGTTTGTTGATATTCAAGCCAGGAGGAGACGGGGGTCTCCATATACACCAAGAAACAATATGTAACTGATTACTAAGACCCCCACTGTTAGACACCTATAGTGTATGTAGAGTGTTAATAGTTGTAGTATAAACCAAGTGACATACTTAATAAAGAATCGGATCCTAATAACGGAGACCGAGGTTGCAGGAAAATAAAGAATCAGATCCTAATAACGGAGACCGAGGTTGCAGGAAAACTAATTCAGTATGTAGAATAAGTGAATAGATATGTGAGAGCAATCAACGAGCATCGAAGACATCGTTAACTAAGGGATTTTGACTCCAGGAAAATGGATCCAGTACGTCAAAAGACGGTACGTAGATATGTAGAAACAGTCATGAAGAGTCGAGTACTTCAGATGGGAGACTGAGAATCCCTGAACTCAGATTCTGAATAAAATGAATCAGTCATACTCAGGAACAGACTAGTTCCCTTTAACCTGTTTAGATATATCTCCATAATTTAAAATTAGACTGTAACTTCGTACCTCAATATGTCTGTTTTTGGATGGGTTGTTAAGATGAAAATCACCAAGAAGAATGGAAGGTTTTGAACACTTTGTAATTTCTTTTACCTTTGGTCATATTACTAGCATTTAGTGATCTATTAATAATAAAAATTAATAATAATAAAAATAATATTATTATTATTGTTGTTATTATTTTTATTATTTATGATTTTTTTAAAGGGAAGAGCTGAACTCATAGGGGTCATAGTGGTAGGATCGATCTAATTCCAATTCCTTGGATCGAGAACCTCTCAATATCAGCCAGGAACCTCCCTTCAGGAGTTACGGTCCCCCACCATTTATGATGTGGTGTTGTACAACGTTCAGACCACTACTATTGTTCATAATATTTTCTAGTCTCGGTAATATTCATCGGGTATATTCCCGTGAGATATGATAAAGCAGTATTTCCATTATCGAAAATAGTGTCGGTTGATATTATATGAAGTCCCACTTGTGGATTCATGAATATGTCTCGAAGGGAGAGCGTAACTCTTGTGCATTAAGCTAAATTCCAATAAAAACGCAAAGACTGATATTGATTAGCCATGGGGTTCATGGTAATGGAGCTTAATGGTGGCTACTGGCACATTGCCTGTCACCCAGCACCACCATGATGGAAGGGACGCGCGAGTGGGAGCAAAGGAAGTGTGCTTGCATGCAGCTAAGTGCTACCTGAGTTCTCCAAAGTCATTCAGAGTGTGGGAAGAGGGGAAAGGAAGGCTGATCTCTCTCAAACACGCACTCATGAATGCATACACGCACTCATGCATGACCACACGCACTCATGCATGACCACACGCACTCATGCATGACGACATGCTCACCGCAGGGTGAGCATACTTCCTAGCATCTCGCCTAAGACACACGTCAACTTAAGAGGCGAGTGAGTTTCCTTGTCTCCTAGTATCATGTTTATTTTTCCCCTATAATCTACCTTATCCATAATTACTATCCCATTTGCTTTATTTTCGTAAGGTAAAGTTTAGGATCTTTCCTTAATTCATGGTATAACTTAACACATCTTTGAGGACAGTCGTGAGGACAATTTGTGTTGCAGAGGTCTGAGAAAATCTCAGACCTCTGCAACACAAATGTCCTCAAAGATTTGTTAGGTTATACCATGAATTATGGAAAAATTCTAAACTTCACACAACGAAAACAAATGCAATAGTAATTATGGACAAGGTAGATTATAGGGGAAAAGCAGCATATTATTAGAAATCACGGGAGCTGACGTGCTCTTGATAACTGTCGCAACGCGAGATTGGCAAATTTAAGGGTACCTTCCAGGAAAATAAATAAGGCATACGCCAGTATGGAACCCGCATCTGGTACACCATATAAATAAAATGATCTGGAAAAATGTACAAAGGTTCGCAACCAAACTAGTTTCAGAGCTGAGAAGAAGGAACTAGTGGTGACATGATTACTAAGAACAAAATGCTCAGAGGAACTGGCAGGGTGGACAAGGTGAGTTTGTTTCAGAGGAAGGTCTCAGGTAGATGAGGTCACTGTCGGAGGTTAAAAAAAACAGATGTGTCGCAGGAATGTTAGGAAATACTTCTTTAGCCTTAGAGGAATTGGGAAATGGAACACTCTAGACGGCGAAGTGGTAGACGTAATACCTATACATACCTGTGTGAAAACATATGATAGAGCTCATGCGGCCATGAGAGTGACATCAGTAACGGCCAGCACAGAGGTGGACCAAAGAGCTGAAACTTAACCCCTGTAACCACAATTAGGTGAGTACACACGCACACCAATCGAGCAGAAAACCGAGGGAGTAGGGTGCACCAGCAAGTGCTGGACACACTGCACACAACCGTGGATGAGGTGAAGAAACTGTTAGGCTTGCTAGATACGTCGAAGTCGGTGATCCCAGATAACATCTCTCCGTGGGTCCTGAGAGAGGGAGCAGATGCACTTTGAAACAGCAACTGCCTGAGGTGTGGAAGACAGCAACCGTAGTCCCAGTTTTTAAGAAGGAAGACAGACAGATAGCACTAAACTACAGATCTGTATCGCTGACATGTATGGTATGTAAAGTTGTGGAAAAGAGTTTCAGGAGAAGAGTGGTGGAGCACCTACAAAGGAATTGGCTCATACTTGACAACCAGCATGGCTTCATAAAAGGGAAATCCTGCATGATGAACTGGAGTTCTAAAACATGGTAACAGAATTAAGACAGGAGAGGGAGTGGGGGATGAGAAAATTGCATATTTTTGGACTGTAAGAAGGCTTTCGATACAGTACCACAGGAGACTGGTTGAAAATCTAGAGGTGCAGGCAGGAATAGCAGGAAGAGTACTGCAGTGGATCAGAGAATACCTGACAGGATGGAAACAACGTGTGTCGGTAAAAGACGGGGTGTCAGAGTGGGGGTTTCACAAGGGTCATTCCTAGGTCCAGTGCTGTTTCTAGTACATATGAATGACATGACAGAAGGGATAGATTCAGAGATGTCGCTGTTTACGGACGATGTGAAACTGATGAGAAGAATATAAGTGGACGAGGACCAGGTGAGCCTACAAGGACATCTGGACAGACTACAAGCCTGGTGTGACAAATGCCTCCTGTAGTTTAACCCTAGCAAGTCCAAAGTAATGAAGTTTGGAGGATAGAGACCGCAGACGGAGTACAGCCTAGGAGGTTAAAGGCTGCAAAACGCACTTAATAAAAAGCACATCTCCTGAGGCACACATCAACCAATTAACTGCTGCAGCATATTGGCGCCTGGCTAACCTAATAACAGTTTCGACATCTGAGTAAGGAGTCATTCAAGACGCTGTACACTGTGTACGTCAGGCCCATACTGGAGCATGCAGCACTAGTATGGTAGCCACACCTGGTCAAACGCGTCAAGAAATTAGAGAAAGTGCAAAGGCTTGCAACAAGATTAGTTATGGAACTGAGGGGTATGTCTTATGGGGAGAGGTTAAAGGAACTAATGACACTAGAGGATACAACAGTGAACTTAGCTATGTAATTACTTGCCTGTCCTATCATTTACCCATGCAGGAGCCACGTAGAAAACTGTGCCTGGTCTTGGAAAATAATGAAATGCGTTTGTGCCTTCACCACATCAGATTTTGTAAGCTGTTCTTTGTTGAAGCTAGCTTTTGGAACCCCTGCTGGATTCCCCATCCGCATTTGATTGTGCAGACTCTGTAGAATAATTCACTAGTTCTCAACCTTCCTACACAAGTGGACCACGTTTGATGGTCAAATGTGTGATGAGAAAGCCTCACGGTTTTCATAACACTGTGCAGTGTGGAACCTACACAAAAGTGAATTCATAATTTAATGTGAGGACCGCATTCATTTCCTAGAAGTGCCACATGTTGACCGCGATCGCAGGTTCAGGACCGCTACAGTGTAGATGATTATCCATGTAGTACAGCAGGACGCATTCAAGAACTTTCCAGCCATCACGAATAAATGCTGCTGCTGCAGCGTAACTCTACCCACCAGTGATTCCAAAAGGGATGCGTTTGGAATACTGCTCCCAGCCAGGTAGCATACCTGCTGCGTTACCTCTGACCCCATGTTAACAAATGAACTCTCAGCTTCTGGAAAAACAGCACCGGAGAGGGAATTTCTCCAAGATAAACCACAAATGCACCGACACAAGATCAGAGAAACCCACTGGAAAGTGTTCCATACACGTCAAGTGGATTTCCACTCAGTTCCAATAAATCCAGTCATGGTGGAATATAGTTTCCTCTCAAAACTATGCATACCTCGGTGCTTACTGCATCACATCAGGCAAATCTGCCCCACACAGCTGGGTTGACAACTAGCAGCAGAGGTTGGTGGACAAATTTGGGAGGGTATGTAAAATAACGCAAATGAAAGTGAACACACCATCATATGAGTGTTAGTGAATTGCAAATGGTCTAAGTCGGACCGAAACGTTGTCATAAGCTTTCTCTTCTCTGTTCGGGTTATTTGTGTATTGTCCTAGTCACGGTATTGTGCCTTTTTGTTCTTTAGGTAATGAAAGATTGAATATCAGATTGGAGGAAGGGAATGTATTCAGATATTTGGGAGTGAATTTGCTGGCAAATTAGGTCTATGGAAATCGTGGGAAAAAAGACAAGTGGTGCATTAAGGCATTTGTAGAGCAAAACGGAAAATATATGAGAGTATAGTGGTAGCAACACTTTTATATGTGCGTGAAGCATGGGTGGTGAATGTTACAAGAAGAAGAGACTGGAAGCACTGGAGCTGTCGTGCCTGAGGGCAATGTGGGGGTGTGAATATAATGCAGAGAATTCATAGATTGGAGATTATAAGGAGGTGCGGGGTTACTAAAAGTATTATCTAGAGGGGTGAGGTGAGGGGGGTTGAGGTAATTCTGATATTTAGAGAGGCATGACATGAAGGCATATAAATCTGTAGTGGAGGGGAGGCCGGATAGGGGTCGTCCTAGGAAAGGTTGGAGAGAGAAGATAAAGCAGGTTTTGTATGCAAGGGGCTTAAACATCCAGCAGACGTGAGTGAGCATGTTAGATAGGAGTGAGTCGAGGTAAGCGGTTTCTATGATTTGACGTGCTGTTGGAGTGTGGGCATGTAACGGTTATGAAGGTATTCAGGAAAACCGGGTAGTCGGACTTGAGTCCTGGGAGGTGGGAAATACAGTGCCTGCACTCTGAAGGAGGAGGAGGGCATATTTACAGTTTTGAAGTGTATTGGCAACCTCTGGCAAGAGAGTGATGGAGTGAGTGATGGTGAAAATTCTTTTTTTTTTTTGGGGGGGGGGGGTTGTGTTAAAAGGAAAATCAACAGAGGACACTTCAATATCTAAATTATTCTTTTCGACTCGCCTACCGCCTCTTCATCTCCAGGTAATGCCATTAGATAATGCACCAACGACTCTTCTAATAACATCATTTTCATTGCTTGATCCTTCCCAGATTGGCCATATTAGTTACTTGCTCTGTTGTTGTAGATATAATATTGTCCGTATCTAGTTCTGTTGAGTGGAGGGTTGTACATCACTGCTATGACCATCTGGGACCCTGAGTCTCGAGGGTGGTTACTAATTAACAGCACTACTCCTCTACCTCCTCGTTCCTTCTGTCCTTCCTCATAATCTGATATCCAGTCGGGGAGGATGTACATCTATTAACATCTCTGTGAGCTTAGTCTCTGTTAGTGCTATAACGTCTGGATATACTTCCGATATTCGTTCGTTTTATTCTTTATCAAACGTGTACTCTATCTACATTTGTGTACCACAGTTTGTTTTCTTCCTGTCAGTGTGTTAAGGTTCTCGAGTTCCTGATTCTTGGTAGTTGCACATCAGCCAGAGGTTGGGAGGGGGTGATGGGTACACTCATCCAACTGTACTCAACGAATTGTGAATGTAGGGGTTAAAGTTTCGGCTGTGACCTCGTGTTCCTAAGACCCGCTTCTGAAATACACTTTCTGTCAACCCTGTCAATTCCTCCAAGTATTTTGTACGTCGCATCCATGTCAATTCAAGTTCTTGTGTCCTCAAGTGTCAGTCAGGTTTAGCTCCTTCAATCTCTGTTCTTAAGTCGTAACAATCATATGCGACTAGTTTGGTTGCAAACCTTCACACTTTTTCCATGTTCTTCTCAGGCTTAACCAGATGTGGGTTCCATACTGGTCCTGCATACTCGAAATGTGTGTGTGTGTGTGTGTGTGTGTGTGTGTGTTCTTACATAATTGTGGTTGCAGGTGTCAGTTTATAGCTCCTGTCCCTGTGTGTGTGTATGCTCACCTATTTGTACCCATTTATATGTGGTTACAGGGGTCGATTCACAGCTCCTGACCCGGCTTTTCTCTATTAGCTACAAGGTGCATTCTCTCTATGCTCCAACTGTGTGTATGTATGCATGTATGTGTGTGTGTGTGTGTGTGTGTGTGTGTGTGTGTGTGTGTGTGTGTGTGTGTGTGTGTGTGTATGTTTGTTTATGCATGCGTGCTTACACACGTACGATCACGCGTTTGTCTTCTTGTCTGTGGCTGTATTTTGTGGTTCACAGTTTCCAGGATTTTCTTTAGAGTATCGACTATATGGATTAGCTTGAGTATGTATTTTTATTCCAGGATTTTCGTCTGCATTTACACCAGTCAGTGATGCTATTTTTTTCTTAATTTTCTTCCTCAGTGTTTTCATAAGTGACACCTGTCTTGAATTCACAGTCCAGCATCCAGTCTTGCATCCACGGTCTACCATCCACAGTCTAGCATCCACAGTCTAGCATCCACAGTCTAGCATCCACAGTCTAGCATCCACAGTCTAACATCCACAGTCTAACATCCACAGTCTAGCATCCACAATCTAGCATCCACAATCTTGCATGCACAGTCTTGCATCCACCATCTAGCATCCACAATCTAGCATCCACAGTCTAGCATCCACAATCTAGCATCTACAGTCTAGCGTCCACAGTCTGGCGCCCACAGTCTAGCATCCACAGCCCGGCATCCACAGTCCGAATTCATCTCTGGTGAATGTCACTGCCTGATAATTGAGAGTGTGGAAGGAAAATATAACAGCGTGAGAGACAAGGTCACTGCTCAAAAGTCAGGTCAGCGCATTTACTGAAAAAGAAGTGTTGGAAGGCAGCAACATCTGGACTGCTACCACCGTCCTGACAACTGTCAAACTGCAGCTGTTTAAAACGTTCTGCATTTTGTCGCGATTGCTACTTTTCTTCTCGTGAATATTCAGGATGACAGATAAATCTTACAGGGAACACTCTAAATAGACAATTTATCTTTAAATGTGTGTGTGTGTGTGTGTGTGTGTGTGTGTGTGTGTGTGTGTGTGTGTGTGTGTGTCTAACATCCACACTCTTGCATCCACAGTCTTGCATCCACAGTCTTGCATCCACAGTCTTGCATCCACAGTCTAGCTTCCACAGTTTTGCATCTACAGTCTTGCATCTACAGTCTTGCATCCACAGTCTTGCATCCACAGTCTTGCATCCACAGTCTTGCATCCACAGTCTTGCATCCACAGTCTTGCATCCACAGTCTTGCATCCACAGTCTTGCATCCACAGTCTTGCATTCACAGTTACGTATCCACAGTCTTGCATCCACAGTCTTGCATCCACAGCCCGGCATCCACAGTCTTGCATCCACAGCCCGGCATCCACAGTCTAGCTTCCACAGTTTTGCATCCACAGTCTAGCATCCACGGTCTTGCATCCACAGTCTAGCATCCACAGTCTTACATCCACAGTCCCGCATCCACTGTCTTGTATCCACAGTGTTGCATCCGTTGTCTTACATCCACAGCCAGGCATCCACAGCCAGGCATCCACAGCCAGGCATCCACAGCCAGGCATCCACAGCTAGGCATCCACGGTCCGAATTCATCTCTGGTGAATGTCACTGCCTGATAATTGAGAAAGTGGAAAGGAAAATATTACAGTATGAGAGAAAAGGTCACAGGTCAAAGGTCAGGTCCGCGCGTGACAAGCAGGTAACACTTTAAATACAGATCTTGTCTTTAAATATATATGTGTGTACTCACCTAATTGTACTCACCTAATTTTGGTTGCAGGGGTCGAGAGTCAGCTCCTGGCCCCGCCTCTTTACTGATTGCTACTAGGTCCTCTCTCTCTCTCTCTCTCTGCTTCCTGAGCTTTATCATACCTCTTCTTAAAACTATGTATGGTTCCTGCCTCCACTACTTCACTTGCTAGGCTATTCCACTTTCTGACGACTCTATGACTGAAGAAATACTTCCTAACGTCCCTGTGACTCGTCTGAGTCTTCAGCTTCCAGTTGTGACTCCTTGTTCCTGTGTCCCCTCTCTGGAACATCCTATATCTGTCCACCTTATCTATTCCTCGCAATATCTTGTATGTCGTTATCATGTCTCCCCTGACCCTTCTGTCCTCCAGTGTCGTCAGTCCGATTTCCCTTAACCTTTCCTCGTACGACATTCCCTTGAGCTCTGGGACTAGCCTTGTTGCAAACCTTTGTACTTTCTCTAACTTCTTGACGTGCTTGACCAGGTGTGGGTTCCAGACTGGTGCTGCATACTCCAGTATGGGCTTAACATACACAGTGTACAGTGTCTTGAACGATTCCTTATTTAGGTATCGGAACGCTATTCTCAGGTTTGCCAGGCGCCCATATGCTGCAGCAGTTATTTGGTTGATGTGTGCCTCCGGTGACGTGCTCGGTGTTATGGTCACCCCGAGGTTTTTCTCCCTGAGTGAGGTCTGTAGTCTTTGTCCACCTAGCCTATACTCTGTCTGCGGTCTTCTTTGCCCCTCCCCAATCTTCATGACTTTGCATTTGGCAGGATTGAATTCGAGAAGCCAGTTTCTGGACCACATGTCCAGTTTGTCCAGGTCTCTTTGCAGTCCTGCCTCATCCTCATCCGATTTAATTCTTCTCATCAACTTTACATCATCTGCGAATAGGGACACTTCAGAGTCTATTCCTTCCATCATGTCGTTCGCATATATCAAAAATAGCACTGACCCTAGAACTGACCCCTGTGGGACCCCGCTTGTCACAGGCGCCCACTGTGATACCTCTTCACGTACCATGACTCGTTGCTGCCTCCCTGTCATGTATTCCCTGATCCACTACAGTGCCCTCCCTGTTACATGCGCCTGATCCTCCAGCTTCTGCACTAATCTCTTGTGGGGAACTGTGTCAAAGGCCTTCCTGCAGTCTAGGAAAACGCAATCAACCCACCCCTCTCTCTCGTGTCTTACTTCTGTTACCTTGTCATAAAACTCCAGGAGGTTTGTGATACAAAATTTGCCTTCCATGAACCCATGCTGGTTTTCATTTATAATCTTGTGTGTGTGTGTGTGTGTGTGTGTGTGTGTGTGTGTGTGTGTGTGTGTGTGTGTGTGTGTGTGTGTGTGTGTGTGCATGGGCGTGCGTGTATGTGCGTCCATGTACTCATCTATTTGAATTTGAGAGGTTAAGTGACAGCTCCTGGGCCCGCCTCTTCGCTGGTCGCTACTATGTCAACTTTCTCACTGCTGCGTGTGTGTACTCACCTAGTTGGACTCGCCTAGATGTTGTTGCCTCTTCATTGGTCGCTATTAGGCCCACTCTCTTCCTTCTCCATAAGCTTTATCGAGCCTCTTCTGAAAGCTGTGTATGGATTCTTCCTCCTCTCTATATCACTCTCCAGACTGTTCCACTTCCTGACAACTCTATGAATGAAGAAGTACTTCCTAACATCCCTGTGACTCATCTGCGTCTTCAACTTCCAGTTGTGACCCGTTGTTGTTATGTCCCATCTCTAAAACATCCTGTTTCTATCCACCCTGTCAATTCTTCTCAATATTTTATACGTCGTTTTCATATCCCACTATCTCTCCTGTCCTCCAGTGTCGTTATGTTGATTTCTCTTAACATCTTGTAGGACATACTCTTAGCTCCGGGACTAGTATTGTTGCAAACCTTTGCACACACACTAATTTCTTGACGTGGTTGACCATGTGTGGGTTCCACGTTGGTGCTGCATACTCTAATATGAGCCTGACATACACGGTGTACACTCTTAATTGATTCCTTAATCAGGTGTCGAAACGCTATTCTTAGGCTTGCTAGGCGCCCATATGCTGCAGCAGTTATTTGGTTGATGTGCGCCTCAGGAGATGTGCTCGGTATTATATTCCCCCCGAAATCCTTTTCCTTGAGCGAGGTTTGCAGTCTTTGGCCCACTGTCCTGTACTCAGTCGCCGGTATTCTCTCACCTCCAATCTTCGTGACTTTGCATTTGGTGGGGATAAATTCCAGGAGCCAGTTGTTGGACCAGGCTTACAGGCTGTCCAGATCCATTTGTAGTTCTTCCTGGTACTCGTCCGAATGAATTCTTCTCATCAACTTCACATCATCTGCAAACAGGGATACTTTTGAGTCTATTCCTTCCGTCATGTCGTTCACATAGTATATCAGAAACAGCACCGGTCCTAAGACTCTGACACCTTGTTACGTACCATGACTCGCTCTTGTCTTCCCGACAGGTATTTCCTGATTCATTGTAGTCTCTCCCCTGTTATCCCTGCCTGATCTTCCAGATTTTGCACTAATCTCTTGTGTGGAACTGTGTCAAACGCCTTCTTACAGTCCAAGAAAGCGCAATCTACTCACCCCTCTCTCTTGTCTTACTGCTGTCACCCTGTCATAGAACTCCAGTAGGTTTGTGACACAGGATTTCCCACCCCTGAATCCGTGTTGGTTGTCTTTGATAAGCTATTTCCTTACTAGGTGCTCCACTACTCTTCTGATAATCTTCTCCTTGACTTTGCATACTATACATGTTGAGCTCCTCACATACTCTACTGTTGTTTCTTGTGATCTTCTTCCTTCCTCAAACTGATTATGTGGTCCTTGACTGTTGTTTTCCTTCTGATGTAGCTGTACAACAGCTTCGAGTCAGATTTGGGTTTTGCTGTTATGTCATTTTCGTATCGTCATTGGGCCTCCCTTCTTACCTGTGCATATTCATTTCTGGCTCTACGACTGCTCTCCTTATTCTCCTGGGTCCTTTGCTTTCTTTACGTCTTCCATTGCCCTTCACACTTCGTTTTGGCCTCTCTACACCTTTGGGTGAACCAAGGGCTCATCCTGGCTTTCTCGTTATTTCTGTTACCCTTGGGTACAAACCTCTCATCAGCTTCCTTGCATATTGTTGTCACATATTCCATCTCGTTTACTGACTTCCCTGCTAGTTCTCTGTCCCACTGAACCTCGTGCAGGAAATTCTTCATGCCTTTGTAGTCCCCTCTCTTGTAGTTTGGCTTCATTCGTCCTACCTTTCCTGCGTCCCTCTCCACTTGTAACTCTACTATGTATTCGAAGCTCAGAACCACGTGGTTACTGGCCTCGAAGAGTCTTTCGTATGTGATGTTCTCAATATCTGCACTACTCAAGGTGAATACTTGGTCCAGTCTTGCTGGTTCATTCTCTCCTCCCTCTCTCCGGTAGGTGTCTCTTACGTGTTGGTACATGAGGTTTTCCAGTACTACCTCCATCATCTTAGCCCTCCACGTTTCTGGGCCCCCATGTGGCTCCAGGTTCTCCCAGTTAATTTCCCTGTGATTGAAGTCACCCACAATCAGTAGCTTTGCCCTGCATGCATGAGCCCTTCTGGCCACTTCAGCCAGTGTGTTAACCATCGCTCTGTGCGTGTGTGCATGTGTGTATTTGTGTGCTTTAAGTATGTGTACTCTCCTATTTATAAGTGGATGACGGGACATAAACAAGGGAGATATTAAAAAGTACTGAGGGTGTCGAACCAGGTAAGACAGGAATTAAAAATTGGGTTTTTAGTTAGGATAAATTTGGATTTAGAAAGGAATTGGTAAGTACTGGTTTTAAACATAAGAACATAAGATAGGAGGAACACTGCAGAGGCTGTTGGCCCTTTTAGGCAGGTCCTTTACAATTCATCCCTCTAACAACATTTGGACCAACCAATTTTCAATGCCACCCAAGAAACAAGCTACGATTGTGCAAGTCCCTCTCAAATCCAACCCCTCCACTCATGTACTTAATCCAACTAAATTTGAAACTACAAAGTTCCCAGCCTCACATAACCAAAACTAGGTGACTGTTACAGTATCATATACCTATTTCCAAACCAATACTTTCCTATGTCCTTTCTAAATCTAAACTTATCTAATTTAAATCCATTATGCGGGTTCTCTCTTGGAGAGAGATCCTCTAGACCTTGTTAATATCCCCCTTATTTATACCTATCTTCCACTTATACACTTCGATAGTCTCCCCTCATTCTTCGTTCTAACAAGTGAATGTAAACTTTAAGAGTCTTCAATCTTTCTTCATAAGGAAGATTTCTAATGCTAGTATTAATTTGTCATCCTACGCTGATTGTTTTCTAACGAATTTATGTCCATTCTGTGGTATGGAGACAGGAATTGAGCTGCATAATCTTGGTGAGGACTTTACTAATGATGTATAAAGTGCAGTTAATGAACATCTGGATCTTCTGTTTGCTTACACTTCTTGATATAAATCCCAGTAATCTATTGCCTTATTACGTACGGCTTAGGCATTGTGTCTGGGTTTAGGTTGCTGCTTACCATAACCCCCAAGTCTTTTCGCAATCCTGTATGGCTAAGTTCTACATTATTATCTTATACGTGCTAGGGTTTGGACACTCCCGAGCTTCAGAAACCTTGCATTTATTTCATTGAACTGCATCTGCCATTTTCTGACAAGGTAGAGTTTGTTCTAAATCTCCTGAAGTTCCTAAATCTACGTTTGAATCTATTATCCTACCTATCCTCGTGTCATCGGCGAATTTGCTCATATCACTTGCAATTCCGTCATCACGATCAGTGATATATATTTTATAACAAAACATGGCCCAAGACTGATCCCTGTGGAACGCCACTTGTTACTGATCCCCCACTCGGATTTAAACCCCATTTATGGACATCTCCTGCTTCTGTCTGGTGAGCCATGACACTCGATCCACGAGAGCAACCCTTCCCCCAATGCCATGAGCTGCTACTTTCATTCAAGTCTTTGGTGCGGAACTCTATCAAATGCACCTGACAAAAATCTAGTAAACAATATATCAAATTCATTATCGTGGTCAACTGCCTCAAAAGCTTTACTGAAGAAAGTTAATAAATTAGTTATAAAGACCGGCTCTTGTTGATCCATGCTGGAGTTCATTAATCAAGCTATGCTTATCGAGTATGCTTCTTATAACCTAAGCTATAATTGACTTAGCAAAACTTGCTAAATTGAGGTCAGGCTTATTGGGCGAGTAATTTGACTGGTAACGCTTGTCCCTGTTTAAAAATAGGAATTACTTTAGCCATTTCCACATATCAGACACTACACTGTTTGAAGAGATAATTAAAAATATTAGTTAATGGTTCACAGACTTCCATTTTGCATTCCTTAAGAACCCTTGAGAAAAAACTCATTCAGGAACCGGTGTATCTTATTTTTGCTTCAGGTCGGTCTATCTGCTCACCAACCATTTCACTGGTGACGGTGTTGTTACATAATTTATCTTATTTGATCAACATATAAAAATTTATTACCGGAATTTTATTAGTGTCTTCCTTGTTAAAAACCGAGGAAATAATTATTAAAAATCGAGCACATGTCATTCTCTTTGTCCAGTTAGATGCCCATAGTTATTTTTAAGGGGACACTATCTTATCTTCTGACTTTTGTTCTATATACCTGGAAAAAACCTTTCTGGGTTAGTTTTAGATTCCCTAGCAACTTTAATTTCATAGTCCCTTTATGCTTTTCTTATCCCTTTTTAATGTCCCTCTTAATGTCATATATGATTCATAAGAGATGACCCTCGACTCTTTTGATACGCCTATAATTCCTTTCTATGCCCTAGTAGATTTTTCAGCTATTATTCATTCCATTTTGGGTCATTTCTATTTGATCTAATTTCCTTATAATGGATAAACGTTCTTTGTAGCAGATGAATTGTGTTCAGAAAACTGTTCATATTGTTAGCTCTCTTCGTTACCCCCAGTCAACTGGATGATAAGTGTTCTCTAAGCCCAATCGTAATCCTGCTAAGCGAAAATATGGAATGTTACTGAGTTATCACTACTATCTTACTGCCATTCAATTCTAAATGTAATTGATTTGTGGTCGCTAGCACCCGTGTACTTCCTCTGAAACTTCTAAATTATTTAACAAGGGATTATTGTTTGCCAGAACTAAGTCAAGCAGGTTATTTTCCCCTTGTAAGGTTCTGTCACAAAAACTGCTTCAATAAACAATCCTGATACTACTTCTAAGAAATCGTTATGATTATAAATTCCCAGTCTAGAACTTCCATTCAATATGATAAAGTTAAAGTCTCCTAGAATACTCCATTATCGTGCTTGATGCCCTAACAATTTCCTCCACCATAGTAAGTCTCCCTTGGTCCCATCTAAATTTGGGGGTCGGTATATCACACCTAAATTAATGTTTCATTGCACCTCTGGATATTTCTATCCAAAACAGACTCTGTATGTGTTAATTCAGACTTATATACCCGTTTTATGCAAACAGTTCAAGCGATCTCGGACATACAATGCCCCCCCACCCCCTTCCCGATACTTTCTATCTACCTTGAACATATTTAAACCCTGAATGTGACATTCTGCAGGCATTGTCCCGACTTTTTGAAGTAAACACGTCTCAGTAATGGCAACTACATCTACGTTACCTGCACTAGCAAACTAGTCTCAAACTCGTCCATACATTATTCCTAGCACTGAGACTATTTGTTGTAATGAATTTTTTAATGACCCTCCTCTCTCTTTACCCTTCCTGATCCTTTGTATTCACTAAACTTATTACTGTCCTGTCAATTAGGCCCACTGGCTTTCCAATTCCACCTCATTTTGCGAGTATTAGTTCTCTAGTACTCATGTTACTACCCTGCGACTTCACAGGTTTTCCCGCCAAAATCCCATACCACTAACTTTCCTAGTTTAAAATACCTAACAGCTCCCTCCACTGCGTTGGCCAGTGCCTCCCACACCCCCCAACACCTAGATAAGTGAACCCATCCCTGGCATACATGTTATTTCTGCCATAGAAGAGGTCCCAGGTGTCAATGAATGTTACCGCATTTTCTTACAGTACTGGTCCCAGCCGCAATTGAGCACCAATTGCTTGGACAACCTTTCATTTCCAACTCCTCTTCCTTGGCAAAATGACACATTATGAAGGTTTCCAATTCTCTAATTTCTTATTGCTGACCTATTTCCTGATTATCAGGGCCTCACTCCTACGCCTGCCACATCGTTGCCTCCAGCACTGAGACGAGATAATAGGATTGCTTCCCATTACATCTCATGAGGTTCCAGACGGCTAATTAAGATCCTTCATCCAGCCCAGAAAAACACACTCTCTGCCCTCCTATCCTATCCTTCAAGCAGAATGCCCTATCCATGTACCTAATCTGGCTATCCCCAACAACAACAACTGTTTTTATGAATGGTTTGAAAAACCGACAATTGAAGATGAGACACTTATGCAGCATATGAGATCTTTATTCAGGAAAAGTTTCGCCACACAGTGGCTTCATTATACAAGACTGATGACTGAAACGCATCGACTCCAGGCTGAGGACTGCTTACCTCATTACTACTCCTCCTCCTTACGCCTTCTCTTGTATTGGACTGATGAAGCCACTGTGTGGCGAAACGTTTCCTGAATTAAAGATTCCCATTGTGCATATGTGTTTCATCTTCACAATTGTTTTTACCTTCCTTGGCGTCGTCCGTCGGTGATGCTCGAGTAGTCGACTAACATTCGCCAGGTAGCATTACCCACACTTGTAGAATCGTCAACGACCTTCTCGATGGTCTTCGGTTGGGGTTTCTAGGGATGTCTTACGTTCTGCCAA
Organism: Cherax quadricarinatus; assembly: GCF_026875155.1. Taxonomy (NCBI): domain Eukaryota; kingdom Metazoa; phylum Arthropoda; class Malacostraca; order Decapoda; family Parastacidae; genus Cherax; species Cherax quadricarinatus. The sequence goes on from NC_069399.1 coordinate 22,523,657, forward strand.
TGCTTCTTTGGTGCTCGTTGTGGCATTCCCAGCAGCACACTTCACATATTCGTCGGTAGCACCGAGAAATGAGTTGGAAGTTCCACGGTAGTCTTCTGGTTTCGCGTTGTTTCCGCCTCTCCAACCGTTTTCTTGATTTCAGTTAGGTTCCATGATGCCCGGCCACTGACCAAGCTCCCCTCATTTACCTGGGGACTCACAACAGAAGGATTATACGAATCCTCTTGTTCTCCTACGTTAATCGCCGTATCTCCATCTTAGCAACTCTGAGCTCCTCTCTCAGCTGCTGGTAAAGTTGCCTCAAGAGAGGGCATCCTGGTACAGATTCACAGAGAGCACACAAACAGGTCTTCACAGAGCTAAGTACACTCTAACAGAGTTGTAGATGCGTGGAACAGTCTTCCCAGTGGGGGTGATAAGAGGGGGGGGGCTCTAGGACTTGGGTAGCTTTAAGAGATGGACAAACATAAGAGTGGGAGGGATGGTTTTATTGTGTCATTGGTACGGGAGTTATTTCTAGGGTTGCTTTAGGTAGTAGTCGTTTTGTTATGGACCTTGCCTAGCCATGGGCCGTAGGGCCTTGCTACAGTGTTCCTACATTTCTTATGTTCTTTGTTTCTTAGTCACGGGGCCGTTACCTGGACTAACTAATTTTTTTATTAACTTCTTCAGTAAAGCTTTGAGGCCGTTGATCATGATAAAGAATACGATATTGTTTTAATTTAGATTTTAGTAAGCTTTTTGATAGAGTACTTCACCAGAGACTGTTAAAGAAATTGGCACGCTCATGGCATTGGGGGAAAAAGTGCTGTCATGGATCTAGGTCATGGCTCACTTATAGGAAGCAGAGGAGTATTATGCTTAAATGGGGTTCAATCCGAGTGGGGATCTGTAAACAAGTGGGCGTACCACAGGGCAAGTCTTAGCCATTGTTGTTTATTATATATATCACGACCTTGATGAGGGTATTCTAGTGATATGAGCAAATCGCGATGGACACAACAAGATAGGTAGGATAATGATTCAACGAAGATGTTAGGGAACAGATATTTTTGGTCCAGAAAAAGTGGCAAGATGCAGATTCATGTAGATAAAGCAAGGTTCTGAAGCTCGGAGTGTCCATAACCCTAGCACTTAAAAGTATAAATAATGTACAACTTAGCCATACAGATTGCCGGAATGGACGTGGGGTTATGGTTGAGCAGCAACCTTAAAACAGACAGCTGTGCCCTAAGCTTTACGTAATAAGGCTAACTAGATTATAGGGATTTATATCAAGAAATGTAAGCATACAGAAGTCCAGAGGTTTCTACTGCAGCTTTTTACACTTTTGAAAAGCCTCACCTAGATTTTGCAAGCTCAGTTATGAGTCTCCATATTACTGAATGGATATAAATTCGTTAGAAAACATTCAGAGCGCTAGAATGGACTAAATTAATACAATAGAATTAGAAAATCTTCCTTATGAAGAAAGATTGAAGACTCTTAAATTCATTCTCTTGTTAGACGAAGAATGAGAGGGAGACATGATCGAAGTGATAAGGAAGATGGGTATTAAATAAAGGGTATTTTAATAAGGTCTTGAGGGTATCTATCCAAGAGCATAACCCGCAGTAATGGACTTAAATTAGACAAGTTTCGAATTTAGAATGACATAGGAAAGTATTGGTTTTGGAAATAGGGTTGTTGATGAGTGGAACAGTCTACCTAGTTGGGTTATTGAGTTGGAACTTTTCAATTTAGTTGGATAATATATGAGTGTGAGGGGTTGGATTTGAGTGGGGATTGCAAATAAGTAGATGAGTTAGGGCTTATTTCTTGCGGTAGCATTGAAAATTGGGTTGGGCAAATGTTTGGTTAGGTGGGTGGATTGTAAAAAGGAATCTAGTACGGGTCAGGCAGGCTGCCTGCAGTGATCCTCCTTTCTTATGTTCTTATGTTAATGTTGTAATAATGCTGCAGTATAACATACTGGACTTCTGTTGCTTCACTTCTTGATATAAATCCCAATAAATCTATTCTGCCTTATTACGCGTACGCTTAGGCATTGTGTCTTGGTTTAAGGTGCTGCTCACCATAAACCCCCAAGTCTTTTCGCAATCTGTATGCCTAAGTTCTACATATTTAAATTATAAGTGCTAGGGTTATGGACTACTCCCGAGCTTCAGAAACCTTTTCATTTATCTACATTGAAACTGCATCTGCACTGATAAGATTACCCCTCACTCTTTGATACGCCTATAAATTCTTTATTATGCCCTAGTGGATTATTAAGCTATTTTTTCATCAATCTTTGGTCATTTCTATTTGATATATTTTTTTTTTACGGATAAACGTTCTTTGGGCTCATGTATAGTGTTCAGAAAACTGTCATATTGATAGCTCTCTTCGTTACCCCAGGTTCAAAGATGTAAGTGTTTCTAAGACCATTGAAAATCTGCCTAAGGAAAATCTGGAACCTGATACTGAGTTATCCCTACTATCATTACTTCCATTCTATGCTGAAGGTAATTGATTTGTGATCGCTCTGTACGAGTTCCTCATTAATTTCTAAATTATTAACAAGGGATTCCTTGTAGGTTCTGTCACAAACTGCTTCAAAACATTCCTGGGAACTACTTTATTAGGAAGTCATTTGATTCTAAATTCCAGTCAAGAAATACAAGAAAAAGTGTCTAAAGTTAAAGTCCCTTGAATTACTACATTATCGTGCTTGTGGCTTAACAATTTCCTCTACAGTTATTTCTTTGGTCCCTATCTAAATTTGGGGGACGGTATATCATCCTAGAATTAATTTTTTTATGCCCTCTGAAAATTCTATCCAGATTGTATGTGTTACTCAAGACTAATACCCATTTTTACGCATCATTTCATGTGAATCTCCGACATTACAGTGCACCCCACCCCCCTTACCGGTATTTCTATCCTACTTGGAACAATTTAAAAACCCTGAATTGTGACATTCCGAAGCATTTTGTCCCGACTTCTGGAATTAAACCATGTCTCAGTGTTGATTGCAAATACATCAATGTTACATGCACTAGCCAACTAATCTCAGACTCATCCTTCTTATTTCTAGCCACTACGGCTATTTGCTTAATATAATTTAAAGTCCCTCCTTTCTCTTTCCTTTCCTGCTCATATCTGTTTTTTCACTAGACCTATTACTGTCCTTGTCACCTAGTGCCATTGGCTTTCCGATATCCACCTTATTCTGCCTATTACTAGTTCCCTTAGAACTCATAGTATTACTACACTGGGACTTCACTGTATTCCCGCCAAAACCCATACCACTAACTATTCCTAGTTTAAAGACCTAACAGCTCCCTCCACTGCAGTTGCCAGTGCCCTCACCCCAGACCTAGATAAGTGAACCCCATCCCTGGCATACATGTCATTTCTGCCATAGTAGAGGTCCCAGTTGTCAATGAATGTTACAGTATTTGTCCAGCCAGCAATTTACACCAATTGCCCTGGACAACCATTCGTTTCCAACTCCTCTCCTTGGCAAAATACCACATATGACAGGGTTCCCACCCTTCTTCCTAATTATCTCTATTGCTGACCTATACCTGCTAATCAGGTCCTCACTCTTACGTCTGCCAACATCATTGCCTCCCGCACTGAGGCAAATAATAGGATTGCTCCCATTACCTTTCATGATGTCCAGACGGCTAACAATATCCCCCATCCCAGCCCCATGAAAACATACCCTGTGCCTCCTCTTCCTGTCCCTAAGACAAAAGACCCTATCCATAAACTTAACCTGACTTTCTCCAACTAAAACAATGTTCTTACCTTCATTTGTGGAATTTGTCGTGACGTTCTTGGTCTTCATTGGGATATCAAGGGATGTCTCACTCACGTCTGCCAACGCTCCCTTGGTGCTCGTTGTGACCTTCCCAGTAGACAATCCACATTAGTCTGGTAACACCGAAAATGGGTTGGAAGTCTCCTCAGCAATCTTCTGGATCTTCGTTGTTTCCGCCACTCCAACAGACTTCTTGATTTTCAGCTTTGTTCCATGTTGGCCGGCTCTGACCAGGTTCCCCTCTTGACCTGAGGACTCAAAACAGGAGGATTACTTCGAATCCTCTTGTTTTCCTCCGTCAGTCGCCGTATCTCAAGCTTAGCAACCCTAAGCTCCTCTTTCAGCTGCTGGTACAGTTGCTCAAGAGAGGACATCTTGTGCAGATTCACGGAGAACACACTGGACAACTTCTCAGAGCTAAGTACACGTCACCACTGAGCTAAGTACACTAAGTACAATATTCTGTCTATATTGTATCTTAGGTCATCAAATATTTGTACCTATTGACTCCATTATTACTGAGAGTGGAGAGGAATGTAAGAAATTTATCTGCTTTCCAAAATACAGTACTTTCATTATAGAAAGAAATAATTCACTTGAATTCATTATTTTAGGGTTCTGAAGCTGAAAATTTTTTTAAATTATATAATCTTGCTTCAGATCATGTGTTTCGTGAAAAAAAAATCCTGATGAAAATAATGAGGCTGCGAAAAGCTCTCGAAATGGCCAAACTTTACAAATTAAACTTATATGTTTCTTATTGACGATAAGTTCATGATAGTTTGTCGCTATATGAGAATTAAATTAACATTAGAATATTTAAATATCTTAATTCTCGGCATAAAGTATTTAAATCCGTTAAGCGGCTGGAAGAAACAACACAGAATTTATTTCTGACTTGTCAGCTTCAGTGTTCCAGGTTGTCAATACTTCTGTGTATCACAAGGTGACAGTGGACTTGGCTTGCCTTACATGTCTTTCGGTAGGGACATGTTTAAATTCATTTCCCTAATTCATGTTTATTGAAGTGAGTTTTATACTTCGATTTTTAATTGAAAAGAAAATAATTTTAAGTAACAGTCACCCACTATATATAACACAGTCAATAAATAACTATAACAATTTGAACATCTTTTAATATATTAACAGAGAAGAAATGTTTTTATACGATGTTTTTTGTTTTACTCTGGCTTCTTGGGAAGATAATCCTTAACGTGAGTTGTAATTTAACGAGGTCAGAAAAAACGTAAGAAATTGGGTAAAAGTTTGATTGTCATAGCATCTAGAGATTTAAAGTTTATTATATTACTACGCTACCAATATACTAGTTTCATCTTTTACAGAGAAACTTTCAAAATTGTTACGTGAATTATATCCTCGTCTTTATTTAAAAAAAAAAAATATCTTTGCAAATTCCTTTACGACTGATTAACATTTTGTTCAAATATTATTTATCGTTATTAAAGACACAACTTTTTCTTGCATTATATTTACAGTTTTCTGCACAACTCCCAGGTCGAAATATATGAGCGTAAAACATACCTGTTACTGAGGATATACTTTTACCAGGGAAAGGTATATCTTTAATAAACATTTCTTGTTCAGAAATGTGAAAGTATTTATGAAGGAATAATAGTTTAAGTAAATTAATAATAGTTTAAGTAAATTAATAATAGTTTAAGTAAATTTTCAAATGTTCTTGACATTAGGTTAATGGAGTCTTTGCATATATTTAGGTCGTCGGAGCCCTTTTCCCCTCT
>NC_069399.1:22529727-22577227 GCF_026875155.1 Cherax quadricarinatus
TTGCTGGTTACTGCAAAAGGGGTAGGGTATAGCACGGGTTCCATGCTGCATCTGCCCTACTTGCGGTGCTGAGGTCCTCTTGGGCGTGAAGGGAGATTTCTGACCCTCCCCGGTCCCACCTTTTTTTATGTTTTTTATTTTTTTATTTTGTTATTTCTTTTTTTTCTTAAAAAAAAAAAGAAAGCAGTAACCTAACCATGGAGTCCCCAATCCATGACCCCGCTACCCCAAGGCCCCTTATTGTTACCACACCCCGTTCTGACCTCGCCTCGTCTTTTGGCCACTCTTCGGACACTCCTAAGACCAATGTACCTCTTGCTGGTGATGTTTCGTCACCCGCTTCAGGTGCCAGGGTTTCGACTGACTCCTTCGATTTGTCTGACCTCCGCTCTCCTTTGACTATGCTTCCGGCCTCTCCCTCTACGGTGCGGCAATTTTCGAATCGCTAGCCCGTCCCATGTGGGACCAACTCTGGTCCCACTTCTAAATGCCAACGACAATCTCCTGATGACGTTACTTCATTAGCTTCCCATTCTACTTGGAAAAGACCGACATGTCATGCACTCCCTCTCCACACTCAGTTTCGGACCACACAATGGACTAAATTCTTTACTTTAAGACCGACTTCTTCTACTGCCTATCTTTCTGACCATATTATTGGCAAAGCGCTCCTATGCCATGTTGGTAGAGATATTTCTTTTCATGCTCTTAAGAGTGGTACACCTATCATCACAGTCCAGAATGCTACCCAAGCTCATGATCTTTCTCTTCTTTCACATATCGATACTATTCCTATCACTATCGAAAAACATCATTCCCTCAATTCTTGTTGTGGTACTGTCATTCTGCCCCATACCATAGTCCAACAGAATTTCCAGACATGTGGCAATGACATTCTCAAACAGCTGGAACTCCAAGATCTCCCAATTCTCAAGGTAGACACATATGTTCTTCCTGCCCGCGGGTGGAGACGATACCCTTGCAATGTGGCTCGTTTAACTTTTGACAGCCGTGGACTCCCATCCTCTGTTTATGTAGCAGGACATCGGTTACAAGTTCAAAAGGTGATCCCTACACCGCAACAGTGTAGAAATTGCTGGCGATTTGGCCACCCAGCAAAATATTGCAGATCTATAGCCGAATGCCCAGTCTGTGGTGCCAATGACCATTCTAATGCGTCTTGCAGTTGACCTCCCTCTTGCCTTAATTGTCATGAGGCTCACCCTTTGTACTCGCTGTTGCCAGGTCTACTTGAATGAGCGGGAAATTCCTTGCCTCAAAGAGGCAGAAGGTCTCCCTTATGCTATGGTGGTTTCTCATCTCCGCCTCCAAGGGAGACTACCCCATGTTTCTTATTCTCGTGTTTCAAAACGTCCCCCCACTTCTGGGGTCCCATCTTCTGCAGCCTCCTCTGCAGTTGCCAGTCCCATAGTCACTCCTGTATCTAATTCTTTTGCTGTCCTGGGCTCAGACATCCCTACTTCAACACCTCAGTCTGTTCTCACGTCTTGTTCTCCCTCACAAACCCCGGTATCGACAAGACCTCGTACGACACCTCTTCCCAATCGTCCCTTTACTTCTCAGAAGTCCACAAAATCTCATTTAACCCCTCCTTCCCTTCATCCACCTCCACACTTTACCTTCCCGGTCTCTGTACCTGGGTCTTCCCCTTTCCCTGGCTCTGTTACAAGTGTGGAGGTTCCTCCTCCTCCTCGTACTGTGCCTTCCTCCCCTGTCCCCTCCCAAGTTTCTTCCTCTTCTGCCACCTCCCAGGTTTCTGCCTCTTCTGTCCCCTCCCACACTTCTCCAGTTCCCTCCACCATTTCGCCCCCCCCCCTACCTTGATACAGTCCATTACAGTTCCGATCTTTACTCAAACTCCTCCTCCTTCCATCTTCAATACCATACGATGTCTCTGAACTCCGAAACACTTGAGGCAATCTCTGAATATATTGCAGAGACCAAACCATCAATGGACACTGATCCACCCTCTGTTCCTTCTCTTTTCTCTTCTCCATCTGTGCAACTTCTTTCTTCACAGCGCACCATTCCTTTGCTGCTTGAACGTTTTCCACTGCCACCGCATGTGGACTTTTCTAACCCCTCTAGTCCGTAAGTACCCTTACCTGCGGATTTCTAGTATCTTTATCGTTGCCAATCATGGCCTATTTACAGTGGAATATACGTGGCCTCACGGGTAATCAGGGTGAGCTTCAGACGTTGCTCTCCCAATTTTCCCCTGTTGGTGTTTGCTTACAAGAACCAAAATTACACTCTGCTGTTATCTATCCCATCTCAGTCTATAATTTATTGTATTCTTCGGATCCTTTTCCTGATGGGACCTTTAACGAAAGTGCCCTTCTTCTATGCACTGATATTCCGTACCATCAGCTATTTGTTTGTACTTCGCTGCATTACACAGCAGCCCGTATCCACCTGCATAGGTGGTATACACTCTGTTCTTTGTACCTCTCTCCTTCTTGAGCATTATCTATTCCGGATATTGCCTTTCTTGTTTCGTCATTACCGCCACCACTTCTGTTACTTGGCGATTTTAATGCCCATCATTTTCTCGGGGGGGGGGCCTCACTGTGATTCCCGTGGCATTCAGCTAGAGGCTTTTCTTGCTTCCCACCTGGAGTTTACCTGGAGAGAGTTCCGGGGGTCAACGCCCCCGCGGCCCGGTCTGTGACCAGGCCTCCTGGTGGATCAGAGCCTGATCAACCAGGCTGTTGCTGCTGGCTGCACGCAAACCAACGTACGAGCCACAGCCTCCATGTTTTAAATACAGGTACTCTCACTCATTTTGATCCTCGTACTCATACTCTCACTTGCATCGATCTCTCAGTCTGCTCTTCCTCCGCTGCACTAGACTTCACCTGGTCTATTCTCCCTGATTTACATGACAGCAATCATTTTCCAATCATTCTTACTTCCCCTTCATATTCACCACCTCTTCATAACCCACGCTGGCAATTTGATCAGGCAAATTGGGACCCTTACTCACAACTAACTGTTTTTAGTGAGGTTCCTTCTTCGTTCTGCATTGATGAGCTTTGAACAGTTTTAACCACAGCTTTTCATTCTATACCCCAAACCTCGGGCAGGCATTCTCAGAAATGTGTGCCTTGGTGGTCCCCTGCTTGTGCTCATGCAGTATGTTTGAAACGTGCTGCGTGGGGCAGGTACTGGTATAATAGAACCACTGAGAGACTTCTTGATTTTAAGCAGAAGCGATCACTAGCTCGCCGTGTTATCCATGACACTAAACACATTTGCTGGCAAGTTTATGTGTCCACCATCACCTCTGCTTCCTCTATGAGTGCAGTCTGGAAAAAAGTACGGAAACTGAGTGGTGAATATTCTCCTGACACGGCTCCTGTTGTGGGTTGCAGGTGTTGATATAGCAAACCCTCTAGATGTTACCATTGAAACTGGCAGTCATCTGGTCCATATTTCTCTGGGGCTCCATCTCTGCCCCTCATTTCTTTCCTCAAAGTCTGCCAGAGAGTTAGCACCCTTGGACTTTTCTTCTCTCAGAGAAGAACAGTATAATGTGCCTTTTAGACTTCAGGAACTGGAGGCAACACTCTCAGCTTGCCGATCATCGACAGCTGGGCCCGTTGACATTTATATTCGTATGTTACAACATTTACATCAGTCAGCCCTTGCAGTCCTCTTACTCCTTTTCAATCTTATTTTGTCACAAGGAGTTCTTCCACAGCTGTGGAAATCTGCCATTGTTCTCCCTTTCCGCAAACCGGGTACTATGGGACATGAAGCCTCCCTTTATCATCCCATTGCTCTTACCAGTGCAGTTTGCAAAGTGATGGAATGTCTGGTAAATAGATGTTTAATGTGGTATTTAGAGACACACAGTCTCTCCGCTCATCAATATGGCTTTCGTAAGGGCCGTTCTACATAGACCCCTTATTACGTTTGGATACGTATGTTCGTAATGCCTTTGCGAAAAAACACTCAGTTTTTGCCATATTTTTGACCTTGAGAAGGCATATGATACAACTTGGAGGTATAAAAATTTTGCCCAAGCCCACTCCTTAGGGCCCCCCAGGCAATCTACCATCTTTCCTTAAGAACTTTTTAATGACAGACATTTCCGTGTTCGAGTCAATAATGTGCTCTCCCCCGGACTTTGTCCCAAGCTGAAGGTATCCCTCAGGGATGTGTTCTGAGCACAAACACTTTTTCTCCTTGCTATAAATGATTTGGCCTCTGTTCTTCCATCCAATATTTGGTCATCACTCTATGTAGATGACTTTGCTATTGCTTGTGCAGGCGCTGACTGTCACCTCATTACAGTTTCTCTCCAGCATGCAGTCGACCGTGTTTCCAATTGGGCCACCACGCATGGGTTTAAATTTTCCAGTACCAAAAACTCACCAAAATTTAAATTTACTAGACGCTCTGTCATCTCCGATCTCCTTTGTACCTCTATGGCTCCCCATATCCCTGAACGTGATACAGTCAGGTTTCTAGGCCTTCTCTTTGACCGTAGGTTACCCTGGAAACCCCACATTACCTCTCAAAAGGCAACTTGTCACAGCCGGCTGAACCTTCTTAAAACCTTTGCTCATTTTTCAGGGGGAGCTGACATCGAACTCTCCTTTGCCTACATTCAGCCCTCTTTTTAAATCAAAACTCGATTATGGTGACCAGATCTATTCAGGTGGCCTCTCCTGCTACTCTCTCTAGCTTAACCCCATCCATCCCCAAGGATTACATTTATGCCTTGGTGCTTTTCGCTCTTCCCTGTTGAGAGCCTCTATACAGAAGCGAATGTTCCATCCAAGTCTGGTCGCCGTGATGCCCATTGCCTTCACTACTATGTGTGCTCTCACGATGTCTGCAATCCTTCCATATATAGAATGGTCACTGATATTAGTAGACATTATTTGTTCGCCACCCCTGTTTGCTCCGTCCCTTCTCTCTTCACCTACATTCGCTCTTGTCTTCCCTTCAGTTACCGCCTTTATATGTTCATGTAGCATCTCACTTTTCCCTATCCCCCGGGGAAGTTCCAGCTGTTCGGGTCTGTTCTTTCTCACTTCCTTGCTCGAAAGCTCAACTGCCTATGGTGGCTTCCCGCTCTCTTTTTCTTGACCACTTCCACTCTCATTCTTGTGCCAGCGCCGTGTACACAGATGGCTCTAAATCTTCTAATGGCGTCGGACTCGCAGCAGTGTTTCCGGACAGCATCGTGCGAGGGCATTTACTATCTTCGGCTAGCATTTTTACTGCTGAATTGTATGCCATTCTTGAAGCACTTATTCGTATCGCATCTATGCCTGTGTCATCATTTGTGGTTATCTCAGACTCCCATAGTGCTCTGCAGGCTATACAGAAATTTGATACACCTCACCCCCCTAGTTCTCCATATCCAACTTCGGTTACACCGTATCTCTACCAAGCATAAAGATATTGTTTTTTGTTGGGTCCCTGGTCATGTTGACGTAAGGGGGAATAAACAGGGACATGCTTTTGGTCAGCATACATGCCCTCCCAATTTTTCTATAGAGGGTTCCATATCCAGCTATTTTGCTGTAATAGCTCCCCACCTTCCCCCCTTGGCAACAGTTTTGGGTTCCTCTGCCCCAAATAAAAAACTTTTTTTTATTAAACCGGTATGGTTAACGGGCCGTCTTCTTGTCCCCATGTCGAGGTTGGGAGATACTCTCCCCCGCCTTCGCTTGGCAATACTCGTCTTACCTGGATATCTCATGGAGAGGCCCCTGCCTCTCGTGGAATTTTTCGGCCCATTTTCGGTCAGCCACATTCGTTAGACTGTCCACTTTATCAAGAGCCGCGAATTTACCTCAATATCGTCTTTGCTCCGCTGTCTCTCTTTACCTTCCCTTTCTCGGAGGACCCACCTTTCATCCGGACTCTCTCATTGACTTTTTGCAAAAAAGATTTATTCCACAAACTCTGATGATACCTTCACCCCTTTTCTACCTCAATCTTTGTACCCTCTCCCCCTGCATCCCCCCTGCCCCGCTGTTTTCGAAACCCTACTAACATCCCTCCCCCCATTCTGCCACCCGATACCCTCACTTTTTCCCTACCCTGCAGCCTGTATAGCCCTTGTGCTTTGGTTTTTTTTATTATAAAATAATATTTAAGAGACACAGATAACCCAAATTAATTCTACATTTCCTTTGGGGATCTTCTTGGCTAAATATCAACTTTTTCTGGGGAGTAATCCAGTGATGATAGGGTCCCCAAACAATGTAATAAATTCCTTTGTCCTGGGTTTTTTTAAATTCGTACCTGGCTTCTCCAATGAGATGTGTTGGAGTCTTATATGAGTTAAAGCATTCGTGATGACATGAACAGTTGTTATAAGTCAAGCTCAGTGTGTAATTAGCTTAGCCCATTTGGATTCAAACAGTTCATTTTTAATGTAGACGCCCGTTGTTTAAATTTTATGCCTGTTCAACAAGTTTTTTTATCGTTTTACTAGGAGGTGGGAACAAAAGCAGAGCGCCCGCCCGAAGACTCCTGTTTAGATCCATCAGTGAATTTTTGGATAACTTATTCTACCCCGCTGGCGAGAAATTTCTTCTTTAGTGTTGCTTTAACAAAATGATTTAAGGAAGGGATTACTGAATGAGCTTCTTGGGGGGGACTTGCAGGGATGTGATATTAAATGAGCACATCTTCCATGGAGGGGTGAAAGCTCTTTTTGGTCTACAGTGATACAGTTCATGCAGGTTATTAAATTTAAATTTGCAGTTGCACGTTTTAAACAATCCATTTAGATCTGTGTGAAATTTATTCTAGACACTTAGTAAGGTTCATGTGACAGTGGTTGGTTCATTTTTAACTTTCTAATACCGAGTACAGTGTTAGTCTCAACAATCCTATCACTGATACTAGAAATACCAAGCTCCTTCCTCATGTTAAGAACCTTTGTAGATTTTTGACACCCAAGAATAATTCCGAGAGCTTCATTTTGCATTAACTCCAAGGGTCGGAGTGAACTTTCTCAAGCTAATATCAACATGGGAGCAGCATAACCAATTAAGAACCTAACATAGGCTATTTTCCCACCATTCTCCACGATTCTCACATTAGCACCATAGTTGGGGTTGTAGCCAGCAACAGCTCTGAGAGCATTTAGCCTATCTTTGCATTTCTTATTTAGTTGTGGTATAGTGGATGTGTTAAAGGGTACATCTACACCAAGATATCTGTAAGTTTTAACGTAGCTAATGTTTTCACCCTGCAAATAGATGGGTGGGGGATGTCGTTTTCTTGTTAATCTTTGTTTTTGAGGAAGATATTATGAGGCCTAGTAAATACAAATTGCTTGAACTTCATAAGAATGGTACTCATCTTCTTATGCCCCGTTGTGTGGATTTAAAGATGTCATCAGCATAGCTTATAGCTATATGTTGAAGTGCTAAGTTTTAAATTTTTGATTCGCTGCCCCGAAACCCCGGTGGGGTGCGGTTGTGCTCAGCACCCCCTGCTGTTTTCAGGCGAGCTACCCAGTTCGTCACAACCTTTGAGAAGTGAGGACGTGGCTATAATTTTCCCAACTGGCCTGCTTAGCTACGGCCATCAAAAACTGTTTGCTTTGGGATTTCCCCCGTGGGGCTGTACCGGAACACAAAGGAAACCTTTTTTACTCCCGGCGATTATCCGTGATCCCTACAGTTTTGGGCAAATGAAGAGAAATGGGGTGTAGCACTTAATGGGACGACCGGATTTTTCTTTAAAAAAAAGAGGTCGCAAATTTTTTATGAAGTGGGGGGTTTTAAGTATAAAGAGACCTTTTATTCCCGTCAATTCAGCTGTATCAAAAACGTTTTCAGGGAAGGTACCCGGGACATACCTGGGTTAAAAAAAAGGGTTTGTGCCTTTTGAGGCGAATAAATTTTGGGAAATAAAAGATGAACAAAACGTAAAAATGGTAGGGGTTTCATATGGCCTCTGCAGGTCGGGGGGGGGGCCGCGGGCCTTATGCGGGAAGTTTGGAGGGAACATATTCAGCCCAAAATGCCCTTTACGCCATCCCAAAACCGCCCCTTTATTTATGTTGCAAGCATTTCGAACTAAAATTATATTTTAACATATGGGGGGCAACGTCGTACGGTCGGTTTGGGGTGGGTGTTAACCACATAGCGGCACGTGTGGTAACTTGTGGAAAATCTCCAAATATCCCAACAGCAAAAACCGGGAAAAGGGGTCAGGAATTTGGGGACGAGAACAGTCTTTTGTTTCCCGTCCGACAATGGACATTTTGGGAAAGGAAGGGGTAGAAAAAGCGCGGAAAATTTCTTTTGGAGGATGAAAAAACAGGAGAAGAATCACCGTCAATGGACAAAAAATAAAGTATTTGAAGAGACTCTCCCCATAGGGGGGGACGGGGGATGTAGGGGCGTTTTTAGTGAAGGCACTGGTTGTATTGTTAAAACGAGTCAAATCGTAAAACCTTTGTGGGGGATCCGGGTACAAATTTGGGATGGGTTTTAGCATCATGGTGAGGCGAGGGAAATGAAAGCATTGAGTCTGGTGTGTCCCCAGGTATAAAGGGGGGAATTTTGCAAAAGTGGGGTTTAAATAAAGAAAGTACTAAAAAAACCCCAAAGGGGTGGGGGGTTAGGACGCGAAAGCGAACTGCTCCCCTTTCAGACTCAGACGCCCGTCCCTTACCCCCTTCCAAAAGGCCAGGGAAAAAGTCTTTGGCGGTTTGTACAGGGGAAAGGGGAACAGTGAATCCACGAAACAAGGGTTTATCAAGGTGTTTCCCAAAAAAAGGGAAAAAAGGGTAGAGGTGAAAAATGAATAAGGGAAAAAGGTCTATCCCTTAAAAACCAAAGGAAAACCCCCTTTAAATTTAATTTTAAAGGATTTGACAATAAATAAAAACGGTTTGATCTGAGCAAGCGAAAGGGGTTTTAAATGAATTTTTGGTGCGCTGGGATGTGGATGTGGAAATTTATCCAAAAACAAAATTTACAGAATTGGATATAGTTAAAAATTTGATGGTTACAAATTTTATAGGGAAAAAGCGCGGGGTTAAAAGGGGGTCGTCCCCTTCTGGAAAAAGGGAAAATACCCCGTTTGTGGGTCCGCCATAGTGAAAGGGGGGAGGGGGGGTGTTTAGGGGGGGAGGGTTTTATGGGGTAGAGTACACAAAAGTTTTGTAGTGTATATGGCCGCCGGGGGAGATGTACGATTTTAAAACTCTTTTTTGAAACAAGATGATTTTTTTAAAATTATCTATGTATTTAAACCAAATGTAGCGATAATGGGGGGAGACGGAATTGTGAAAACGACGAAAAGATTTTGGGGGGGGGGGGCCTTTCAAAGGGCGGGTTTTTGTTTTGGGGTTCCTGGGAGATTTTTAAACGAGTGTTTTTTTAAATTTGGATGTGTGGGGGGGGGGGGGGGGCAGGGTGGAGCATATTTAAATTGGGACCAGATTATGCAGCGAGATTGGATAGAATTTTACGGTCTAGTGGGGTTTAAAACAGTGCAGAGGTGAGTGTGAAAAATGGGGTTTTTTTTTCGGATAAAAAAGGGGAGTTGAAAAGGGAAATTTTGATATTGAGGGTGGGGCCTAAAAGGGGTCCCCCATTTTTGGAAATTAAATGTAAGTTTTTAAAAAGAGAGAGGAAAGCTTTTGGGGGTTTTTTTGGGAAAAAAGGGGAACGCCTTGGGGTTAAAGGCCCCTTGGAAATGGGGCTTTGGTTAATTGGTAAAAAATTTTAAAACCAAAAAGCAAATTTAAAGGGAATATTATTTTAGCAGGGATTTGAGATTAATCATTTACAGAAAAGGGTTTTCCAAACATTTTTTAGGGGGCAGTTTGCGCGATTTGCTATGAAACAAAAAAATGCAAAATTACCCTGTTACAAAAATTGAACAAATTAAAAGGAGCAACAAACAATTTCCAAAACAAAAGGGTTTTGAGGGGGAAAAGGGTTTAAAGGGGGGAATTGAAGGGGGTTTTGGGGGGACTCGGCCTTTCGGGGTGTGTGTTTGAGGAATCAACACAGACGCCCCGAAAAGGGCAAAAAAAGGTTTAATGGGGTTGAAGGGTCCGGGTTAGGTAGGGCAGGGGTATAGAGTAAAATAAGGTTTGACGACGACGGGGGTATGAGTGGGAATAATTGATGGTTTGGGTTTAAATTTTGAAAACGCAATTTGTTGGAATAAGTAAAATTTGCTGCAGTCAATCGGATTTTGGAGTTTGAGCTGGGGGAGCTTGATCGTTTGTTTGTTGGGGGGGGCCGATAATGGAGTGTGAGACTTGGGAGGCTTTATTTTTTGGGGCGCAATTGGGAAAAGGCCAGGAAAGAGGGGTTTGCCCAGGATTTTTTTCTTAAAAATTGGGAAACGTTTTGGGGGGTTTTTGGTACTTTTTTTCAATATAATGAAGCGGGAGGGGGTTTTTTAGGGGAAAAAAAAAAGGTTGGCTTTTGGTATTTCCTATTTCCCTAAAGGCGAGCCTTTTAACGGTTAAAGATTATGTGCAATCTCGTTTTTTAATTTTGGGGACAAAAAAAATTTTTTGGGAAGGATCTTGGCCAACAAAAAAAAAAAAGCCCCGGGGCAAAGTAAAAGACAAGGGCCCAATAGGGGGGTGGGGGGGAGGTCTAGGGATAAAGGTAAAGGGGTTTTTTTTTGAAGTTTTTTTAAAGGGAAAGAGAAATTTGGGAGGGGGGAGGTTTGGGGGCTATAGTTTTGGGGGGCGGCAAATGATAATGGGGAAAAGGGGAGCCCGTTATGGAAGATAATGAGATGGCAGGGGTTTTGGGGGGGAAAAATTAAATCGGGGCCAAAATTAAAAATGTATTTTGGAGGCATTTTTGGGCGTTGGGGTGAAGGGGGGTTTGGGGAAGATCGGTTCGAGGGGAAAGGGGTTTGCGTAAAGGTTGCCCCTTTCAAAATTTTTTTTGCTTGTTTTCAAGATCCCTTTTAAATAGAGGGAAAAGGGGTTTTTAAAGGGAACCCAAAGGGAGGGGAAAAAGGGGGGGGGTGGGGGAGGGCTTTTGTTGGAAAAGTCGACGACACCGTTTTTTGGGTGAAAAAAACCCAGGGATTTTGATTCGGTAAAAAATTTAGTGAAATTTTTTTAAAAAGGGCACGGCATAAACATCCAACTTGGGGAAAAAAAAAAAAATTAAATTCGGGAAAAGGGTCCGTGGGGAAGGATCGGTACTGAAAGGGGGGAAAAGGGTTTGGCCCAAATAAAGATTTTGGGGACTTTTATGAAAATGAATCAATTCAGCACAACAAATAAATTCCGTGCGTATCGTTGATGTGTTCTAAAGCGTCTTTAGGGGGGTTTAAAGATGTTAATTTAAGTTTGCAACAAAGGGTGAAAAACCCAACGAATGTGCGTTATATAGAAAAAACCTAGGGCATTTTAAACGGTAATATTTCCGATACTTTTTTGTAAATTAAAAAGGTTAAAAAAAAAAGTGTTTTTAGTTTCCCCTTTTGGGGAACAGGGAGCGAAGGGTTAAGTAGAGCGGTTGTCACACCCCCGGGTTTGGGGCCGGGGAGGGCGGGGTCTTAAAAAGGTCGAAAAAGGGATAATAATAGGTTTTTAAAACATATTTTAAAAGCGGGGGGGGGGGGGGGCGAAAGAAAAAAAAAACGGTTTTTCATAAACATCGGGATTTTGCGACGGTGGTGGGGGTCGGGAGTTCAGGGTTGGGTGGGCAATGTTACGGGCTTCAAAAAGTGGGGGACACTAAACAAATTAAATTAAAAAAAATTTTTTGATGGGGAAAAAGGGAAAGGCTCGGAAAGGGGCGGTTAAAGGAGTTTATCCGATGTTAAATTGGCTAATTTTTGGGGGGCGTTTAAAAAAATTTGCTTTTAAAAACCTTTTAAAGTCGAGAAGTTATGATAAAATTTTTTACATGGAATCTTGCCGTCAGGAAGGGTTTTTAAATTTTTTAAAAAGAATACGAAAAGGAGGGGAAATGAAAAAGATTGGGGAGGATTGGCGATTTTTAAACAAAGGGAAATATTTTTGCGATTGAAATTGAACTTAAAGGGGTTTTGGATGGGTAAGGTTTTAAGGGTTAGGGGGGGGGGGGGTTTGCGGGTTTTGGGGTTTTTAAGTTTAGATATAATTTGGGGGGAAAAAAAAGGGGTTTGAAAATTGCTTTGGGGTATATGATTACGGTTTAAAAAATTTTTCCCTGTTTGGTGGGCTATGGGGGAGGCGGACTTGCGGGCAAAAATTTAATGCTTTGGGCCCAGCAACTTTTTTATAGGCCCCAGGGGTAGAAATAAAGGGGTGTTTGGGGGAAGGGGAGAGAATTTTAGTGGGGTTTATCGAAAATTTAACACTTTGGGAATTTATGGGTTTCCCAAAATGGGAAAGGGGGGAAACAAGGGGGCTTTTTTTCCAAGATTTGGGGTTTTGGCATGGAGAGCTGTTTATAGGGATTGTAAAATTTGGAGTTTTAATTTTCCAAAGGGGAAAAAGGGTTTTTTAACCCCGGGTTTCAACAACAACCCATTTTATCTTTTAGAAAGGTGTAGCACTACGATTGCATTTTTTATCATGTATAAAACATTTAAAGGGACTTTATATAAAAAATTGTAAATGAATTCCAAATATGTTTTTAGGTGTCTTTATTTTTTTTTTTGATTAAATTTGGGAAAGGGGTTAAAAATTTTTTCCCCTACCCAAATAGAAATTTGGTTTTTTTTTTATTTAAATTTTATGCGGGTTTTTACAGTGTGTTTTTCAGTAATATTTTATTACATGTAACTAGTTTGCTTTTTTTTTCTTTTTTTTGCTAAAGGGAAAAATATCACATCGTAGTTTTTTTTGTTAAATTGGGATGTTTTTATAGTAAACTTTTAGTTTTATCCCTTTTCCCCCTTCTTAAATACTAAATACCTTTGTATATTAAGATCTCGTAGTTAATCCCCAAAAATTAATTTTTTTGGGGTATCGGGGTGCCGTTAAGAAACCTGAGTTTTTTTAGAATTAGTCTTGCATACTGTGTTGACGGCGGGAAAACCTCACCCTAGTATGTGCCTATGTAGCCCAATGTAGTGCCTAGAAATGGGGGGGCCTAAAGGTTTTTTCTAATGTAGTACCTAGTAGGGTGCATTGTATTCTCATGTATGTAACGTGGGGCTTGGGGTGGTCATTTTTGGGGGTTTTTGGGTTTGGGGGGGTTTTTATCTCGTTGATTGAAAATCTTCATAATTTCCAGTGTTTGATGTTTTGAAATTTTTTCCCTTGTTAAGATTTTCCTTTAACAAAAAAAAACAATACCCGAAAATGTATAGGTTTGTGTGTGAGTGTTTTTCCACTGAAAAATACGGTGTGTTTTGTGTGGTTTATTTCCTTGTAAAATACGGTGTGTTGTGTGTGAGGTGTATTATCACTGTAATATAGGGTTGTTTTTGTGTTGTGAGTTGTTTTTAAATAAATGTAAAATACGGGGGTTTTTGTGTGTGAGTGTTTTACCAAAAAAATTTTTAGGTTTGGTTTTGTTTTAAAGTGTGTTTACCCTGAAATATCCCGGTTGTTTTTTGTGAGTGTTTCCCTTTTTTAATATACGGGGGTGGTGTGTTTTTGGATTTTGTATTATCACTGTAATTAAAAAAGGTGGGGGGTGGTTTTGGGGTGTGAATTACCCGAAATATACGGTGGGGGTGGTCCCGAGTGGTTTTAAACCCACGAAATTTTTACGGGTTTTGTGGAGTGTATTCCCTTTTTAAATACGGTGTGGGTGTTGATGTGTATAACCACTGTAATATACGGTTTTTGGGTGTGGAGTGAAATTAAACCCTTAAATATCCCGGTGTGTTTTGAGAGGGGTATTCCCATTTGTAATAACGGTGGGGTTTTTGAGTGAGTGTGTATTACCACTTTTAAATTTCGGTGTGTTTTTGTGAGTGTGAACCCCCAAACGTAAAATACGGTGTGTTGGGGGAGTGTGTATTCCCCACTGAAATATACGGTGTGTTTGTGAGGTGTATTACCCTGTAATATACGGTGTGGTGTTTTGGAGTGTGTTTTTCCACGAAATATACGGTGTGTTGTGTGTGAGGGGGTGTTTTTACCACAATTATATGGTGTTTTGTGTGAGTGTAATACCAATGAAAATTTTCGGGGGTTGTGTGTGAGAGTGAAAAAAAACCAAACTGTAAAGGTGTGGGTGGGGTGGAGGTGTTTTCCCAAATGAAAATTAAAAGGGGGGTTTTTGTGTGTGGTGAAATTTCCAGGAAATTTTTACGGGGGTTTTTGTGTTGAGTGTGTTCCTTTAAATTTTATAAAGGTTTTTTTGGTGTGTGGTTTTTCCACTGAAACTTTGGGTGGGGTTTTTTGTGATGTGTATTACCACTGAAAAATACGGGGTTGTGTTTTGGTGTATTACCCTGAAAATTTCGGTGGTTGTGTGTGAGGTGTTTTACCATTTTAACAAAGGGTTTTGTGGGGTTGATGTGTTTTACCATTTGAAACAAAACGGTGTTTTGTGGGTGAGTGTTTTAACCACTGTAACAAAGGTGTTTTGGGGTTTGTGAGTGAAATTAAACCATTGAAAATATACGGTGTGGTGGGGTGTGTAAAGTGTGTTTTAAACCACTGTACTTTTATGGGAGTTTTAGGCCCGGGTTTTAAGTGCGATTCTAGTGCAGAAATTTTTTTTGTCGTGTTCTTTTTTTTATATTTGTCATTTGTATCGCACTTTTTTTAAATAAATAAAAAAAAAAAAGTTATAGCTATATTTTGAAGTGTTTTTTTTTAAATTTTTTTTTTTAGCCCTCATTTGGGTCATTCAAGGGGCATGGAAAAATGTTTTAAAGACTTTTTCCAAAAATTCTAAAATGCATTTTTTTTCCCTTAAAAATTTTAAAAATCGTGGCTTTTTTAAAAAACAACTGGAATTAGCGTTTGCTAACCTTTTTTTAAAGTGCGGGGAGGGTTTTTGGGGGGGTTTTTATTCGGGCGGTGGTGTTTGGTTGTGGGGGGAGCTTTAGACCCAGCCCCGCTTTACCTTTTGGTGGGGCCCAAGCTTTGTATTTCTTTCCTTTTTTATTTAACCCGGCTCTTTGACAACCCTGGGGGGTGGTCTTGGGTGTTTTGGAAAAGGGTTTAAAAACCTTTTTTAAAACCAAATAGGCTTCTTTTTTGGAAAGGTGTGGGAGCGGGTCCCCCCCCCCCCTTCTCTCTAAATTTCCGTTTGGTTTGGGGTTTAATTTTTTAAACCTCTTGTTCCCCTACCCCCCTAATTTCCTCCCCCTAACTTCTTCAGAGGGAAAATTTTAAAAGGTAAAAGGGCACAAAAATTTTTTTAACAAGCCCAGGAAACGTACTATGGGGATCAACGGGAAAAATTTAAACAAAGACGAGAAAAGGGGTTTTAAAAAAAATTTTTCCTCAGCCCTCGGGTGGTCAAAAAGTGGAATGACATCGACGAAGAAGTTTTTGGAGGGTTTCCATAATGGGTTTAAAAATTTGTGCGAAATGGCCCACAGGCTTTAAAGGGAGAGGGGAATCGGGCAATTTAAAAAGTAAAAGGGGCGAGGGAAAGGGAATTAGGAAAACCCCCCTGCAACCACTTTAATGTGAAAACTGAAGCTGTATAGGGGGAAAACATGGGGGAAGGTGCAGGAAAAAACAAAAAGGGTTTGCGTAGGCCAGGGCCCCTGTTAAGGGGAAATTTTGGTTGAAAAATTCCCTATTTAATTTTTTTAATCCACTCTTTCTTTTTTGTGTTTTTTTCCTACATTTTTTCAAAATTTTTAAAAACGGGGCCCTCATTTTCCAAATTGAAAGGTATTACCCGAAGATATTAAAAATAAACCCCGTCTGAAAATAATTTAAGATTTTTTCTTAGAAACCACTTAAACACCTAGACTAATGCTAAATACCCCAGTACACACTTTCTCCCCCTATGTACTCCCACATCGTAAAATTCAACAAACACTTTGAACCCTTTTTATCCATTGTTGACCCGGAAAATTTAAATTTAATTTTTTGTTTTTTCACAAAAAACATTTTAGACTATAATACGTATTTCTTTGGGATTATAAAAAGAATTTTGATTTTATTTTTTTTAAATTTTTAATCTGCTGTACAACTATGAAAAATTACTGTCCCACTGTAAAAAATATATATAATCCCCTTTTTTTTTTAAATAGTCCCGTAAAACCACAAAGTTAATTGGCTCATACTACCTTTGGGGGATACTTTGAGGGGGTCTTTGTATTGGCCAAACCCCCTGAGTAAATAAAAAATCTCAAAAGTAATGTTTGCAAAGACTAAAAAAAAAAATAAATCAATAAACCCCCTAAAAAAAATAAAAAAATTTCCCTTTTTTATTTTTTTGTGGCTAACATGGTCTTTCAGCCACGTGGCTATTTATGTGTCTGTTTAGCCAGCGTGGTATCAAGTGTCTGTCAAACCAGCGTGGTTTTCATGGTCTGTCAACCCGCGTGGCTATTTAGTGTCTGTAGCCAGCCCTGGTTTTCATGTGTCTGTCAAACCAGGGGTTATCATTTTTTTTGTTTACCAGGGGTGGTTATTTTGTCCCGTCAGCCGCGTGGTTAACTGTGTCTGTCAGCCCCGCGTGGCTATATGTGGCCCGTTTAGCCAGCGTGGCTATCTGGGGGTCTGTCGCCAGGTGGTTAACAGGTTCCCGCCACGGGTTTTTCATTTGTCTGTCAGCCCCGCGTGGTTATCATGTGGGCTGCCCGCCAGGGTGGCTATTTTTGTGTCTGTCGCCAGCCCTGGCTATCATGTGTCCCGTCAGCCAGCGTGGTATCATGTGTCGTCAGCCAGCGGGTTTTTCATGTTCTGTCACCACTGGTTAAAATGTGTTCCCGGGCAGCCCGTGGTTATCATGTGTCTGTCAGCCAGCGTGGTTTTTCATTGTCTTTTCAGCCGGTGGGTTTTCAAATTTTCAGCGAGCGTGGTTTTCTGTGGGCTGTCCAAACGAGCGTGGGGGTATCATTTTCTTTCAGCCAACGTGGTTATCATGTGTATGTCGCCAGCGTGGTTTTTTATGTGTCTGTCAGCCAGCGTGGGTTTTTTTGTCGTAAACCAGCGGGCTATCATGTGCATCAGCCAGCGTGGCTATCTGTTCTGTCAGCCCAAACGTGGTTATCAGTGTCTGTCAGCCAGCTTTGGGTTTTCTTTTGTCGTCAGCCAGCGGGCTATCTTGGCCGGGCTGCCAGCGTGGAAAACAATTTTCTGTCAGCCAGCGTGTATCTGTGTCTGTCAGCCAGCGGGGTTTCATGTGGGCTTTTCACCAGCGTGGTTTAACATGTGTCTGTCAGCCAGCGTGGTTTTTCAATTTTCGTCCCGCCAGCGTGGGTTTTCATGTGTTTTTGTCAGCCCAGCGTGGTTTTCATGTGTCCTAAAGCCCGCGTGGCTTAATGTGTCTGTCAAACCAGCGTGGCTATTTTTGGGGCCGTCGCCGGGGGGGGTTTGGGTATCAAGGGGTCTGTCAGCCAGAGTGGCATTTATTTTTTTCCCGGGCACCCGCATGGCTTTTCTTTTGTCTGTCACCCCGGGGGTTATCAAAGTGTCTGTCGCCACGTGGCTATCATGTTCCCCGTCAGCCAGGTGGGTTAAACATGTGTCTGTCAGCCACCCCTGGGTTCCCGTGCTGTCAGCCGGGGGCCCTTTTATGTGTCTGTAGCCCGCGTGGGTTATCTTTTGGGCCCCGTTAGCCAGCGTTTGGGTAAACATGTGCCCCGTCCCGCCAGCGGGCTTTCATGTTTTGTTTAAACCAGCGTGGCTATCATGTGTTGGCAGCCAAACGTGGTTTTTTTTGTGTTCCCGTCAGGGCCCGCTTGGGTAAATGTGTCTGCACCCGCCTTGGGTTTTCATGTGTCGTCAGCCAGCGGGGCTACATTTTCTGTCACCAGCCCGGGGTTTCCATTGTCTGTCAGCCAGCGGTGGTTTTTCATTGTCTGTCAGCCACGTGGCTAAAAATGTGTCTTTCAGGGCCCGCGTGGTTGTTCCCGTCACCAAACGTGGCTTCATGTGGGCCCCGTCCCGCCCCGCCCTGGTTTTTCATTTTTGTTTTTGTCAGCCCCGCGTGGGTATCATTTTCTGTCACCAGCGGGCAAACATGTGTCCCCAGCCAGCGGGAAACCCTGTTTTGTCGCAACGTGGTTATCATGTTTTCTGTCCCGCCAGGTAGGGGTATTTATGTGTCGTCCGCCCCGGGGCTATCATGTGTCTGTCCAAACCACGTGGTTTTCCAAAGTGTGTCAAACCAACCCTTGGGGATCAGGGGCCCCCCCCCCCGTCACCAGCGGGCTAATTTTTTCCCAAAAGCGTTGGGTTTTCAAGTGTCTGTCACCAGCTGGGTTTTCATGTTTTTCAGCCAGGTGGTTTAAACATGTGTCCCGTCAGCCAGCGGGGTTTTCATGTCTGTCAACCACGTGGTTATCATGTGTCTGTCACCACCATGGCTATTAAAGGTCTGTCAGCCGCGTGTTTTTGTGTCTGTCAGCCACGGTTGGGGTTTTCTTTTGTCCCGTCCCGCCAGCGTGGTTACCCGTGTCTGTCACCCCGCGTGGTTATCATTTGTCGTCGCCCGCGGGTTATCATGTGTCTCACCAGCGTGGCTGTCATGTTTCAGCCACGGGTTTTCAGGGGTCCTTTTCACCAGCTTTGGGATCTGTGTCGTCAGCCAGCGTTTGGGTACATGTGCCCCTCAGCCCCGCGTGGTTATCATGTGTCTGTCACCAGCGTGGTTATCATGTGTCTGTCACCCGGGGTGGGTTTTCAGGGGTCCCGTACCAGCGTGGTTATTTTTTGTGTCTGCAGCCACGTGGCTATCATGTGTTTTGTCAGCCAGCGGGGTTATCATTTTTTGTCAACCAGCGTTTGGGTTTTCATGTTTCTGCACCGCATTACAAGTGTTTTGTCCCGCCCCGCGGGGGAATCATGTGTCTGTCAGCCTGTCATAACCATTTTTTAAGATCTCAATGTATTTTAAGTTAGGTTTTTTTTTTAGGGGTTTTGAAGGGACCAGGCAACTGCTTTACGTTTTAATTTTGGCCTAATATTTTCGCAAAAAAAATGGGTTTTTTTTTTTTACATTTTTTCCCCCTACATATATTTAACATTTTTTTATAATTGCCGTGTAGCATACGAGTTTTTTTTTCGCAGTTATGTTGAATTATCCCAGTGAGTTTTTTGTTTTAATTTTAAAAACCTCTAAAGCCTCTCATAATTTCCATATTTTAATTTGGGGTTTTTTCTTTTTTTGGCCCGATTTCGTTTTGCCCCTTTTTAAAAAAACGTTTTCAACTTTAAAATTTCCTTAACCATCTATCACTCCATGTGCTTAATTTAACTTCCCCCTGTAGAGTTTTTACAGCTATTTTTTTTTTATTTTATGTAAGTTTTTTCATCCTTAAATAATTGCTTTTTTTTCCCTTTTGGGCCCAAAAGAGGCCAGTTAAAAACATTATTGTGGCAATCTCCCCACGAGATGTTACGAGACACGTGTGTGTGTGTGTGTGTTTGTGTTTGTGTGTGTGTGTGTGTGTGTGCTTGTGTGTGTGGGGTTTGTGTGTGTGTGTGTTTGTGTGTGTGTGTGTTTGTGTGTGTGTGTGTGTGTGTGTGTGTGTGTGTTTGTGTGCTTGTGTGTTTGTGTTTGTGTGTGTGTGTGTTTGTGTTTTGTGTGTGTGTGTTTGTGTGTGTGTGTTGTGTATGTGTGTGTGTGTGTGTGTGTGTGCTTTGTGTGTGCGTGTGACTCACCTTTTTGGGTACTCACCTATTTGTGGTTGCAGGGGTCGAGTCATAGCTCCTGGCCCCGCCTCTTCACTGATTGCTATGGGTCCCTCTCTCCCTGCTACATGAGCTTTACCCTACCTCGCCTTAAAACTATGGGATGGTTCCCGCCTCCAATACTTCACTTTCTAGACTATTCCATGACTTGACTACTCTTTGACTGAAGAAATACTTCCTAACATCCCTTCGATTCATCTGAGTCTTCAACTTCCAATTGTGACCTCTTGTGTCTGTGTCCCATCTCTTTGGAACATCCTGTCTTTGTCCCCCTTGTCTATTCCGCGCAGTATTTTATATGTCGTTATCATGTCTCCCCCGACCCTCCTGGCCCCCAGTGTCGTCAGGGGCCCATTTCCCTCAACCTTTCTTCGTAGGATAATCCCCGTAGTCTGGGACTAGTCTTGTTGCAAACCTTTGCACTTTCTCTAATTTCTTGACGTGCTTGACTAGGTGTGGGTTCCCAAAATGGTGCTGCATTACTCCAGTATGGGCCTGACGTAAATGGTATACAGGGTCTTGAACGACTCCTTATGAGGTATCGGAACGCTATCGTAGGTTTGCCAGGCGCCCCGTATGCGCAGCAGTTATCTGATTTATGTGCGCCTCAGGAGATTGCTCGGTGTTATACTCACCCCCAGATCTTTTTCCTTGAGTGAGGTTTGCAGTCTTTTTGGGCCCTTTTAAACTTTATTGTGTCTGCGGTCTTCTTTGCCCTTCCCCAATCTTTCATGTGTGTTTGTGTGTGTGTGTGTGTGTGTGTGTGTGTGTGTGTGTGTGTGTGTTGTGTGTGTTGTGTGTGTATGTGTTTGTGTGTGTTTGTGTGTGTGTGCGTGTGTGTGTGTGTGTGTGTGTGTGTGGGGTGTGTGTGTGTGTGTGTGTGTGTGTGTGTGTATGTGTTTGTGTGTGTTTGTGTGTGTGCGTGTTGTGTGGTGTGTGTTTGTGTGTGTGTGTTTGTGTGGGGTGTGTGTTTGTGTGTGTGTTTGTGTGTTTGTGTTTTTGTGTGTGTGTGTGTGCGCGCGCGTGCGGGGAGAGAGAGGGGAGAGGGGCCCCACCTTGTCTTGTGTATATGACATGTTTTGTACCTTTATAGGTGAGAGAGTTGTGACTTGCCCCGGATAGAAAAGGTAGTGAGTTAAACAGATTCAGTGTTGTTGGTTCTGCCTTACACGTTTGTTATAAGAGGGGAGGAAAATAGGGGGGGGGGGGGAGAAGAACCACGTTGTAATCTTGCAAAAAGGCGGCCAAGGAAGCTTACAACAATTCAGTGTATCTCACATCTGCTCGACAGTTAGAAGGTGCAAGATTCAGTACCAGGCACAATTAGTTCACACTTTAAGTACGCCCCAGTTTCTTGGACTGCCTGCCCCCTATCTCATTGCGACTTTTGGCAGAGTAGGAACAGGGCAAGATGCCTATCTCTCGCCTCGACACAGCCTGGAGAGATCTGTCATTCCAGCAGAGCCTTCAACACCGGAGGGATTTTAAAGTACAAGACCAATTTTGTCAAAGTACCACACCTGGCTCCACCCCGAGGACAGGGGAGAAGTGATCTTTATACAGCAAGACGGGCAGCAAGCAGCAGCTTCACTCTGCACCCTTCTCCAGAACATGCTAAAATCTGACATCTGAGATCATTTATTCCTAGGACGCATAATGACATCAACGAAATAAAGCCAGCTGATAAAATGAAATTGCTGGTCCACAGACGGCTCCACTTCATCCTGTTCCCTATTTGTATGTCTCATAAAAATTTAAAAGGTTTTTAAAAATTGAGCTGATATAGGTAACAGCTCTTGCTGTGGGAAAATCTTAAACCTAGCCTTGTAAAACCCTGTGTAAGAGAGAGAGAGAGGAGAGAGAGAGAGAGAGGAGCGAGTTGGGCACGCTAACAAGCAAACGCCCCGTTTGGGAGAGCAGGTTTTGTCAGCTGATAACACGTGTGCGGGAATAATGGTGGGAGGATGGGGGGACTGCTGGCACATCCCAAACAACCAAACTCATTTCCCAATCCCAAATTTGTATGTTTGATATCACGATTATTTTTCCTAATAAAAAAATTGGCTGTGTGTATACTAAACTATAAGTGGTTGCAAGTGTCTTTTTCACAGCTCTTGGCCCCCTCTTCGTTGGTCCCTACTAGGTCCACACTCTCTCCCGGTGGCCCAGTGGCCTGGTGGCTAAAGCTCCCGCTTCACACACGGAGGGCCCGGGTTCGATTTCCGGCGAGTGGAAACATTTCGACACGTTTCCTTACACCCGTTGTCCTGTTCACCTAGCAGCAAATAGGTTACCTGGGTGTTTGTCGACTGGTGTGGGTCGCATCCTGGGGGGGCAAGATTTAGGACCCCAATGGAAATAAGTTAGACAGTCCTCGTGGGCGCACGGCTTTCTTTGGGGTTTTCCTGGGTGGCTAACCTCCGGGGTTAAAAAACCGAACGAAATCTTATCTATCTCCTGTCCAAAGCATGTGTGCGTGTACTCATCTGTTTGTACTCACCTGTTTGTAGTTGCGAGGTCGATTCACAGCTCCTGGCCCCCCTCTTCGCTGGTTGCTACTAGGGGCCATTCTCCCTGATTCATGAGTTTTATCGTATCTTTTTAAAGCTATGTATGGTCCTTCTATCACAAACATCACTCTCCGGATTGTTGCATTTCTGACAACTCTATGACTGGAAAAAATACTTCTAACATCCTGAGTCATCTGAGTTTTCAACTTCCAGTTGTGACCCCTTGTTGCTGTGTCCCATCTCGGAAACATCCTGTCCCTATCTACCTTGTCAATTCCTCTCGGTATTTAGGAAAAAATTAAGAATAGCTTTTCGACTCTAAGTAAGGAGTCTCCACGACACTGTACACATGTACATCAGGCCCATATTGGATAAATTTAGCACCAATTTGGAACCACACCTGGTCAAACACATTAAGAAGTTAGAGAAAGTCCCAAAGGTTTGCAACAGACTAGTCCCGGAGCTAAGGGGGATGTCCCATGAGGAGAGATTAAAGGAAATCAACTTGACAACACTGGAGGACAGAAAGAGATATGGAGAACATGATAACGGTATTTAAAATACTGAGACTAATTGGTAAAGTTGATGGAGACAATGTTGCAGTGATGGGACACAGCAGCAAGGGGGCACAGCTGGAAGTTGAAAATTCAGATGGGTTATAGGGATGTTACGAAGTATTTCTTCAGTCATTAAGTTGTCAGGAAGTGTAACAGGTTGGAGTAAGTTTATTTTCAGGTTTACACAAATACAGTTGAATAGATTATCATACATAGCAGCATATATGTAGAGAACCTAAGATAACCCAAAAAAGTCAGGCAGTGTGACTTATTCCCAGTGGGGTTTTTTATATACCTTATTATTATACTATAAAGGATATAATATCTTATTATTATATTATAAAGGATATATACTAGAAATAAGGTAAAAAGAGTTATTTA
This sequence comes from Cherax quadricarinatus, assembly GCF_026875155.1. Classification (NCBI taxonomy): domain Eukaryota; kingdom Metazoa; phylum Arthropoda; class Malacostraca; order Decapoda; family Parastacidae; genus Cherax; species Cherax quadricarinatus. The sequence goes on from NC_069399.1 coordinate 22,552,944, forward strand.
CATTTGCATGTGTGTTAGATAAAAAATAAAAAATCATTCTCTCTTTCTGTAGCTACATTCATCAGACACCTTTTGGCACTCCTCTTGAACTGGTTCATGCTATGACTGGCTTTGACATGTGCAGGCAGTCTGTTCCATTCCTTTATTGCTGTACAATAAAAGGTGTTTGAAGCCTGGCCACTGACTGTGGGTACTACAAAGTTGTGCTCTCTCCCCCTAGTACTATGATTGCTCCGGTTCCCAACCTTGACAAAATTAGCAGCAAGATATTCTGGACACTGTTTGTGAGCAATTTTATAAACTTGATTTAACTTCAGTTGTTTTACTCTGTCTTCAACATTCAGCATATCCAATTGTTGTAATTCATCCTGGCCTACATGTTCTCTTGGACCCAGGTCCAGGATGAATCTTACCATTTTGTTCTGGGTGATTTGGAGTCTATCTTTCAGTATTTTTTGTCAAGGCAGAGTACCATGAAGAACAAGCGTAGTCCATATGACATTGTATAAGGGCTAGACACAGGGTCCTGCGAGCCTCCCGAGGTAGACACTGTGCTTGTCTGTTGAGGAACTTCAGTCTGGCATTCGCTTCCCTTACTGCACTGTTCCTGATCAGTTCTTCTGACATGCATGGGTCAAAGGGGATTCCCAGAGAGTGATGTAGTGGAGGCAGAATCCATACATAGCTTTAAGAAGAGGTAAGATACAGCTCATGGAGCAGGAGGAGAGTGGACCAGCGAAGAGGCGGGTCCAGGAGCTGTGAGTCGACCCCTGCAACCACAAATAGATCAGTACACACAAGAGGAGAAGTCAAGTGTCTATAGATAAGTGCCTTTGACAACTGGTAACTGACACAGAATTCAATGTGTGTTATGGAAAAAAATATAAGAGTTGTGAAGCACCTGGAAAGGAGTGAATTCATAAACAACAACTAGCATGATTTTCGAGATGGTAAATCCTGTCTCAAATTTACTAAAGTTTTATGATAAGGTAACGAAAGTTAGGCAGGAGAGAGAAGGATGAATGGCCTGCATATTTTTGGATTGCAAGAAGGCGTTCGATACAGTACCCCCACAAGAGACTAGCACAAAGCTAGAGGGGCAAGCAGGAATTACAAAGAAAGTACTACAGTGGATTGAACATTACTTAACAGGAAGGAAGCAACGAGTTACTGTCAGGGAGTTATCGGAATGGGCGAGTGTGACGACGGGTTCTACAAGAGTCAGTACTTGGACCGGTACTGTTTCTTGTGTATGTAAATAGCATGTGATGAATTGTTTTGAAAACTGACAACCTTCAACTTGTCGGTTTTCAAAACCATTCATCACAGCTGTCAGGCACTGCATCATCATGGGATCTTGATACAAAGAATTCTCCAAACTTGTCCAACCTTTGGACGAAGACCTACTTCGACTAGTGGATGGTACCACTATGACCCCACTGCCTCCTGCTTCGCCTCGCCTGATACAGTATATAAACCACGTCTACGGCCCTACGTCTACAGCTAATTACTGTTCTCATCCAGGCAGCAGAGTGCGCAATTCCAAAGAAGTCCGCAGGACGCACTCACAAAAGAGACTGGTGGTTCTACAACGACGAGGTGCTGAAACAGAACCACCACATCAATCTTTTAGGAAGCTTTAAGGGCGTAACCTATGGCATGAACAGGAATACTCTGAGAGCCATTGTGCAGCATGCCCGCAGAGTCTCTCTGAGTAAACTGAGAAATGGCTGGAGTGGTGTCAACATTCGGGCATCACACCACCTTTATCTGAGTTATGGGGCAAGCTCAACATAGCAACTGGCAAGAGCAAGCCGAGGCCACCAGCACACCCGACCCACCCCAGGAAGCTGAAAAAAAACTAGTGGAGCTTTTCACTTCCAGGGAAGCCTCCATTCAGCTCCCACAGGACCCCGGAATATACAGACGGATCTTCTGCCACAACGCCAGTTAACGATACAAGCTGCATGTGAGTCGGAAGATGTGACTGATGAGGACCTCAGGGACTTGGAACCCCGACGTGCCATTAAGAATACGGGTGAAAACTGCCCCGGGCATCGATGGTGTTACGTACCCATGATTGCACAGGTGGGCAGAGTGGATGGGAGGCCATACTAGACGTCATTAACAAGTCGTGGAGGGCCGGGACACTCCCAGCAGCTTGGAAGAAGGCTACCATCGTACCAATTCCAAAGCCAAGGACCCAGACAGTTGAGACCCATATCGCTGACAGCTGCTTACCCAAGACTTCTGAGAGGATGGTGTTAAACCGCCTCCTATGGAAACTTGGCCCCCTCATCATCACATATTTGGCTTAAACCAAAGGAGTACAGCAGAGTACATAACACCCTACTAAGCCAGTTTTGCTGATAGTAACAAAAAACCTGTATTTGTATGTTACCTCGACCTTGAGAAGGCATTTGAGCTAGCCAGCCCCCCAGCAAAATTTTAGCAATATAAATTTGGAAGGGAATCAAAGGATGCCCCCTGGCCTGGATATAGTCCTACCTTAGGGGCAGGCAGGCCTGTGTCAGCTTTCAGGGACACTACTCTTCCTTTAAAACCCTGGAAAACGGCACGCCACAAGGAGGTTTTGCTCAGTCCTACCCTGTTAAACGTCCTTATGCAGGAACTTGTGAGCTTCCCTTTCATAGTGGTGTGCAGTCCTTAGCTATGCTGATGATTTACACTCGTAGGAATGGGAAAAAGGCAATTTGGAGTGACAGGCTCAGAGAGCTTTGGACCTAATTATGCAGTCTTGCAAGGAACTAGGCCTCAAGATCTCGGCCGAGAAATCTCTTTTCAGTGATGTTCAAGGGACCGATCCCGTTGAATAGATTACGTATTCAGGATATAGAACTTGAGTGGACAGACTCCTACCTGTACTTGGGAATTTTACATTGATAAAAAGTGACCTTTCAGAAACAGGCGAGTATGTCAGATCCCGTTTCTCTACTCAGACTCGATGCCATGAGGCCATGTCGAGGCACCGTGCAGGGCAAGCAAAGGTTGTACTTTGCTTGTACTATATACAAGCTAATACGCTCGCTCATTGACTACGGTGCACCGGCGTTTAGCTCATCTCTTCCCACAGAGCAGGCAAAGGTGGAGGTCGTACAAAAACCCGGCGACAAGAACTATGCTTGGGGGCCCCCTCTGGACCAACACAGTATGTCTCAGATCTGAGGGGCCCACTTCCTTCCTTGGCTGACAAAAGTAAGATACATAAACGCCTGCAAAGTTTGCCATGATTCGCACCGGCAGCAAGGTACCCCACTAAGGAGACGGATATTGACAACCATGAAACAAGATCTTCACGGACTACTCCTGGATTCGTTCTTTTTGTGCTGCTAGGCAGAAGCTGCTGCCTATACAACTACTCCTTGAGAAGAGTTGTGACCTTCCTGTTGCTGGGTACCATCCACCACCTCTCTGGTGCCCAGATCCAGCCCGATGTTTGCGTCATGCAACTAACCATCTCTAAGCGTCTCTGCAGTCAAGACACCCTCAGCAATCATGCTGAGAGGGAGGCACATGTGCAGTGTATTTCACAGATGGCTCTGTCGACCCTGACAGGAAGAGAGCAGCAGCTGGGCTGTACCACAATGGTCACACACACAAGGCTGGCGACTCCCTGGACGCAACTGCACGATCCCATTCAAGCTGAGTCTGGTGGCGATTCAGCAGGCATTGTCACATGCCCTACGACATCGACTCCGACCTGTCATACATGTTGATTCCACCTCTGCAGTCAATGCCCTTTCCCATCCTCAACCACAGGACAATGTTCACCTCATCACATCGACCTGGAACTATGACAGCCTAGAAGTTTCAGGTAACAGATCGAACATTGAACTGGATCCCCAGCCATGCTGGCATCCGGGGAAACGAGGCGGCAGATGATGCAGCGAGCCAGGCAGGCAACAGACATCCACATGATGGGATTACTGTCCCCATCAGCCTACCGACAGACCAAACTGGTGGCTGCCAGGCCATGAAACTTATGAGGTAGGTCTTCGGTGATACCCCATCTCAACAGTGGTACCGAGCAGCGACCGCCGAGATCGCCCTCCATATGAAAGAAGCTGGTCCAACGGGCAGTGTAACCGCCATCCATCGCTTCGTTCGGGCTTTCCCACAGCCAAGATGATGGTAGTTAGACTAGCTAGGAGGAGATGTGCCAGTACTGCCAGCACGTTGTCCAGCGCCCCTAACACCTTCTTTGGGGCGAAGTTACTGAACCCCTCCCAGGCAACTAGGACTGATTTTCCCCTTCCGAAGGGGCCCAAAGATGCGCGGCCACACTAGTGTACCATGGAGTCAAGAACCAACAACTTTTACCCAGATAACGACATACCCTCCCCCCTCGCTAGTGTCCACAGTTAGGTTGGGTAAAAACCGGTAAAAAATACCGAAAATTTTGTTTTAAAGACACAAAAGCAAACACTATAACTATTAAAAACGTTCGGTCTGGGGGCCTTGATCACTTCTAACATACAGGGTAGAAAGACTTAATATAGGCGGGAGTGAGGTTTGACGCACGTGCATTCCTCGGGTCCGTGCGTCCACCTCACCCCGTCTAATATAAGTTTTTCTCCCCTGTAATTTTTAAAGTATCAAGGTCCAGGACCAAAACGTTTTCAAATAAATATTTAAAAGTTTTTTGTTTATTTTCTTTCTAAACCAACAGTTAGGAGTACATATGGGTTGTCCTTATAGATGCACCAGTTGAACTGCCCAGAAGAGTGCTTGAGCGCGTACCGCATCATTGAAAAAAAACTTTCTCCCTGGGAGCCAGAGAGGGGTCACGAAAGTTTGAGACCCCTTGCCAGGGACAGGGTCTTGGCGAACTTTTTTAACAAAATACACAACTTTTTACCTAAAAACTGTATTCGGGAATTTTCCATCATAAAAAAACCTATTACCAAACCAGTGCTTTCCTATATCCTTCTGAATTTTAATTTTTTCCAACTTGAAACCATTGCTGCGAGCCGTCTTGGGTGGAAATTTTCAGCACGTATTTTATATCCCCCTTTATTTTATTCCCGGAAATTTGAATAACTGATGCATGGTCAGAGAAGTGGGAAATGCATTTTTTAAAATAGACAAATGCAAAAGTTCTAAACAGGACAAAAAATAACCATCCACTATAAAATAATTTTCACAATAAAGCAAACAAATCCTTTTTTCATACAAGGAGCAAAAATAACAGGGGGTCCTCAGGTTGCTCTTTAACTCTGTATATCTTTGATTAGGCCTCATCTTTTGAAATTTTGCTGCACGTTTTGGCCACCTCATTACAGAACAGATATAAATGCTCTGGAAAAAAATTCAAAGGAGGAGACAAAGTTGATCTCATATCAGAAAACTTTCTAAGGAAAACCCAAGGCCCGAATCGCACCCTGAAAAAGGGGTAGAATTAAGGGGAAATACTGAGATGTATAAATGGAAAAAAGGAAAAATAAAGGAATTAAAAGCGTGCTGAAAATATCTAGCCAAAAACAGGACTTGCAGCAAATTTTTTAATTGGGGAAAAAATTCAGATTCAGGAAGGTATAGGAAAGCACTGGTTTGGTTTTAAGAGTTGTAGATGAGTGGAACAAACTCTCGATTCCGTCATAGAAACTAAACTTTTGTAGTTTTTTTAAAAAGGTTAAAAATACACGAGTTTGGGGGGTATGTATGAATTGGGCCTGACAAACTTTTGGCTATAGGTCTGATGCCCTGCCCTTCCAAAGCGGATTTGACCTGCCCTGACTTGGTGGGTCATTGGTTTAAGTCGGGAGGTGACTTGGACCTGCCTCGTATGGGTCGGTATGCCTGTTGCAGTGTTCTTTCTTATGTTCTTATTTACCTCTGGTCAGAAAGTATTGTTGAGAGCCACAGTCATATATAATATATTAACGTTTTGTTTTCCCTGCTCTTCTTAATAGAAAACAGAATTTCACTGTTGCTAAGACAGTCAAATGAGTGACTGTTTAACTATCTTTGAAAAGTACTTGAATGAATTAGTTGTTAAAGGCGCGCATCATTGGTCCCTCGTTTTTGCTTACACATCAGAACGTCGTTTAACACCTGTATCATATATTTCATTTATTATCATTGTGATCCAGCAGGTTTTTTTTTATTTGAGAATATTTTAATCTGACCTACCCTAACCTAAATATGTATTAAAGTCGAGTTTTTTAAAGAAACCCAAAGTGAGAAATCACATAAATTTCATGTGCCTAATAGGTAAAACTGGTCAATTAGCAAGAACTCATTTAAAATTAAGTCCTTTCTAAAATTTTCTCTTATACGTTTAAAGATATATTTTTTCCATTAATGTTGATGTAAAAATTTATAATTTTGTACCAAAAGGAACTTAGAAAACTTACCTAGCCTTATTATAACAAGCGCAATTTATTTTAGCCTAACCCAGCTAAATATATTTTAGATTTGTTTACAGTAATTTAATACTAAAGAAACACATTGAAATATATTTTTTTCGTTAGGTTCAGAATGATTTTGGCGAAATTATTGCATAAACAAATTTTCACTTGTCCTATATGGCAAGATGAACGTTGCTATTTAAGACAAGATTGCAAGTTCTGCATATTTGGCACGATATATATATATATATATATATATATATATATATACCCCTTCTCCTGTATACATTACTGAAGTTAAAAAGAGAAACTTTTGTTTTTCTTATTGGGCCACCCTGCCTGGGTGAGATACGGCCGCTTTGTTGAAACAAAAAGAAATGTGTGTGTGTAATATATTATATATATATATATATATATATATATATATATATATATATATATATATTTATATATTTATATATATTTATTTATTTTTAGAGGTATATAATGCAAATATCTCGAAGAAGCGATATGAGATGCAGAACAACCACAGGGGGAGTTGAATGATAGCTCCAAACCTTTTATGTTGCAATCAGCATTAGGATCTTGCAATGATGCAGAAAGTAGGAGGGCCAAGCAAAATAAGGTTACATGGGACGTTGTTGTAGGGACCTTCTTCCACTAGTACGTTATTACAGTGGTGACTCCATTTACCACTGCTACACCTCTGTCTGCCGTATATAAACCCCGTCTCCTTGAATATGCTGTACTTTTTTCAAGATTTATGGACAGAACATAACTCCAGGCTTAAGGATTGATTACCTCACACTTATCACCTTCCACTGTTTCTCTGCTTTGGACTGAAGAATTCACTGGCTGGCGAAACGTTTACAGAATAAAGATAACCAAGTGTTGCACAAATGTCTTTTTATCCACTAAATATCGTCTTTGGCCTGGATTTTGCATATGAGAAGAAATATTTAGGATATTCGTCAATTAAATCTATAGCTTACTGTTCCCTCTCTCTCTTGGAGTATAACATATTCAATTTGAGCTCAGCATTGTCCGCATCTCTAGCCAGTCTTAGCTTTTGAGGAGCTTTGTTATCCATTATCTTAGCTTATAGAGGGAGTGCGCCTTCCTTTCCAACCTGCTCCTGCTCCTCCTCCTTCGGAACGATATTTGTCTGGAGCATAATTCTTATGCCAGTGAACTCATCCTCTCATAATACTGATTCATTTCTTTATTTAACATTGTGTCTTCCCATCATATTTCAGCAAGCTATCGATTTGTTAACTCCCAGTTAATGTTTTTGTTGTTAAGGTTAAATTTATTAGACATCCCCTTCATGATTGTTGATGTGCTCTTGTGACCATTGGTAAGGCATAACTCAACATCTGTTAGGTTGACGTTTGAGTTTACCCTCTTTATTTGTGGGTATAAGGTATATAGTATTCTCTAGTCAGATACAGTAAGTTGAGCTGTTTGCTGGCATAAGGCGAATTTATTGCAAAGTCTTAGTAGTGCAACTGAGTGAGACTGTTCATCCAGACTGGCTCCTGGACTTCTCTCTCCTATTGCAGTTTTTGCTACATTCTTCCATTTAAGTGTCTGACACTGAAGTCACTAAGCTGTAGGATACCTGGGGACTGGGTTTGGAAGGTTTTCAAGAAGTACTCAGTTTTAATTAGTTGGTCTTTGAATTGTTGGAAGTTGTATCTGGTAGTTTATGCTAAAGAACAATAACTTGATATTGATTTTCAATTTTAGCCACTATAAATTCGTCTACATCGTAGGAAGTACAGTGGCTACATCCTGAAGGATGGATGGGGATGATGTGGCTCTCGAGGTCAGAAGAATAGAGCTTATTGTATGAAGGATAGGTAGGTAGGGACGAGATGGTTCTGGAGGTGGGGAATACAGTGCTTGCATCTGAAGGACAGGCGGGGATGTTCTGATTTTAAAGGTGGAAAATGTAATGCCTGTATTCTGATGGATGGGTAGGGATGGGTCGCTTATTGAGGAGGGAAGTATAGTACTTGCAATCCAAAGGATGGGAGAGGATGTGGTAATTTTAGAGGTGGAAAACACAGGCCTATATTGTAAAAGGATAGGTAGGGATGTTGTGTACTTCTGTAGGTGGGAAGTGTTGTACAGTTCCTATATTTTAAAGGATGGATGGGAATGCTATAATTTTGGAGGTTAGAGGTAAAGTGCTTACACTCTGATAAATGGATGGGTATATCGCTGTTGCTGAGATTGGAAATACAGTACATACAAACTGAAAGATGGGGGATAATGTGCTTCAGGAGACGAGAAATGCAGTTCTTGCACACTGAAGAAGGGGTGCTGGTGCTGCTGGTGTTGGTGGTGTTGGTGCTGCTGGTGTTGGTGGTGTTGGTGCTGCTGGTGTTGGTGCTGCTGGTGTTGGTGGTGTTGGTGCTGGTGTTGGTGCTGCTGGTGTTGGTGGTGTTGGTGCTGCTGGTGTTGGTGTTATTGCTGGTGTTGGTGCTGCTGGTGTTGGTGTTGCTGGTGCTGATGTTGGAGGTGTTGGTGCTGATGTTGGAGGTGTTGGTGCTGGTGTTGGTGCTGATGTTGGTGGTGTTGGTGCTGATGTTGGTGGTGTTGGTGCTGATGTTGGAGGTGTTGGTGCTGGTGTTGGTGGTGTTGGTGCTGATGTTGGTGGTGTTGGTGCTGATGTTGGAGGTGTTGGTGTTGCTGGTGCTGCTGGTGTTGTTGCTGCTGGTGCTGTTGGTGTTGATGGTGCTAGTGTTGGTGTTGCTGGTACTGCTGGTACTGGTGTTGGTGCTGCTGGTGTAGGTGCTAGTGCTGGTTCTGGTGGTGCTGGTGTTGTTGCTACTGGTGGTGGTGCTGATGGTGATGATGCTGGTATTGGTGCCTCTTCTGCTGCTGCTGTTGCTGCTGGTGCTAGTGTTGGTGCTGCTGGTGCTGGTGCTGCTGGTGTTGGTGGTGCTAATGTTGATGTTGCTGGTATTGCTGGTACTGGTGTTGGTGCTGGTGTAGGTGCTAGTGCTGGTTCTGGTGGTGCTTGTGTTGCTGGTGTTCCTGGTGCTGATGGTGTTGTTGCTGGTGTTGGTGCTGCTGGTGGTGCTGGTGTGCGGCTGGTGGTGTTGATGGTGCCGGTGTTGGTGCTACTGGTGTTGCTGCTGATTCTGCTTCTGCTGCTGGTGCTGCTGCTGCTTTTGCTTTTGCTGTGTTGTTGCTGCTGCTGGTGGAGGTGTTGGTGTAGGTGGTGCTGGTGCTGCTGCTGTCTTTGCTTCTGCTGTGTTGTTGCTGCTGCTGCTTCTGGTGGTGGTGTTGGTGCTGGTGTAGGTGCTGCTGGTGTTGGTACTGCTGGTGCGGTGTTGGTGCTGCTGATGCTGGTGTTGTTGCTGCTGGTGATGGTGCTGCTGGTGTTGGTGGTGCTAGTGTTGGTGTTGCTGGTGTAGGTGCTAGTGCTGGTTCTGGTGGTGCTGGTGTTGTTGCTGGTGGTGTTTGTGCTGCAGTTGCTGGTGCTAGTGTTGGAGCGGCTGGTGGTGTTAGTGCTGCTGGTGTTGCTTCTGGTACTGCTTCTGCTGTTGATGTTGCCTGTGTTGCTGCTGCTGCTGCTGCTGCTGCTGCTGCTGCTTTTGCTTCTGCTGCGTTGCTGCTGCTGCTGCTGCTGCTGTTGCTGGTGGTAGTGGTGCTGGTGTAGGTGCAGCTGGTGCTGCTGCAGACTTTGCTTCTGTGTTGCTGCTGCTACCTTTGTTGCTGTTGTTGCTGTTGTGCTGGTGTTGGTGCTGCTGGTGCTGGTGTTGCTGCTGGTGCTGGTGTTGCTGGTGCTGCTGGTATTGTTGTTGTTGTTGCTGGTGTTGGTACTGCTTGTGTTGGTGCTGCTGGTGTTGGTGCTGCTGGTGTTGGTGCTGGTGTTGTTGCTGGTGCTGGTGTTGCTGGTGCTGTGTTGCTGGTGCTGGTGTAGGTACTGCTGGTGCTGTGTTGGTGCTGCTGGTGCTGGTGCTGTGTTGGTGCTGCTGGTGCTGGTAGTGTTGCTGCTAGTGGTGTTGGTGCTGTTGTTGCTCCTGGTGCTGGTACTGCTGGTGCTGTTGAAGTTGCTGATGGTCCTGCTGCTGCTTGTGTTACTGCTGCTTGTGTTGCTCCTGCTTGTGTTGCTCCTGCTTGTGTTGCTGCAATCATGTTACGGCCTCAGTTCATCCCATCACCGGACATTTTAATCCCAGTGCAGATTGTGTTAGCTTGGTTGCGGCCTGCCACTAACCAGGTTAGGCAAAGCCTTCATCATAACCTACACCCAAGTTGATGTTTCAACTTTCCCTCACTATCCTCAGGCACTGTGTGTGTGTGTGTACTCACCTAGTTGTACCCACCTAGTTGTGGTTGCGGGGGTTGAATTACAGCTCCTGGCCCCGCCTCTTCAACTGGCCGCTACTCACTCTTCCCGCTCCGTGAGTTTTATCATACCTCTTGTGGAAAATTAAATTTACCTGGATGTAACTCATAAGATACATACCAGTAAATGGTAACAAAAATAATTATTCTTTATCAAGGTTACAGAAACAAGTAGGAATTTTAGGACACTTAGGTCGCAAAAATGTCCTTCGATACCTTCTACAATCTATCTCTCCACAAGTCACTCTGGACCTATATTAAATTCAAATGAAATATACATCACCAGGAATTCTGGTAAAACATCATAAATATGTGGACTGTATATTAAATTTAAAAAATAAATGCATATACATTGAATGAGAATTTATAATAAGACTCACCAATTTGTCTGGAGATTACTTGGTATATCATACACAAACCCCCTGCCTAAATTATGAAGAAAATACTGGCCAGAATTTCAACATAAATAGACATCGACTTAGCTGGGGTTCCTGAACTGTCCTGTCCACTCGCCTAATGCTCACGTTATGCAGGACTGCAAATCCAACAATTTCTGCTCCTATTTGAGAGGTTTCAACCACAATTTAACCTCCAGAGCGACGAAATTTATGCACATTTCACTCACATGCCTTCAGCCCAGTTCAAAACAATGGCGACTCCTCCCGAGCGATGCTCACCCATTTCGCTGGTTCTTTATTTATTTACAAATTAATTTTTATTACCTACAATATATTCCATCAATTTACATACAAAATACACTGTATTTTTGGAAAATATACAGTATTTTCTACACCCAAGTTGATGTTTCAACTTTCCCTCACTATCCTTAGGCACCGTATGTGTGTGTGTGTGTGTGTGTGTGTGTGTGTACTCAGTTGTACTCACCTAGTTGTGGTTGCAGGGGTTGAATTACAGCTCCTGGCCCTGCCTCTTCAACTGGCAGCTACTCAGTCACTCTTCCCGCTCCGTGAGTTTTATCATACCTCTTCTTAAAGCTATGTATGGATCCTGTCTCCCCTACATCACTCTCCAGATTGTAGATGAATGGTTCAGAGAGCCGACAAGTAGATAAATTAGACACATGTGAAACTCTTGGGTTTCTTTGAGGAAACGTTTTGCCACACAGTGGCTTCATCAGTCCATACAAAGAAGAAACGCGAAGAACTGGTAGAATGAGGTAATCAGTCCCTCAACCTTGAGTCGATGAGGTCAGTCCATAAATCTTGAATAAAATACAGCATATGTGCGGAGAAGTAGCTTATATACCGTAGGCAGGAGAGGTGCAGCATGTGTCTAATTTATCACTCTCCAGATTGTCCCACATCCTGACAACTCTGTGACTGAATAAATATTTTCTAACAACCCTACGACTATGTGCGTGTGCGTGCATGTGTGTTCAAGCACCGGGTAGCCTTTTCTTTGTCCCATGGTTCTGTACACAATATTTTTTGTACTATAACTCAGTTTTCCCTTCGTTATTTGCTCTGTTATTCATTTTAGCGGCCTTATAGACAAAGAACTTATTTTTTCGTTCATAAGACACCCTATTATACGTGGACGAGACTTCCAGAGACTTCCAAACACGTATTCCAGAACACCAATACCCAGGCAGAACTGACGATTTATGGAATGTCTGCGTTCTACACCGTAACTTTCACAACCATTTAATTAACTACAGAAATGCAAGACTTATCCCCAGGGAAGAAGACTACCGCAGAATCCTGGAATCATCACTTATCTGTATATCTAATAATTTCAGTCGGATGAACGACTTTTACAACATCGCTGAAACTCTTGCCAGGAAACCTCTTCGTCGTTATCATACTTAACACCTTACATACTCTCCAGTCCCATGTAGGTCCATCTCAGATCCTACCTACCCAACATTCTCCACCTGTCTCGTGTACTCTTTACTCAGACCAGGACTTCTGTCAGACGTTATGTATTCAACACACTTCCCAAGAGTCTCCTGAGTTGTTCTGGCACTCGGGCTGCGGCCTGAGTGAAGGAATAGCTCAACTGAAGTTTAGTCACCGTGCGCTTTTCATAGGGATGCCCTTGCCATAGGGCTGTAAACGGTACTCCACTTGACACGAAGACGGCTTACCATACCCTTGCCATAGGAGTGTCCCCGCTATAGGGCTGTAAACAGTACTCCACTTGACGCGAAGACGGCTTACAATGCCCTCGTCATAGGGCTGCCCCCGCAATTGGGCTGTAAAAGGTACTCCACTTGACAGGAAGACGGCTCACTCTGCCCTTGTCATAGGGCTACCCCCGCCGTAAGGCTGTGAACGGTACATCACTCGTAACAGCCCGAGACTCCTTTGGGAGCCCCTACTAGGTCACATAGAGAAGACCCGGGACAGTACCCGTCCTGGCAAACCTATATGTACATTTTTACCCAAATAGATCTATTAGTGCCTTGATAAACCCCACTGTGAGGGGGAAACGTATTCAGAGGATAGCATTATACTAAATAAGTCTTTATTTTTCCAGCCCCTTATGGAGCACGATATATTTCTGTTTGATACTCAAGAATTTCTCAGCTCATCCTCATATTCCTGTCCTACTCTGTCTTTCTTATCCTGAAATGAAAATCTGTTAAGTTCGTGAAACAGGATTTTTCCTTACATAATCCCTGTTAGTTCTTCGTTAAGAAGCTTATGTTCTCAAAGGTATCAACGTGGACTCTTATATTCTGTTTTCTGTCTCATATATACATTATTATATTATCGAGGCAACATTTGTCTTATTATTTACTCTGCTCATATTTCGATCAGTCCAGAATGAAAGTTAAGTTCCTTCTTTGCTTTTGATTTTTTCAGTAATTTCAAAGTAGACTCTTTTCTATCTATTGATCTGTTAAAAAGTCGTCCCTTTCTATTTTCTCTTATTCCATTGCAAATTAAATGTTCGTTTTTCCTGTTTTCCAGCGCATTTCCGAACTCTCTCTTCCTTGTATTCTTTGGAAGAGAGAGAGAGAGAGAGAAAGAGAGAGAGAGAGAGAGAAGAGAGAGAATTTTGACATGTACACACAGAAGTCAGTAGGGTGAGATCCTCAAAACAATATAGTGCCATAATAACTTACTGTAGTGAGATTTACGGGAGAAGTGGAGATTAGAGTTAGTGAAGAGGAAATATATAAGAAGTACCATTAGATACCACTAAGAACATAAGAACATAAGAAAAGGAGGAACACTGCAGGAGGCCTGCTGGCCCATACTAGGCAGGTCCTTTACAATTCATCCCACTAACAAAACATTTGCCCAACCCAATTTTCAATGCCACCCAAGAAATAAGCTCTGATGTGAAAGTCCCACTCAAATCCAACCCCTCCCACTCATGTACTTATCCAACCTAGATTTGAAACTACCCAAAGTCCCAGCCTCAATAAACCCAACTAGTAGACTGTTCCACTCATCAACTACCCTATTTCCAAACAATACTTTCCTATGTCCTTTCTAAATCTAAACTTACCTAATTTAAATCCATTACTGCGCGTTCTCTCTTGGAGAGACATCCCTCAAGACCTTATTAATATCCCCTTTATTTATACCTATCTTCCACTTATACACTTCGATCAGGTCTCCCCTCATTCTTCGTCTAACAAGTGAATGTAACTTAAGAGTCTTCAATCTTTCTTCATAAGGAAGATTTCTGATGCTATGTATTAATTTAGTCATCCTACGCTGAATGTTTTCTAACGAATTTATGTCCATTTTGTAATACGGAGACCAGAACTGAGCTGCATAATCTAGGTGAGGCCTTACTAATGATGTATAAAAGCTGCAGTATGACCTCTGGACTTCTGTTGCTTACACTTCTTGATATAAATCCCAGTAATCTATTTGCCTTATTACGTACGCTTAGGCATTGCTGTCTTGGTTTAAGTTGCTGCTCACCATAACCCCCAGTCCTTTTCGCAATCTGTATGGCTAAGTTCTACATCATTTAATTTATAAGTACTAGTGTTTATGGGCACTCCCAAGCCTCAGAACCTTGCATTTATCTACATTGAACTGCATCTGCCACTTTTCTGACCAAGAATAGAGTTTGTTTAAATCCTCCTGAAGTTCCCTAACATCTACGTTTGAATCAATTATCCTACCTATCTTTGTGTCATCGGCGAATTTGCTCATATCACTAGTAATTCCCTCATCAAGATCATTGATATATATTATAAACAACAACGGGCCCAAGACTGATCCCTGTGGAACGCCACTTGTTACAGATCCCCACTCGGATTTAACCCCATTTATGGACACTCTCTGCTTCCTGTCAGTGAGCCATGACTCGATCCACGAGAGCACTTTTCCCCCAATGCCATGAGCTGCCACTTTCTTTAACAGTCTATGGTGCGGAACTCTATCAAAAGCCTTACTAAAATCTAAGTAAATAATATCAAATTCTTTATTGTGGTCAACAGCCTCAAAAGCTTTACTGAAGAAAGTTAATAAATTAGTTAGACAAGACCGGCCTCTTGTGAATCCATGCTGAGTATCATTAATCAAGCTATGCTTATCGAGATGGCTTCTTATAATCTCAGCTATAATTGACTCTAGTAATTTGCCTACAATTGAGGTCAGGCTTATTGGGCGGTAATTTGACGGTAACGACTTGTCCCCTGTTTTAAAATAGGAGTTACATTAGCCATCTTCCACATATCAGACATACACCTGTTTGAAGAGATAAAATTAAAAATATTAGTTAATGGTTCACAGAGTTCCATTTTGCATTCCTTAAGAACCCTTGAAAAAACTCATCAGGACCTGGCGACTTATTTTGCTTCAGTCTGTCTATCTGCCTCACAACCATCTCACTAGTGACTGTGATGTTACATAATTTATCTTCTTCTAGCCCACTGTAAAAATTAATTACTGGAATATTGTTAGTGTCTTCCTGTGTAAAAACTGAGAGAAAATAATTATTTAAAATCAAGCACATTTCATTCTCTTTGTCAGTAAGGTGCCCATAGTTATTTTTAAGGGGACCTATCTTATCTCTAACTTTTGTTCTATAGACCTGGAAAAAACTTTTTGGGTTAGTTTTAGAATCCCTAGCAACTTTAATTTCATAGTCCCTTTTAGCTTTTCTTATCCCCTTTTTAATGTCCCTCTTAATGTCAATATACTGATTGCATAAGATGACCTCACCTCTTTTGATTACGCCTATAAATTCCTTTCTTTTGCCCTAGTAGATATTTGAGCCTATTATTCATCCATTTTGGGTCATTTCTATTTGATCTAATTTCTTTATATGGGATAAACGCTCTTTGAGCAGCATGTATAGTGTTCAGAAAACTGTCATATTGATAGCTCTCTTCGTTACCCCAGTCAACAGATGATAAGTGTTTCTAAGCCCATCGTAAACTGCTAAGCGAAAATCTGGGACTGTTACTGAGTTATCGCTACTAACGTACTTCCATTCAATGCTTAAATGTAATTGATTTGTGGTCGCTAGCACCCAGTTCCTCAGAAATTTTAAATTATTAACAAGGGATTCATTGTTTGCCATAACTAAGTCAAGCAGGTTATTTCCCCTTTTTGGGGGTTCTGCACAAACTGTTTAAAAAACCCTAAAATATTTTAAAAGAAGTCTTTGATTCAAAATTTCCCATCAAGAAATTCCAATCAACTGACTATGCATGCAATGGTGAGGTCCGCAGAAACTGGCCAAACTACGCTGCGGTGTTCGAGGAAAGCTGGATAACTGTCAAGGCCCGGGGGGCCTCTAGGGGCAAAAAAATTACATGATCAAGCATCAACAAGGAACGTTGACCTAAAAGCCGGGTCGCGAATAGAACCCCGTGGTTTGTTTTTGAAACGCACTCAACTGACTGAGTGGTTCAATCCCCCCGGGGGAGGGAGACGTTGCGCATCTTTCTTTAAACGTTTCCCCCTGTTCACCTACGTAAGTGGGTATTAAGTATTATTTTGACGGGTGGGGTCACATCCGGGGTGGTAACTTTAATGGGGTTTCGCTTTTAAAGGGCTCTGATTTAGGATAGTTATTAGCCAAAAAAGTTGATATGAAAAAAAAATTGTCATCCGTGTGTTTTACTGCGTTTTTTCCCTTATCTTCAAATTTTTTACATGTGTTTGTGGGCCCGAGGGGGTTTTTATCAGTTTTCATGACCCGTGAAGACAAGATTGCAACAAAAAACCATCGTGTCTTACGATTTCGTGATCATGCTGCGGTTTTTGAGGGATTTAGCTAAGTTCGTCACGGCACGCTAGCTGGAGATTAGTCGAAAAAACTTGCTTTTGTGGTCACAGTGGGGCCAAAAACCTCCTATGGTGTAGAAATTTACCTAGTTGGATGAATCTTATTGTGGCTAACTGGTCCAGTGGCTAACGCGACTGTCTGGAGTATTGAAACTCTGATCGCGGGTTCTGTCCCCGTCCGTGGTATGTTTATCATTTTTCACACACAAGAGAGTGGGAGGCATTGTAAAATAAGCAATATTTCCTCAACGAAGAGCAAAGGTGCCTAGAATTCTAAATTTTTCTACGTCTCCCATCAGCCATATGGGGACACTCCTAACAGACAATAATTGCCTTGAAAAAGGAACTTGGCAAGAATCTGAAGTAGGTTTGTAATCAACCAGTCTGTGTTGCTTATGTTGGGTAGTGTGCAGTCATCTGCATGTTGAAAATGGTATAAAATGCCAACAATGGTATAAAATACCAATGATTAAGATAAATGATTAACTGTTGGGATTCTTCACTGTTAAAACGTTTAGCTTCCACAGTAGGCTTCTTCAATCAAATGCAGAGGTTGATGGACTGATTACATCCTCTTTATTTCACTACTACACCTGCTGCCTCTGTATTTGACTGGAGAAGCCTCCTTTGTAGGCGAAACGTTTCAACAATTAAGATACCCAACTGTTGAACATGTGTCTTAATCATCTTCATGTAGCCTCACGTAAACACATTCACGTCTTCCAGTGACTATATCAGTTTATCAGTGTTATTTGTTTACGTGTCCCTGAAACCCAGATACATCAAGTTATTCTAAATTTTCACGGTGTTTTTTCTTCTCAGTCGATTATTAGCGTCAATTTATAAACTTTTCGTACAATGAGATCTTTTTCTTTTTTAGTGTTTTACGTTAGGTTAGGTTAGACTGCATTAGAATTAAGTCTGCGATAGGTTAAGCTCGATTAGGGCTGATTACATATTCTATTCAAAGAACATTTAGATATAATCAAATTAGTAAAAGTTGCAGCGACACGTCCGGCAGCACGGGGTCGAGGCAAACCTTGATAACGTTCAAATATACACGTATATGAAGTGTGGTGTGAATCGTAAAGTTGTGTTTATCCAACACACGAAGTGTTAGCTGATTGTTACGTTTTTGTTTTGAAATAAACTTACCCAGAAAACATTAATAAAACTTTAGCTAAAAAGCTGCATGACCTATGTGCTGGGTATTTGTGTGTTGTTCCACTCACATATTGTGCCTTTGTGTTATTCACCTGAAGAGCGTTTCTGAGGGGTAACACAGAAAGGAATTGACAAGATGAACAGGAGCAGAATGTTTTAGAGATTGGACACAGCAACAAGAGGACACAACTGATAACTATTACAACCCAGGCACAATAAGGCCTGTTATCCTGGGTGTAAAGGGAAGCAAGCAGAACAAGCGCAGCTGAATGACTTTGAAATATATTTTCCTTTACCAAGAGCAATAGCAAGTATTTACACTTACGTGCACTATAAACAGTTGGAAATGTATGTGTACAACACCGTTAGTTAAAGGCCAAGACACAGCCTGGAGACAGAATGGACAACCGTGCTCAACCAGCTCTAGAATGGAAATGACAAGGGTGGACAGGTGAGTGGTGACCACAACACCTCCACGATTGCCAGACCCACCTTCTCATTGGCTGAACCTTGATACTGATCGAACGATGGGGCACCATCATTCGACCCTTAGTACTGGTTCGCTGGTTGGGGAGATATCCTTTCAGTGAGGGTGTGTACATGGACCGAATAAAGATTATGCACTCTTTGCATGCCACAATAACTTAGATGAGTCATAGGGATGCTAAAAAGTATTTCTTCAGCCATAGAATTGTCAGGAAGTGGAACAATCTTGAGAGAGATGTAGCTGAGTCAGGGCCCATACATAGCTTTAAAAAGAGGTACCATAAGCCTCTTGAAGCCTTGAGTGGACCTAGTAGCGACCAGTGAAGAGGCGGGTCCAGGAGCTATGACGCGTTTCCTGCAAGGTAAGAACATGTAGGCGAGTACACACACGCACGAATGCAGGAAAGTGTAGGAACATGTGATGAATATGCTGACTGTAGGAACTTCCTTTAGAAGCCTTAACAAGGAAGCCTTCAGCGTGAGGGCAATAAGTACGTGAAACTCACTTGGAAATGATGTATTGAATGCTAACTCCATTCACTGGTTCAAGAATAAATATGACAAAACTAATGAGGCCTGAAATTAATAGTCTGTCACCACTAGATCCCTGCAACCAGATAAAGGTTAGTGCACACACACACACACACACACACACACACACACACACACACACCACACACACACACACACACACACACACACATACACAAAGGAAGACATAGGAAAGACAGAAAGACACAAGGAACAGGGGTTTGGAGTGGCACTACTCATCAAAAACGAATGGGACTTTGAGGAGCTGGAGAGAAGAGATAGAGGAGAAGCTAGAGACTACATAATCATAACACATCAGACCGTAGGTCTCAAGATGTTAATCGCAGTGATATATAACCCACCACAGAATAGCAGGAGGCCAAGACAAGAATATGATGAGAGTAACAAAGAGATGGTTGACACAGTGGTTGAAGTGGCCAGAAGGGCCCATGTGGGAAGGGCAAAGCTGCTGGTTGTGGGTGACTTCAGTCACAAAGAAATCGACTGGAAAAAACAAGAGTCACTTGGGGGACCAGAAACGTGTAGGGCTAAGATGATGGAGGTTGTACTGGAAAACCTCATGCACAAACACGTTAGAGACACAACCAAAGAGAGGGGAGAGGATGAACCAGCAAGACTGACCTAATATTCACCTTGAGTAGTGCAGATATTGAGGACATCACATATGAAAGATCCCTCGGAGATAGCGATCATCTGGGTCTAAGCTTCGAATATACAGGGAGAAGGAGGCAGGAAGGGCAGGACGAATGAAGCCAAACTGCAAGATAAGGGACTACACAGGCATGAGGAACTTCATACATGAGGTTCAGTAGGACAGAGAACTGGCAGGGAAATCAGTAAATGAGATGATGGAATATGTGACAACAATATGCCAGGAAGTGGAGGAGAGGTTTTATCCAAGGGCAACAGACATAGAGATGATGGAATATGTGACAACAATATGCCAGGAAGTGGAGGAGAGGTTTTATCTAAGGGCAACAGACATAATGAGAAGGCCAGGACGAGCCTTTGGTTCACCCAAAGATGTAGAGACAAAAACCAAGAGTGTTAGAGAATGAAAGAAGTGTGGAAGGCAAACGACCCATGAGAATAATGAAAGTAGTCAAAGAGCTTGAAATGAATATGCACAGGTAAGGTACGTCCAAAGACAATATGAAAATGACATAGCAACGATAGCAAAGTCCGACCCGAAGCTGTTGTCAAATACCAGGTAATTAGGCTGTGGAAAGAAGGAGGAGAGTTTACAAGAAACGACCTTGAAGTCTGCGAGGAGCTCAACATGAAATTTTCAGGAATATGTGAATGACATGACTCGGAAGTGTCCCTGTTTGCAGACGATGTGAAGTTAATGAGAAGAATTCAGTCGGAGGAGGATAAGGGAGGACTAGAGAAGGATCTGGACAGACCGCAGGGCTGGTCCAGCAGCTTTCGCCTGGATTTCAACTTCACCAAATGCAAAGTCATGAAGATCTTGGAAGCGCAAAGAAGACCGCAGACAGAGTACAGTCTAGGGAGCCAAAGACTACAAATGTCACTCACGGAAAAGGATCTTGGAGTGTGTAGAATACCGAGCATATCTCCTGAGGCACACATGAACCAAATAACTGCTGCAGCATATGGGCGACTAGCGAACCTAAGAATAGTATTCCGACTTCTCAGTAAGGAGTCGTTCAGGACCCTGTACACCGTGTATGTCAGGCCCCTATTGGAGTATGTAGCACCATTTTGGAACCCTCACCTGGCGAAGCATGTCAGGAAACTAGAGAAAGTGCAAATTTTTGCAACGAGACTAGTCCCGGAGTAAAGGGGTGTGTCCTACGAAGAAAGGTTAAGAGAACTCAACCTGACGACACTGGAGGACAGGAGGGACAGAGAGAACATGATAACGACATACAAAATACTGAAAGGAATCGACAAGGTGGACAGAGGCAGGACGTTCTAGAGACAGGAAACAGCAACAAAGGGTCACAGTTGGAAGTTGAAGACTTAGATGAATCACTGGGTTGTAAGGAAGTATTTCTTCAACCATAGAGTTGTCAGGAAGTCGAACAGTCTGGAAAGTGAGGTAGTGGAGGCAGGTACCACACACAGCTTTAAGAAGAGGTATAAAGCTCATGGAGCAGGAGAGAGTGGAACTACTGGCGAGTACAATAAGGTGAGCGCGCACTCGCACACGTGTACACACACACACACACACACACACACACACACACACACACACACACACACACACACACACACACACACACACACACACACACACACACACACGCGCACACATGCACACACACACCAACACATGCACACACCAACACACACACACACACACACACACACACCACACAGCACACACGCCACGCAAACACGCACACACACGCCACACACATATGCACACACACGCGCGCGCACACACACACACACACACACACCACACACACACACAACACACACACACACACACATGCGACACGCACACACACACACACCACACATGCGCACGCACAACACACACCACAACACACACACACACACACACACCACACACGCACACACGACACGACACACACACGCAGACACACCAACACACACAAACACACACACACACACATGCACACACACATGCACACACACCAACACACGCACAGACACAGACACAGACACACACACACACACACACACACACACACACACACACACACACACCACACACCACACACACCCACACACCCACACACCCACACACCAACACACCAATCACAACACATACACACATCGCACACACACACACAAACACATCACACACACAACACACACCACGAACACAACAACACACGATAGTCCCAGAGCCTACGGGGATGTCCTACGAAGAAAGGTTGAGGGAAATCGGCCTGACGACACTGGAGGCCAGAGGGTCAGGGGAGACATGATAACGACATATAAAATACTGTGCAGAATAGACGAGGTGGACAAAGACGGGATGTTCCAGAGATGGGACACAGACACAAGAGGTCACAATTGGAAGTTCAAGACTCAGATGAATCAAAGGGATGTTAGGAAGTATTTCTTCAGTCATAGAGTAGTCAAGCCGTGGAATAGCCTAGAAAGTGAAGTAGTGGAGGCGGGAACCATACATAGTTTTAAGGCGAGGTATGATAAAACTCAAGGAGCAGGGAGACAGAGGACCTAGTAGCAATCAGTGAAGAGGCGGGGCCAGGAGCTATGACTCGACCCTTGCAACCACAAATAGGTGAGTACACGTGCACACACATGCGCGCACACACACACCAACACACACACACATGCACACACACACATTCACACACGCATAGTATTGCACACGTGCAAGGAAGTTGAGGAGAGGTTTGTATCGAAGGGTAACAGAAATAACTAGAAAGCCAGGATGAGCCCTTGGCTCACCCGAAGGTGTAGAGGCCAAAAAGACGTGTGCTAGCCCTTTGAGGGTTTCGGCCGTACTAGTACGGCTTACGTGCCAGGGTTTTTGACGTACTAGTACGCATGAATTCTAGCACCCTCAAATCTAGCAAGAGAACGCTGGTAGGCCTACATATGAAATAATGGGTCTATGCGGTCAGTGAGCGCAATATAAAAAAAATCCTGCAGCACACAGTGCGTAATGAGAAAAAAAAACTTTGAACTTGTTTTTGGTTTAAAACAGCGACTTTGAACTGTGTTTTGTATTCTAGTTTTCCTGGTCTCATTGTATAGAAAGGAAGACATATTACAGAAATGGAGATGATTTTGACTGGTTTTACAATGAAAAGTACCTTGAAATTGAGCTCAAAGTAGAAGAATGTTCGATTTTTACCAAAGTTCAAAAGTATACAAATCATGCCAAGCGTTCAATACACGTAAACTGGTGAGTCTAATATTCTTTCACAAGTGCGCCGATATTATTTATACCATTTGTACACTAATGCAGTAGTCTGTATAACAGTAAATCTTATTATTTTTGTGAGAATAAAAAATCAAAGTGGAAAGCAAAAGGAATGTAAGAGGGGCCTGGGGACGTGACTAACGAACAGAGGAAATGTTATTTTAGTGCCAGGAATGTCTTTCCTGTTTATTCTGAATCCTATTTGGAAATTGGCATCTTTTGAAATTTGTATGAAATTGGCCAAATTGTTAAATTCTGACCACTTTATTGGATAGTTGAAATCGGTAAATGGGTGGTTTCTTGTACTCATTCGATAGAAAAAATGGAGTTCTAGCGAAATAGTTATGATTTTTGTCGACTAGTACATTGAAATTGGCCGAAAGTAGGGCTCAAAGTGGGCAAAATCGCCGATGCGTAAACATCTTCGAGACCGCTAACTTCGCGAGAGCATAATTCCGTACGTTTTCCATCAAATTTCATACTTTTGGTGTCATGATCGGGAAAAGATTCTCTATCTTTACATAAAAATTTTTGGCGACCCTGAGAACAAGTCTCTGAGAGGGTCTGGCGACCCCGAAAGGGCTAGAGAATGGAAGAAGTATAGAAGGCAAAGGACCCAGGAGAATAGGAGAGCAGTCGTAGAGCCAAAAACGAATATGCAAAGTTAAGAAGGGAGGCCCAAAAACAGTACGAAAATGACATAGCAGTGAAAGCCAAATCTAACCCGAAGCTGCTGTATAGCCACATCAGGAGGAAAACAACAGTCAAGGACCAGGTAATGAGGCTGAGGCTGGAAGGTGGGGAGCTCACAAGAAACGACCACGAGGTATGTGAGGAGCTCAACATGAGATTCAAAGAAGTGTTCACAGAGGAGGCAGGAAGGACTCCAGAAAGAATGAGAGGTGGGGTACACCAAGTGTTGCAGACAATACATACAACGGAAGAAGAGGTGCTTTAGTGAACTAGATACCTCACAGGCGATGGGGTCGGATAACATATCTCCATGGGTCCTAAGAGAGGGAGCAGAGGCACTATGTGTACCACTAACAACAATCTTCAACACAGCATAAGGCCGCAGATGTAGCTTATATACTGTAGTCAGGCGAATCGAAGCAGGAGGAGGCGGGATCAGAGTGGAACCATCCACTAGTGTAAGTAGGTCTTCGTCCAAAGGTTGGACAAGTGTTGAAGAATTCCTTGTATCAAGATCCCATGATGTTGCAG
>NC_069399.1:22582227-22587227 GCF_026875155.1 Cherax quadricarinatus
AATTGTGGTGTATTTTACGAACAGTGGTGTAGTCTAGTGGCCTGCACACCTGGTTGTAGCACGATGACCAAGGAGAAAACGAGGAAGGAGCAAAAATAGAGAGTAAATACTTAAATAATTTTCCATCACCCAGGATGCAGGTATATGTACACTATATACAAACGTTATGTACAGGAAGGCAATTTTCAAGCAAGTGACACAATAATCGTGTTTGACCAGACACGGAGGTAATTCTTCCAACGCTGGTTCACGGGTCTCCATCTTTGCTTCACAACTTTGGCAGGCTTCCTTGTCATTGGCTGGGTTGAACCAAGGTGCTAGCATAATAAGTGGCCCTGTTCGTTATTCTTTGAGCATGTGGGTTGCTGGTCAGGACGGCATGCTTATAATCAACCAAATAAGTGGTTGAAGCTAAAGGCTTCGGTGGCTTTAAAATCAAGTTAGAGAAATATACGAGTGAGAATGGTTGGATCTAAAGAGAACCTGCATAGTATATGCTATGCAACCTACTGCATTGTTCTTGTATTTGGTTCTTGGTGTGACACGATTCCCTTTCTAAACACTATATTCCCTAACACACTATTTTTTTCTGATTAAAACCTTAGTTGGAAGGTCGGCGAATGCACGCATCTACTCTCAAATATCTAGATACATTTGTTTCCTCTATACTCTCTGCCTCCAATCTAATATCCAGTCTTTCATTTCTTAGATTTTCTGTTACTCTCATCATTTAGAACTTGTCAATTTTCGCATTTAATTGCTTTACATACCCTCCCAAATTCGTCTACCAACCTTTGCAACTTCTCTTCAGAACCACCTGAAAGCGCCGAGTCATCGGCCAGAAACACCTATGACAACCATCACTTTGCATTAACTAATTATTTTTTAATCCCACACGTTTTCCCAACATTTTAGCATTCGCTTCTTTTACGACCCCGTCAATAAATATTTAATAAAGGCACAGTTGCATCATACATCCCTGTACAGAACCTACCCTTTGCTGTAAAATAATTCTAACCTCAGCCTCACTATCCACATAAAAACTCTTTAGTGCTTTAAGTAGCTTATTCCATTCGTCTGCAACATCTGCCACATTGTTCCCTTATCCACCACATCATGTGCCATTTTACAGTCCATAAATGTAATGAAAAGGCCTTTACCTTCTGTAAACACTTGGTCTACCCGTCCCCCACCTTAAACCTCCATGTTCCCATTCGTTTCTACTTTCTGTCTTGCCCATAAACCTTCCAATAATAACTCTACCATAAACAATACACTGAACAATCAGTAGACTTATTTCGATTATGTGCTAACACCAACAGATTAACTGATAAGGGCTAGAGGTCCTTCACTCGTGACATGCAAGTTAGTAGTAATAAAACAGACACCAAATTTAAGTTAAAAGTTATTTAATAGCATACATTAATAATTACAATTTGTTGTATCAAGGAGGATAAAAGTATTTTATTGCAAAAATAAATTTATACAATGGTTACTTTAGCAGGTTAAATATAACAGTAATAAACTGTCAAGAAATTTCAACAAGCAATGACTATTTCTCTTATGAATTGTAAGATTATATAAGCAGAGGTTTTTAATTAGGAATGTAAGTTTAAGTGGATGCCGTTTAATAAACAAATATGGACAATAACTCAATAAACAGGATGGCCGCAAAAGTAATTCACACAATATTAAGCCCCTGCCACAACTTGAGTATGGAATTATACATGACAAACACTTAATCTGCCTCAACATTTCGGGAAAATTAGGTCAATTTTGTCTCCAGGATGCGACCCACACCAGCCGACTAAATCCCCGGTACCTATTTTACTGCTAGGTGAACATGGACATTAAGTGTCATAAGGAAACAGGGTATAATATTTCCACCCGTACCGGGGATCGAACCACGGACCTCAGTGTGTGAGAAGAGTGCGCTAGCAATCGAACTACGGGACAGAAGCACCAGTAAAATCTAATCACCAAGAGTGCAGCACACTACATGAAAGAGCTACAACCTAGCCTATAATCACTCTCTTTCTCCAGGTTCATCTACACTGAGATACATAAAACCTTTACCGTGGTGATGCTTTCACTTTGCAAACAGATGGGTGGGGCAGTTGTTGCAGCTCAGAGAGTCGTTGCAACTACGATTTATGTCAACTTTTGGCAAAAAAACAAAAAATTGTTTAATGAACGATGGTAAATGTATTTCCTTTTTTGGGGGGGAGAGGGGGTCACTCTTATTGGGAGACTGCTGGTGTGGTAACCAAAAAATACACCGTATTTTGCGGCATATGAGGCCCGCTCTTTTCCATAAAAAAATCTTCGGGAAATCACCATGCGCCTTATATGCTCAAGGTCAGAGTTACGCTCTAGCAGTTGTTTACTAACTTTAAGCTACAACTGCTTAGAAATATCTTATATGTTTGTGTTCTTTATGTGCCGGAAAATATGGTATTACATTTGCAGAAGTATATAATAACTCGTTCAACGCCCATAATGTTGAAAAAAAATATTGAAGATGGGATGGCACAAGGATATTTTTCTTCGTAAAAGGAGATAACTTTTTTTTTGTCTAAATACACATGTAGGATCCCTATAAATTATCTTCCTTTAAATTGCCTTAATACTGTTGATGGACCTACAATCAGAGGAATCAAACCTGTATGATTCCTGTTCTCCAGGTGATGGAGGATTTCTACTTTTGTTCCGTTCTTTCTCCTCCTCTTCCCTTTCTTTATCCATGTTGCCCTTATTACAACTTCCCTCTTCTCTGGCCTCTTACTAATTTACTTGTTTATTTATCTATTCTCTTAGCTTTCTGTCATCATTGTCCAGGTTTACTCTATACTTCTCCGGCCCCGTCTCCTATATCCTTCTCCGGCCCTGTCTCCTATATCCTTCTCCGGCCCCGTCTCCTATATCCTTCTCCGGCCCCGTCTCCTATATCCTTCTCCGGCCCCGTCTCCTATATCCTTCTCTGGCCCCGTCTCCTATATCCTTCTCCGGCCCCGTCTCCTATATCCTTCTCTGGCCCCGTCTCCTATATCCTTCTCCGGCCCCGTCTCCTATATCCTTCTCCAGCCCCGTCTCCTATATCCATCTCCGGCCCCGTCTCCTATATCCTTCGCCGGCCCCGTCTCCTATATCCTTCTCCGGCCCCGTCTCGTCTTCCTTCTCACAACAAAGACAAGACTCTGACGCACTCACTTTCCCCTCACTGAAGATGGGAAAATTTTAGTGTCCACTCTGGAAGCTGCTAGAGAGGGGAAATGGGAAAAGAAAAAGAAAGGAAATGAGGATTAAAAAGAAATATTGAAAAGGGCATAGAATGGAGAAAGGGGCGGGGTGGAAGATAAGGGAAGAAGAAGCAGAAAAAGTAGAAAAAAAAGAGATATAGCGGTGTGGTGTCACCAGAGAATTATTGAGAGGGGAAGGGGGATGGTGAGGGGTCAGTGGGAATGATGGAGATTTCTCCCTCACTTCCACCGTCACCATCATCATTACCACACTCACCGCCGCCACAGTAACGATGTTTCGGGCCAGTTTGAGGCTTTTTCTGACAGATTTGGAATTGTAGCTACAGTATACACTGATCTTAGGAATACGTTCGGTTAGAATATCTGCTCTGATTACGTTATTGTTAGGTGGGTCAGTGGTCGCATGACTGCCTGGTACCAGCGTGGTGGTGGTGGTTGTTCAAGGTTTCTCTACCATCACTTACATTCCTTACAGTGAACTTTGCACTGTTCTGGCTTGCTGTATGCTCTTACACTCCCGCTGACGTGTTGCACCCTCCCTCTAGGTCTAGTACATCACTACTCTCCCTCTCCTTTCCACTCGCCCATTCCCTGTCATTTCCTTCTCTACTCTCATCCCATCTCTCTCTTTTCTCTCCTTCCCTCTCTTTGTATACCCTCTCTTCCTGCCCCCTTTTATCTCACCCCCGTCCTCTGACGAGGGCGTTGTTAAAGGTCACTCGATCCATAACAAGTGAAGTCACTTCCCAGGAGTCAATTTACGGTCTTACGGATGTCCTCACTCGCTAGCACAACATAATCATCGTCTCCGCTCTGCTTGACCTACCTTCATGCTCTGCTTGACCTACGTTCAAGCTCTGCTTGACCTACCTTCAAGCTCTGCTTGACCTACCTTCAAGCTCTGCTTGACCTACCTTCAAACTCTGCTTGACCTACCTTCAAGCTCTGCTTGACCTACCTTCAAACTCTGCTTGACCTACCTTCAAGCTCTGCTTGACCTACCTTCAAACTCTGCTTGACCTACCTTCAAGCTCTACTTGACCTACCGTCAAACTCTGCTTGACCTACCTTCAAACTCTGCTTGACCTACCTTCAAACTCTGCTTGACCTACCTTCACTAGCCTCCAATTTTTTGTATTATAATTATCAACGAATAGGTACATTTAAATGGTTATCAAATTTGTTTCTTTGTCCAGTGATTCGTTTGCATTTCGCTCATAACAAGAGAAAGCCTCATCCGATAGGTTTCAAACTTTCTGGTGTACAGTAACGAGGGCCTTAGGATGGCTTAGGCATAGTTGTTAGGCATACTGCCTCTGGAAAAGATCATTATTATTTGTTTACTGTGGAAAGTAACTGGATAACCCATTCGTAGGATCCCTGGAACGTCTCTGATAACCTGCAAAACCCTCTGCGGCTAATATTCAGACGTACAAAATCTGTGCCTCTTATTTCGACGATGCATGAAAGTTTGGTGGCCAGTGAAGTATCAACAAGTGGCCACTGTAGTATCAAGAAGTGGCCACTGTAGTATCCAGAGGCCACTCTAGTATCAACAAGTGGCCACTGTAGTATCAACAAGCGGCCACTGTGGTATCAACAAGTTACAACTGTAGCATCAACAAGTGACCATTGTATTAACAACTGGCTACTCTAGTATTAACAAGAGGCCATTGTAGTATCAACTGATGGATACTAGAATATCCACCATTGAACATTCCTCAGTGCTCCACTACACTG
>NC_069399.1:22589727-22644727 GCF_026875155.1 Cherax quadricarinatus
GTTTTTTTTGGGGTCCCCCCTCCTTTCACCCCCACCACCCCAATTTTTTTCATCGATAATAAAAAGCCCAAACTTCCTCGGATCAAGTTTTTTGGTTCCCCCCTTGGGGGGGGAATTTCCCTCCCCTGGACCCCCCTCCCAAATTCCCCCCCCAACCCAAAAAAATTTCTCGATGAACAAGTTTTTGGATTCCTCCCTTGGGTTTTTTCGAAATTCTCCTTTCCTTAGATCAAGTTTTTTGGGATCCCCCTTTTGGGGGTTTTCAAAAATTCTCCATTTTCCTTGGGATCGGGTTTTTTGGATTGTCCCCTCCTTCCCCCCCCCCCCCCAATCCCAAAAAATTTCTAAATTTACCAATTTTTTGGATTCCCCCCTAGTGGGTTTAAAAATTTCTCCAATTCTTGGATAAAGGGTTTTTTTTGGTTTCCTCCCTCTGGGGGTAAGCATTAAAAATGAATCCCCCATGGGGCATGGTGCTCTCTTTACTAAAGTCTAAAATCTTTCCCCTTATTATTTTAAAATGAAACAAAAATTTTCCTCTCTTTAAAATGTTTTTACTCGAGGGGCAGTGAGTCACGCGATGACCCCCAACACACAAGCTAATCATGTCGAATTTTCGTTCATTAATTTAATAAGGGGAATAGTACCACATAAAGGGGGAAAACTTTTCATCATCAGAAAGAGCTTTTTTTTTTCTTTAATACCCACAATTTCTTTACAACACAAGTTAGACATTTTTATCTCAGGTCACTCCCACGAAGTAACCTCCCCCCCCACTCCCCCAAACCCTCACACTCCAACCAACACCTCAAAATTTTTTCACTCAAAACCCCCCAATTTTTCTCGTTTTAAACCCTTTTTTTCATTAAATGGGGACACATGCCAAAAGTCACCGCATCCACTTTCGTTAAATTCACTACCAAAATTTTTACATTTTTCGAAGTTAAATACGCACTTTTTTACTTTGAACATCTTAAAAAAACACTTCATAATCTTGAATACTCCAAAAAAATCCCTTTTATCATTTCCAAAAACACGAAATACTCCAAAAACATCATTGAAACACCCCCCAAATCACCTCTGAATACTCCCAGAAACCTCAAAGTATCTTGCACATCTTTTAAAACACCTTCAAAAACACTCTCATAATTTTTTGTACACCTTCCAAAACACCTTTAAATCTCACATAAACCCCCTTGAACACCTTCAAAACCCTTCAAAACACTTAAATCATTTAAACATCAAACACTTTTGAACCCTTTTTGAACCCTTTGAACATTTCCAAAAAAACACTGAAACATTTCCCAAAAAAACCCTTTTGAGACTCCCAAATTTCCACCACTGAATACACTAAAACACCGCTGAATTCAATCAAAACACCCTTAAAACCCCTTTAAAAACCCCCTTGAAACCTTAAAACACCTTTGGAAAACTCAAACACCTTTGACACCTTTCAAAACACCCTTGAACACCTTAAAAACACCCTTAAAACCCCTTTCAAAACCTCTTGAACACCTTCAAAAACACTCTTCAACACTTCAAACACCCTTGAACACCTTCAAACCCTTTAAAATATCGTTTTAAATAATTTTCATCCAACCATTATATTTTTTTTTGGTAACTCTAATCGCTACACTACCCTCATCAATTCCCAAAAAATTTTTTAACTCGTTTTAACCCTTTTTGTTCATTAAAGTTAAAAAGGGGAAAATCACTGTAACCAAGATATTACACACACACCAACACACACACACAACACACCACCAACACACACACACACAACACACACCACGCACCTAACCTAACCAAACCTTCCCTAACCTAACATACCCTAACCTAACTTTTCCAAAACCGGGCCTAACCAAACCTAACCGAACTATCCTAACTAACCTAACCTACTAACCAACCTACCTAACAAACCAACCAACCAAAAACCTAACCAAACCAACCTTACCAACATAAACCAAACCCTAACCTTACCAAAATAACCCTAACCTACCTTACACAAACCTAACCTAACCAAACCAAACCCAAACTTACAAACAAAACCTAACCAAACCTATCCTAACAAACCTACCCTAACCTAACTTAACCAAACCTAACCAAACCTACCGAACCTAACCATCCAAACCCTAACCACCTAACCTTACCTAACATAACATAACCTAACCCCTTTCCCATTTAACCTAACCTATCCAACCTAACCTAACCAAACCCTAACCTTACCTAAAAAACCCTAACCTCCCTTACCTACGAACCATCCAAACCCTAACCTACCCTAACCTTACCATTAAACCAAACCCAAACCAACCACCTAACCTACCAAACCCTAACCTACCAAACCCTAACCTAACCAAACCTAACCTTACCTAACATAACCTAACCAACCTTACCTAAAAAACATAACCAAACCTAACCTTACCTAACCTACCCTAACCTAATTACCTTATACCAAAACCTAACCTAACCAAAACCTAACCTAACTTAACCTAACCAAACCAAACCTAACTACCTAACCAAACCCAAACCCTAGCCAACTAACTTAACCTAACCAAACCCTATCCAAACCTAACCAAACCCTAACCTTACCTAACATAACCTAACCTCCTATTTTAAACCCAAACCCCAAACCTAGCCGAACCTTCCCTAACCTAACCAAAAATATATTGGAACACCCCCAAAATCATTAGATACTCCGAATTATTTTAAAGACTCCTTTTTGGTATTTCCAAATTATTTTGAAAATTTTATCGTAAAATCGAACATTATTTTTTTGTTGGAAAAACACACTCAAGGTAGAAATTTTCCCCCCCCCCCCCCCCCCCCCGTTTTCCGAATAGAAGCATGTCTTCGCTCTAAAGGGATTTTTGGGGGGTCACCCTTCCCAACCATGGTTAATGCTTTCCCCAACCTAAGGTGTTTTAAAGATTTTCATGAACACCGGGATCAATCGGACAACAGGCGCCATGTAATGCGGTTAAACCCCCAAGGTAGAACTATACCTGCGTAAATCAGGACAGCCGGGGCGCCTGAAATGGGGGGTAACACCCAAGATAGAATATAATCCCATATATCCTTACTGAAACACCTGGTAAATTCGTCACCCTAAAGAAACTTTTTTGGTGGGGTCATTACTTTTTTAGTTCTTTTTAAAAAAAATAAGGGGAAGATTGAGATATAACATTTGTATTCTACTCATACATTTTTTTTCATGGTAAGGGTTGGGATTTAAAACTTTTCATCATGTCTTAAAAATTTTTATAAACATTTTCTTTTTTTAATGAATGAAAACTTTTAAATCTTGGGTAACAACACATCAAAAACTCAAAAACCCTCCTCTCTAAGTCTTGTTTTCCCAAGTCCCTCACTCGGTACCTGAAAATTTTAAATAATTTCTTTAGCATAAATGTGGAAAATTTGCACCACCTGAAAAAAGATATAACCAACTAAAAGTTACTTTTTTTTTTTCACTATCCCAAAGCATATTTTTTCTTTAAAACTTAAATTTTCCCCCCATATGACTTAAAAAAAGCATGACGGGATGTAAGTTTTAGGGAGACATGATTCTGGGGTGTTCAGGTAAGAAAGTCGAAAAAGGTAAGTGTTACATTTTCATGAAAAAAAAATATGAGTTTTTAAATTCAAATATATCTCTTTCAAGTTATAATTATTCCTATAATAATTTAAATGAATTAATCCTTTCCTCATATTTTTTGGGTTCCCTGATAAAAGGAAAATTAATTTGCTTCCTTTAATGTTACTCACACATTAGGCCAATGTTTTTAATATATTGTTTATATCTGTGAAAATTTCTCCAAATTTTAATTTTCCCACTTCTTTGGTTTACCTTATGCAAAAACACAGATTATATGTCGATTAAATATTTGACTGAAAAAAGTTTTCAGTATATTGTTT
Organism: Cherax quadricarinatus; assembly: GCF_026875155.1. Lineage (NCBI taxonomy): Eukaryota > Metazoa > Arthropoda > Malacostraca > Decapoda > Parastacidae > Cherax > Cherax quadricarinatus. The sequence goes on from NC_069399.1 coordinate 22,593,643, forward strand.
TCCAAAATTAATTTACCAGATCACACTCCATTTCCCGTTGCCATTTCAAAATAAATTATGTGAAAAAGTTCATTTTAAAACCAATTTTTTTAACTCGCTGAAAATTTTTTCACTCAATTTTTAACCATCTTTTTTTAAGGTTGTTTGGCGTGTTGCAAAATTCCAACAAGGAAGTCTTTCACTTTTCACAAAAAACAATGAAGTGGGAAAATTTTTTCCCCCATTTTTGATGTTTCATGCGGGTTCCGGACAATGTCTGGGTGATTACACACAACCCTCTCCCCTACACAAAAGAGTTGCAAATAGTATTAAATGAAAAATTTCATTAACTTCCTAAACTGGGATCAGCCATTTAAAATCCATTTTCTTAATTAATTTTTTGGGCTTTGGTATAAAAAAATTTGAGAAAAAGGGGAACTCCATTCATTTTCTCGAAACAAAAATTTTTTCCAATTTTTTTCGCTCCATCTTGAGTCATTTCTCGTACCTCAGCTACAATCTCTTCTTTTGAAGAACAGGTTCCGCATCAACTTTTTTTTTGAAGGGGTTCGACTCTCTTAATTGAAATTAACTTTTTCTAAAAACACCGCACTAGTATTTTTGTCGCAACCACCTCCATATTTCTTCTTCAGTAAATTCCTTACCATTTCACTCCAAATATTTATACCAAAAATTTCAATCTTTTGTCATCATCGATTATCTTTTTTTTTAATAAAAAATCTCATTCGGGGATTTCTTCAAAGCATAATATTACCCTTTTCAAATTGTATCCCCTTATTAACTTTTTTTTGAACAAAAAAGGTTAACTTTCATTTTTTTTTTCAGTAAAAAAAAGGATTTATTCGACAATTTTTTTGGAAAAACCCATGCTTGTGACTCACTATCCAGCAACGCGTTAAAACGGGTTAGAACTTTCCCCTTTATTATTTTAAAAATAACAAAAAGAAATGACGTCACGATCCCTTTTGAAAAATTATCTTCCCCAAACACTTTTAGTTATTTAAGTTAAAAAGGGGGAAAGTTCTTGCTTTCCAAGTAGCCCCCGGGTAAGTAATAACAAATCCCTTGAAGTAAGTTATGACCCCCTTTCGTATGACACTAAACTCGTGGTATTCTTCCTATCGTCATGTGATGCCACTAGTGTTTTTCAGGGAACAATTTCTCTCCCAATAAGTTAAAAAAAAAAACTATAAAGTCAACCCTCGGGGTGAAAAGAGTATAAAAAGACCGTCCTTATTGAGTTACAAGAGTATTTAGATGAGACGCGGAAAGTTACATGTAAAAAAAATTTGTTACAGACAATGTTACAACCACGAACTGATAAAAAAATGATTATTCGATAGAAGCCCTTTGATCTCACCTTCTTCGTTTTGGAGGGGGTTTTGACAATATCTCACCCATAAAAAAAATTTAAATGGAAGTTTTTTTAACGTGAGTTTTTTAAGAGATATTAATGAGTAAAATTTACCCAATTGTAATTTTAAAAATTCTAATGAGAAAAATTTTTTCTTTGTTGTGTAACAAACTTAAATTTTTGGGGTATAATATAATATTTACAAAATTGCAGGGGAAAGAAGCAACAAAAGATGAAGAAAAAAAATTTTTGGGAATGCAAGGGAATTTACAAAAGATTTTTTTTGTGGCAGTGATAAAATTCTTTTTGTACAAAAAGCAAAAATTTTGCGCGGGTAAATTGAAAAAGGGAGGTCTTGCTGATGCTTTAAGTCAGGTTTTCACTTTGCAACCTTTTTTTATTTAGTCACTGGATGTCAAAAAAGCAAATCTAGCTAGTGAAGTCACTGGGTAAATTTGGGAAAATAAAATTTTTAAATAATGGAAAAAAAAAAACCCCATGATTGTTAATATGTTTCGCAAGTATGCGATGGGGCCTCCAAAATATTATATGAACTGTAAAGTTGATAAGACCTATAAATACATGCAAAAATTTAGATACAAAGAAGGTCTGAGATTATATTCAAAGGTGCATGAATGAACTTGTTAATGGTTTTTAACAGATCCCAATGGGATATAATGGAAAAAGTCGTGTTCCAGAAGGAATTGGGGTGTGCTTCGCCGGGGGTGTTGGCATGCATTTTCTTAAATCATTCTTGATTTTGCAAAGGATTAAAAAAACGTGAGGGAAAAATTGTTATCATTATTGTAAAATATGCCAAATAAAAAATCTCTATAAAACTTTTTTTGTTTTATTCACCACTTTTAGTTCATTTAAGTTTAAAAAGGGGAAGTTTTTGATTTTTCAAAAAGGGAATTAAAAAAAACGTCATAGAAATATTTTTATCATTTTGTAAAAATTGTCAAAAAAAATATCTCATAAAACTTTTTTTTCACCAGCAGTCTAAAACCTTTTAGGGAATGAATAGGATCATAGTTGGAGGAACGGTGCTGGTATAAAAATCTCGTTTCTGATGGTCGTCATTGTACCTCTTTCCCGCAGGGTGCGACTAACCAGACAAAAAAATGGGAGACAGCCAAAGGATGGAAAAATATTTTAAAATTGAGAAGGAAAAATTTTACGATGAAAAAATATTGTCGTGACAACGTCTGCATTGTTTTTATGTGAATTGTGTTGCTATAAAAAGGATTGGTGCAAGTTATTTTTTTGGGTAAGAAATACCCTTTTGCTGTTGTATCGAAGTAGGGGAACCATTTTTAATCTTAGAAGGCAGAGTTGAAGATGTGATTCCTGGAAATGTTACGAGTTTGAACCTTCACCCGGGTCAAAGAAAATTGAATCTTCCCTTTTTTAGCCCATAATAAGCCAATTTGGATTGCGGACCCTTTGGGGGAAAAATACCATTTCTCAAAAATTTAATTGAAAAAAACAAGAGATGCTCATTTGGTGTATGGTTTAAAGAAAGAACTATGCAGCAGAATAAGTAAATTTTAAGGAATCCATTGAGAGGGCTATAAAAAAGTGTGAAAACAAAAAAAAATATCGCGAGGTTATCTTTTGAAAAGGGTTTTGGGAGGTGTGAAACTTCAAAGATTATATCGGAATCGACTAAAAACCCCCTATCAAATATGATATGAAATTTAAAGGGAAAAGGTATTGATCAACCCTGGTTTCAAAAAAGAAAAAGAAAAACATTAACCCAAAGGGCAAGAAATTTGAAGATGTTCGAAGTTATTGTTTCTAGAGTGAAGGAAGTGTTGGTATCCCCCATAGGTAAGCAAAATTTTTTACCCGTATCAGTGGATTTAATCTTTTTTTAAAAATATGAGGGGGATTAATTCATTTAAATTATTTGAGGAAATAAAATAACTTGAAGGAGATATATTTAATTAATAACTCATATTTTTCTCTTCATGAAAATGTAAACTTACCTTTTTTGACTTTTTTACCCGAAACACCGAGAATCAGTCTACCAAATACTTTTCATCACGTCATGTTTTTTTAAAATCTGAATGGGGGGATTTTAAAATTAACGAGAAAATATGCTTGGGATAGTTTAAAAAATAAGTAATTTTGTTGGTTTTACTTTTTCAGGTGATGGTGCAAATTTCCACTTATATGCTAATGAAATATATTAAAAATTTTCAGGTCCGAGTGACGGGCTTGGAAGAACAAGACTTTTGAGAGGAGGGTTTTGATGTTTAGATCGGTTGTTCACCAAGTTTAAATTTTTTTTATTTTAAAAAGAAAGTTTAATAAAAATTTTTTAAGACTGTGAAGTTTTAAATCAACCCTTTCCCTGAAAAAAAAAGTATTGAGGTAGAATACAAAGTTATTCTCAAACTTCCCCCTTTTTATTTTAAAAGAACTAAAAAAGTAAGACCCCACCAAAAAATTTGTTGCTTTTGGGGGACGATGACCTAGGTGTTTTGTAAAAAATTACTGGGATTTATTCTATCTTGGTGTTACCCATTTTATGGGCCTGGCTGGCCGAGTTGACGCAGGGGGAATGTTTACCCTTTGGGGGTGAACCGCATTTCATGGCCCTGTCTTTCCCGAGTTGATCCAGGTGTTATGTTTTTCTTTAAACTACCTTGGGGTGAACCGCTTTTTCACCCTGTGTTGGGGAAGGGCTGCCCCAATGATCTCTCAGAGCGAAGACAGTGTTCTATTCCGGGAAAACGGGAAAAATTTTTTACCCTTTAGTGTGTTTTCCCAAAAAATAATGTTTGATTTTCGTTAAATTTTTTAAAACTAATTTGGAAAAAATCCAAAATGGGTCGTTTAAAGTAATTTGGAGTACCCTTAAAGTATTTTTTGGGGGGGTTTTCCCAAAATATTTTAGGGTTTGGTTAGGATAGGTTCGGTAGGTTGGGTTAGGTTAAGATGGTTAGGTTTGGGTTTTGTTAGGTAAGGTTAGGTTAGGGTTGGTTAGGTGGTTAGGGTTTGGTTAAGTTAGGTTAGGCTAGGTTAGGTTTTGGGTTTGGTAGGTTGGTTTTGGTTTTGGTTTGGGTTTAAATTAGGTTGGTTGGTTAGGGGTTAGGTTCGGTTAGGTAAGGTTAAGTTAGGTTAGGGTAGGTTTGGTTAAGGTTAGGTTAGGATGTTTTTATAAAAGGTTTGGTTTGGTTTATGTTTGGTAAGGTTAGGGTTTGGTTAGGGTTTGGTTAGGTAGGGGAGGTTAGGTTAGGTTAGGTAGGTTAGGTTTTTGTTAAGTTTTGGTAAGGGTTTGGGTAGTTGGTTAGGATTTGGTTCGGTAGGGAAGGTTGGTTATTTTTGTTTTGGGAAGGGTTTGGTTGGTTAGGTTAGGTTAGGATAGGTTAGGTTAAGTGGTAAGGTTAGGTTATGTTATGTTGGTAAGGTTAAAAGGTTGGGGGATGGTTGGTTTTAAAGGTTAGGTTTGGGTTAGGTTAAGGGTTTGGTTTAGGTTAGGAAAAGGTTTGGAGGTTTTTTTAAAGGGGTTTGGGGTTTTGGTTAGGTTTAGGGGAAGGGTTTGGAGGGGTTGGGAAATTTGGTTGGTTATGTTAGGGAAGGTTAGGTTCGGTTTTTAGGTTAGGTTAGGTTAGGTTGGTAAGGGTTGGTTAGGTTGGGTTTGGGAGGTTAGGTTTTGGATAGGTTGTTAGGTTAGGTTTGGTTTGGTTAGGTTAGGTTGGGTAGTTTGGTTAGGTAAGGTTAGGTTTTGGTTTTGGGGGTTTTTGGGTTGGTTTTTGTTGGGTTGGGTTTGGTTAGGTTAAGGGGCCCCTTTAAATTTAAAAAAAAGGAAAAATTTGGGTTTGTTAGGGGGTATTTTAGGTTTTTGGTTAGGGTTTTTTGTGGGTTTGTGTGTTTTGTTTTTGGGGTGTTTTGGGTGTTGGGTTTGGGTGTTGGATTTTTTGGGGGGTTTTTGAGTGTTTTAATTAATTTTTTAATGCAAAAGGGTTTTAAGGTATAAATTTTTGGGGATTAAAAAGGGGTTTTTGGGTGTTAAAGGGGGTTTTAAGGTGTTAAGGGGTTTTGATTGAATTCCGGGGGGTTTTTTTAAACGGGGAATTTTCCCAAAGGGTTTTGGGAAGGGGTTTTAGGGGGGGTTTGGGAAATTTAAAAGGGGTTAAAGGTGTTTTAAAAGGGGGTTTTGAGTGTTCAAATGTTTGAGGTGTTTTTAAGGGGTTTTGAAAATGCAAGGTGTTTAGGGGTATTCAAAGGTGTTTTGAAAGGTGTCAAAATGTTTAAGGTTTTGAAGGGTTTGATTTGAATTAGGGTTTTTTGGGTATTCAGGGTGTTTGGGGGGGTTTTAAAAGTGTTTTTGGGTTTTCAGTGTTGTTTGGGAAAAGTTAAAAGGGTTTTTTGGGTTCAAAAAGTGTTTTTTAAGTGTTCAAATAAAAATGGTTTAAGGGTTTTTTTGAGGTGTTTCAAAGGGGGTTTTTTTGTGAGTTTTCCCAAATTTTTTAAAAGGGGTTAAAAAAAAAATTGGGGGTTTTGAGAAAAAATTTTTTAGGTTGGGGTTAGTGTGAGGGTTTTTAGGTGGGGGGAGGTTTTTTCGGGGGATTGGGGGTGAAAAAATTTTTGTTTTAAAAAAATTTGTGGGTTTAAAAAAAAAAATGGGTTTTTGTTTTTGAAAAGTTTTTTTAAGAGTAGTAAATCCCCCATTTTAAATTGAATATGAAAATTGTGATTAGTTTTTTGGTGGGGGTACCTGGCATGGTCCACTTTTAAGAAAAAAGTTTTTTAAAAAAAAGGGGGAAGATGTTTGGGTTTTGTGGAGGTGTTTGGAGGGGTTAGAAAGGGTACCCCGGGGGAGGAAAACCAAAAAAAATTTTCCAAGGGTTGGGAAAAAATTTGTGGGGGGACCAAAAAACTTTTTTTGGAAAAATTTTTTTTTGGGAAAAGGGACAATCCAAAAAAATTTAAGGGGAATGGGGAAATTCGAAAAACCCCCTGGGGGGTCCCAAAAAAATTTTTGGGTGGGAAATTTCGAAAACCCTAAGGGGAGGTAAAAAACTTTAATGAGAAATTTTTGGGGTTTAATTTAGGGGGGGAAGATGGAGAAAAAAAAAGGGGGGAACCAAAAAAAGCCAGGAAAAGGGGCTTTGAATGGTAAAAAATGGGAGGGGGGGAAAAAATACCCCAAAAAAAATTGGAGGAATTGGGGAATTTCGAAAACCCCCGGGGGGGAAACCAAAAAAAGTATATGAGAAATTTTTGGGGGGGGGGTGAAGGGGGGGGGGAACCAAAAAATTTTATCCAAGGAGATGGAGAATTTTGAAAAAAACCCCTAGGGGGAAACAAAAACTTGAAAATTAAAAGGGTGGGGGTAAATGAAAAAGGGGGAAACCAAAAATTGACCGAAAGGGTGGGGGGCAAAGAAAAAAATTCAAAAAAAAAACCCAAAAATCAAAAAAATTCGAGGCGCGGGGGCGATCCGGACGACGCTGCAGAAGGCGCAGCAGAAGGCGCGAAGGGGCGCGGGCGGGCGCGCGGGGTGGGGGGCGGGGCGCGCGGGGCGGCGGGGGCGGGAGCGCGCGGGGTGCGCGGGCGCGCGGGGCGGCGGGGCGGCGGGGGGGGGCGCGCGGGTGCGCGGGCGCGCGGCGCGACGGCGGGGGTCGCAAGGCGGGGGGGTCGTGGGGGGTGGGGGTATTGGTTGGGGGGTCAAGGGTGAGGTAGTCTCGAGGGCGAGGTCATGGTCAAAACCGGAAGTAACACCTAGGTGTGAAAAGGTGACCCTCCAGCTGCTGGTCCTAGACCGGATACCTCGCTCAGTGGAAGGCCTAAACCGGAAGTTCCTCGCCCAGTGAAAGGCCCAAACCGGAAGTTCCTCCCCCAGAAGAAAAGTTGACTACTTATATATATATATATATAGTTAACACGTCGGCCATTTTCCACCGAGGCAGGTTGACCCAAAAAGAAAGAAAAAAAAAAACTTTGATGATCATTCAACACTTTCACCATCACTCATACATAATCACTGTCTCTGCAGAGGCGCTCACATACGACAGTTTAGAAGTCCCTCCAAACTGCCAATATCCCAAACCCCTCCTTTAAAGTGCAGGCATTGTACTTCCCATTTCCAGGACTCGAATCTGGCTAACCGGTTTCCCTGAATCGTTTCACAATATATTACCCTTCTATTACGGAGTACTGAAAAAAATAACGCTGCATATATAATATTTTCCATGTAGCATACTGAAAGTGGACGTGTATTATTCCTTGAAAACGAGCGCGTTTTATTCCTGTCAGTCAGACAGTGGTCATTACAAGAACAGATGAGAGGTGTGTTTAGTTTAGTACCAGTCGGGTGATGACGGGGGTAAAGTCATCATGTTTGGGCGGTAGTGTGAGTAGGTAATTTTGGTAAGTTTTTTAGTGTATACTAGGTGTTTATGCAGATTTCCATGATATAACATTCCAGACCATCACAGAATCTCCTCCGTGTTTAACAGTTGGAAGAAGACAGTCGGGATCATATGCTTCTTTTGGCTGTCTCCACACGTATACTCCGCCTGAGGTTGGAAGTAAGGTGAAAGATGACTCGTCGGAGACAATGACATTCTTCCACTGGTCTAAGGATCGTTGTTTATGATTTTTACACCACTCTACACGCTTTTCAACATTGGTTTTTGAAAGTAAGGGTTTCCTAATTGCAGCCCTTCCATAAAATCCAGCTTTATGAAGTTCCCTTCTTACAGTTTTTGTGGAAACTGGGTTATGGAGGTGTTCATTAAGCTCTGCTGCAATTTTGGGTGCTGTAGTCTTGTGATCTTTCTAACAATCCGTGAAAGAGTTCGACGATCCCTATCTGACAGCTTTCGCTTCCTTCCAGAGTTTTTCTTTGATGAAGAGGTTTTCCCCTCTCTCGCAAAGGCTGTCATCACCTTCGAGACAGTACCTCTTGATACACCAAAAAGTCCAGCTGTTTTCGTTACGCTACAACCACCCATACGAGCACCAACAATTCGACCTCTTTCAAAGTCTGACAGATCTCTCATTTTAGGAATTTTAGTTAATTTCTCTTGATAAATCTGTAAAAAAATAAAATTTTTAGCAAAAAAGAATAAGTAAGACTAATAATAAATCATAAAAACATAAAAATAGGAAAATTTCATTTATACACGTTACAAAATTATTATGAGAAGATTCTAGGTGTTTCCATTATTTTGTCCACCCCTACATACATGCACACACACACACTTGCGATTTTGACTTAAATAGCAACTCTCTTCTTGCTGGATAAGGCAATCGAAAATTTGTGTATACAATAATTTCGCAAAATCATCATGTTTGTTTATGATTAAATTATTGTAAACTTATTTAAAATATATTTAGCTGGATTAGGCTAAATTAAATTGCTCTTGTTATAATAAGGTTAGGTGAGTTTTCTAAGGTTCTTTTGTTACAAAAATTATTATTTTTTACATGAACATTAATGAAAAATATATATCTTTAAACGTATAAGAGAGAATTTTAGAAAGAACTTAATTTTAAATGAGTTCTTGCTAATTAACCAATTAGCCAGTGAGGCAGACTACACAGCTGTGCCTTCTGTGCCGTATCTATTAATCTCGGGACCATTTTCGAACCTCCTGTCCATTTTTCTGTTTTTTCCTAGTCGTTCATTACGTCTTAAATCGAGTTCATAGATTGTGGCTCTTTTTATTCTTTTGCATAACAGCTCGTAATGACCCACTCAGGTATAGCAACACAGATAAATGTAACAATGATTGTTCTGTTAGTGTGTGAATACCAACGTTGATAGTCAAAACTCCGTTATGGCGACTGTTCTAGCTAAGTCGAGTAGAGATTCGAGATGCTTACGCTTTCTGCCATGTTCGTAAGTTTGAGTTAGAGTGTGGGAAGCTGGCCATCCAAGACTGGGTTTACGAACTCATGGCTAATGGAGAGTTTCGCAGCCATTTCTGTCAAGCTGTACAAGTGTGTCTTAATGTTCAGAGTTTCTTGGAATCCTTTGAAGCTTCATTCTACAGATAGTCTCTCTCTCTCTCTCTCTCTCTCTCTGTTTTTACACAGGGTTTGACAAGGTTAGGTTAAGGATCCCTAGCTTTATTGACAAGCTATTTACAGGCTAAGGATTCCTAATTTTATTGACTGCTAAGAGCTGTTACTTTCTCTTTCTCTCTCTCTCTCTCCACGGATAAAATGTTAAGCAAAAATGTTCTGCTCCATTTATATGATAACGAGAGAGGTCAGAAGTAATGAGATACAGAGAGCATCACTTCCAAACAAATTGCTCAAGATATATGCAACTATTTTTTTTCTTAGTTTTTGGTGTATGTGTGTTACATCAGGGAATTTTATTTGGTATCCACGAAGGGATGCCTTACAGTGGTTACCTGAATTTCTCTCTTCCTACAAGGCTTTTGTTCGTTACCTGTAAACGCCTTACTAGACAGGCTTAAAATTTTCAGGTTTTGGTGTATTTGCTGGTGCCGTCTTCTCTATGATGTGTACACCATTATTATAAGAGTATTTCGCATTTGCAATCCACTTCTGCTTTCTCCAGTAAGAGAATTTTTCATCTTTATGCCTCTGTATTGGACTGAAAAAATATACTATCCAGGAAAAAGAATTTCCAGTAAGAATTACCCATTCGTTGTACATTTGTCATAATCATCACCACGAGCCTCTGAAGAGGAAATGCTCATTTCAACATTTCAACGGGCACTGCACTATATTAATTTTCCATGCATTAATACCACCATGGACAAAGTAACCATAATTCCGAAATGCCAAGTTGTCCTGAAAGCTTCCAGACCACCGTCACAAGGCGACACTAGAGATTACAATGCAACTTCTGCATTCGCCAAATTTCATAGAGACTAGGAGGAAAGTGAAGAACTTTGAAACAGTGAACGCAACTGCTTACATAATCCCTCGTGGAAGCGGTGGCAAGGTGTACGTCGAGTCAGAGATTTAGAAAGACGTCGGAATGAACACATCTGTGCGAGTAACTCTCAACTCCAGGTAGACCTTGAAAAATTGATATGCACAGCATAGGAGCCCCTCCAGCCACTTGATGACACGGAATGACGCTTGGTTAATAATAAAATAACCAACTCCCTGCAGACCCGCGTCAGGAGACACTTGTCCTGTTTCCTGACGAACCCTACCTACTTAACCTAACTTGTAGGGAAAAGTCCTTTGAAGCATCATAATCTTGCAGACACAGTTACACAGAACAAAGTTACCTTTGCCAGTAGTACGTAACCGTAAATGATAGACCCTCCTAGCACATGGGCTAGTGGGCTTATTGCAGTGTTTATTGTTTTATTTTTTTTGCACGATGTTCCTTATCCTTATGTATCGTTCGTATTGGCTTGATAAAGCTCCTGGAGAGCGAATCGTAGTGTTACCATATGTTGCAAATGCGTTTCTGCACCTTGCATACTGGTAATAATGAATTGCTGATCTGCTCACACTGTCAGTGATTTGATGTAAACATATCCACCACTAGCACAGCAGACAACATATCCACCCCTAGCACAGCAGACAACATATCCACCACTAGCACAGCAGACAACATATCCACCCCTAGCACAGCAGACAACATATCCACCACTAGCACAGCAGACAACATATCCACCACTAGCACAGCAGACAACATATCCACCACTAGCACAGCAGACAACATATCCACCACTAGCACAGCAGACAACATATCCACCCCTAGCACAGCAGACAACATATCCACCACTAGCACAGCAGACAACATATCCACCACTAGCACAGCAGACAACATATCCACCACTAGCACAGCAGACAACATATCCACCCCTAGCACAGCAGACAACATATCCACCACTAGCACAGCAGACAACATATCCACCACTAGCACAGCAGACAACATATCCACCACTAGCACAGCAGACAACATATTCACCACTAGCACAGCAGACAACATATCCACCCCTAGCGCAGCAGACAACATATCCACCACTAGCACAGCAGACAAACATATCCACCACTAGCACAGCAGACAACATATCCACCACTAGCACAGCAGACAACATATTCACCACTAGCACAGCAGACAACATATCCACCACTAGCACAGCAGACAACATATCCACCACTAGCACAGCAGACAACATATCCACCCCTAGCGCAGCAGACAACATATCCACCCCTAGCGCAGCAGACAACATATTCACCACTAGCACAGCAGACAATATATCCACCCCTAGCATAGCAGACAACATATCCACCCCTAGCACAGCAGACAACATATCCACCCCTAGCGCAGCAGACAACATATCCACCCCTAGCGCAGCAGGCAACATATCCACTCCTAACGCAGCAGACAACGTATCCACCACTAGCACAGCAGACAATATATCCACCCCAAGCGCAGCAGACAACATATCCAACCCTAGCGCAGCAGACAACATATTCACCACTAGCGCAGCAGATAACATATCCACCCCTAGCACAGCAGACATATCCACTCCTAGCGCAGCAGACAACGTATCCACCACTAGCGCAGCAGATAACATATCCACCCCTAGCACAGCAGACAACATATCCACTCCTAGCGCAGCAGACAACGTATCCACCACTAGCACAGCAGACAACATATCCACCACTAGCACAGCAGACAACATATCCACTCCTAGCGCAGCAGATAACGTATCCACCCTAGCACAGCAGGACAACATATCCACTCCTAGCGCAGCAGACAACATATCCACCACTAGCACACCAGACAACATATCAACCACTAGCACAGCAGACAACATATTCACCCCTAGAGCAGCAGACAACATATCCACCACTAGCGCAGCAGACAACATATCCACTCCTAGCACAGCAGACAACATATCCACTCCTAGCACAGCAGACAACATATCCACCCTAGCGCAGCAGACAACTTATTCCACCCCTAGCGCAGCAGACAACTTATCCACCCCTTAGCGCAGCTAAACACTTATCCACACACTAGCACAGCAGACAACATATCCACCACTAGAGCAGCAGACAACTTATCCACCCATAGCGCAGCAGACAACATATCCACTCCTAGCGCAGCAGGACAACTCATCCACCCTAGCGCAGCAGACAACTTATCCACCACTAGCACAGCAGACAATTTATCCACCCCTAGCACAGCAGACAACTTATCCACCCTTAGCGAAGCAGACAACTTATCCACCCCTAGCGCAGCAGACAACTTATACACCACTAGCACAGCAGACAATTTATCCACCCCTAGCACAGCAGACAACATATCCACCACTAGCACAGCAGACAACATATCCACCACTAGAACAGCAGACAACTTATCCACCCCTAGCGCAGCAGACAACTTATGCACTCCTAGCGCAGCAGACAACTTATCCACCACTAGCACGGCAGACAACTTATCCACCCCTAGCACAGGAGACATATCCACCACTAGCACAGCAGACAACATATCCACCCCTAGAGCAGCAGACAACATATCCACCACTAGCGCATCAGACAACATGTCCACTCCTAGCACAGCAGACAACATATCCACTCCTAGCGCAGCAGACAACATATCCACCCCTAGCGCAGCAGACAACTTATCCACCCCTAGCACAGCAGACAACTTATCCACCACTAGCACAGCAGACAACATATCCACCACTAGAGCAGCAGACAACTTATCCACCCCTAGCGCAGCAGACAACATATCCACTCCTAGCGCAGCAGACAACATATCCAACCCTAGCGCAGCAGACAACTTATCCACCACTAGCACAGCAGACAACATATCCACCCCTAGCGCAGCAGAAAACATATCCACTACTAGCACAGCAGACAAGATATCCACCTCTAGAGCAGCAGACAACTTATCCACCACTAGCGCAGCAGACAACATATCCACTCCTAGCACAGCAGACAACATATCCACTTCTAGCGCAGCAGACAACATATCCACCCCTAGCGCAGCAGACAACTTATCCACTCCTAGCGCAGCAGACTACTTATCCACCCCTAGCGCAGCAGACAACTTATCCACCACTAGCACAGCAGACAACATAACCACCACTAGCACAGCAGACAACATATCCACCACTAGCACAGCAGACAACATATCCACCCCTAGAGCAGCAGACAACATATCCACTCCTAGCGCAGCAGACAACATATCCACCCCTAGCGCAGCAGACAACTTATCCACCACTAGCACAGCAGACAACTTATCCACCACTTGTACAGCAGACAACTTATCCACCACTAGCACAGCAGACAACTTATCCACCCCTAGCGCAGCAGACAACATATCCACTCCTAGCGCAGCAGACAACATATCCACCCTTAGCGCAGCAGACAACTTATCCACCCTTAGCTCAGCAGACAGCTTATCCACCTCTAGCGCAGCAGACAACTTATACACCACTAAGACAGCAGACAATTTATCCACCCCTAGCACAGCAGACAACATATCCACCACTAGCACAGCAGACAACATATCCACCACTAGAGCAGCAGATAACTTATCCATCCCTAGCGCAGCAGACAACTTATGCACCCCTAGCGCAGCAGACAACTTATCCACCACTAGCACAGCAGACAACTTATCCACCCCCAGCACAGCAGACAACATATCCACCCCTAGCACAGCAGACAACATATCCACTCCTAGCACAGCAGACAACATATCCACTCCTAGCACAGCAGACAACATATCCACTCCTAGCACAGCAGACAAACATAATCCACACCCTAGCGCAGCAGGCAACATATCCACCACTAGAGCAGCAGACAACATATCCACCCCTAGCGCAGCAGACAACATATCCACCCCTAGCACAGCAGACAACATATCCACCCCTAGCGCAGCAGACAACATATCCACCACTAGAGCAGCAGACAACATATCCACCACTAGAGCAGCAGACAACATATCCACCACTAGCGCAGCAGACAACTTATCCACCACTAGAGCAGCAGACAACATATCCACCACTAGAGCAGCAGACAACATATCCACCACTAGCACAGCAGACAACATATCCACCCCTAGCACAGCAGACAACATATCCACCACTAGCACAGCAGACAACATATCCACCCTAGCACAGCAGACAACATATCCACCACTAGCACAGCAGACAACATATCCACCACTAGCACAGGCAGACAACATATCCACCACTAGCACAGCAGACAACATATCCACCACTAGCACAGCAGACAACATATCCACCCCTAGCACAGCAGACAACATATCCACCACTAGCACAGCAGACAACATATCCACCACTAGCACAGCAGACATATCCACCACTAGCACAGCAGACAACATATCCACCCCTAGCACAGCAGACAACATATCCACAACTAGCACAGCAGACAACATATCCACCACTAGCACAGCAGACAACATATCCACCACTAGCACAGCAGACAACATATTCACCACTAGCACAGCAGACAACATATCCACCCCTAGCGCAGCAGACAACATATCCACCACTAGCACAGCAGACAACATATCCACCATTAGCACAGCAGACAACATATCCACCACTAGCACAGCAGACAACATATCCACCACTAGCACAGCAGACAACATATCCACCACTAGCACAGCAGACAACATATTCACCACTAGCACAGCAGACAACATATCCACCCCTAGCGCAGCAGACAACATATCCACCACTAGCACAGCAGACAACATATCCACCACTAGCACAGCAGACAACATATCCACCACTAGCACAGCAGACAACATATTCACCACTAGCACAGCAGACAACATATCCACCACTAGCACAGCAGACAACATATCCACCACTAGCACAGCAGACAACATATCCACCCCTAGCGCAGCAGACAACATATCCACCCCTAGCGCAGCAGACAACATATCCACCACTAGCACAGCAGACAATATATCCGCCCCTAGCATAGCAGACAACATATCCACCCCTAGCACAGCAGACAACATATCCACCCCTAGCGCAGCAGCAACAAACATATCCACCCTAGCGCAGCAGGCAACATATCCACTCCTAACGCAGCAGACAACGTATCCACCACTAGCACAGCAGACAATATATCCACCCCTAGCGCAGCAGACAACATATCCAACCCTAGCGCAGCAGACAACATATTCACCACTAGCGCAGCAGATAACATATCCACCCCTAGCACAGCAGACAACATATCCACTCCTAGCGCAGCAGACAACGTATCCACCACTAGCGCAGCAGATAACATATCCACCCCTAGCACAGCAGACAACATATCCACTCCTAGCGCAGCAGACAACGTATCCACCACTAGCACAGCAGACAACATATCCACCACTAGCACAGCAGACAACATATCCACTCCTAGCGCAGCAGATAACGTATCCACCCCTAGCACAGCAGACAACATATCCACTCCTAGCGCAGCAGACAACATATCCACCACTAGCACACCAGACAACATATCAACCACTAGCACAGCAGACAACATATTCACCCCTAGAGCAGCAGACAACATATCCACCACTAGCGCAGCAGACAACATATCCACTCCTAGCACAGCAGACAACATATCCACTCCTAGCACAGCAGACAACATATCCACCCCTAGCGCAGCAGACAACTTATCCACCCCTAGCGCAGCAGACAACTTATCCACCCCTAGCGCAGCAAACAACTTATCCACCACTAGCACAGCAGACAACATATCCACCACTAGAGCAGCAGACAACTTATCCACCCATAGCGCAGCAGACAACATATCCACTCCTAGCGCAGCAGACAACATATCCACCCCTAGCGCAGCAGACAACTTATCCACCACTAGCACAGCAGACAATTTATCCACCCCTAGCACAGCAGACAACTTATCCACCCTTAGCGAAGCAGACAACTTATCCACCCCTAGCGCAGCAGACAACTTATACACCACTAGCACAGCAGACAATTTATCCACCCCTAGCACAGCAGACAACATATCCACCACTAGCACAGCAGACAACATATCCACCACTAGAACAGCAGACAACTTATCCACCCGTAGCGCAGCAGACAACTTATGCACTCCTAGCGCAGCAGACAACTTATCCACCACTAGCACAGCAGACAACTTATCCACCCCTAACACAGGAGACATATCCACCACTAGCACAGCAGACAACATATCCACCCCTAGAGCAGCAGACAACATATCCACCACTAGCGCATCAGACAACATGTCCACTCCTAGCACAGCAGACAACATATCCACTCCTAGCGCAGCAGACAACATATCCACCCCTAGCGCAGCAGACAACTTATCCACCCCTAGCACAGCAGACAACTTATCCACCACTAGCACAGCAGACAACATATCCACCACTAGAGCAGCAGACAACTTATCCACCCCTAGCGCAGCAGACAACATATCCACTCCTAGCGCAGCAGACAACATATCCACCCCTAGCGCAGCAGACAACTTATCCACCACTAGCACAGCAGACAACATATCCACCCCTAGCGCAGCAGACAACATATCCACTACTAGCACAGCAGACAAGATATCCACCTCTAGAGCAGCAGACAACTTATCCACCACTAGCGCAGCAGACAACATATCCACTCCTAGCACAGCAGACAACATATCCACTTCTAGCGCAGCAGACAACATATCCACCCCTAGCGCAGCAGACAACTTATCCACTCCTAGCGCAGCAGACTACTTATCCACCCCTAGCGCAGCAGACAACTTATCCACCACTAGCACAGCAGACAACATAACCACCACTAGCACAGCAGACAACATATCCACCACTAGCACAGCAGACAACATATCCACCCCTAGAGCAGCAGACAACATATCCACTCCTAGCGCAGCAGACAACATATCCACCCCTAGCGCAGCAGTCCAGACAACTTATCCACCACTAGTCACAGCAGACAACTTATCCACCACTGACAGCAGACAACTTATCCACCCTAGCACAGCAGACAACTATCCACCCTAGCGCAGCAGACAACATATCCACTCCTAGCGCAGCAGACAACATATCCACCCTTAGCGCAGCAGACAACTTATCCACCCTTAGCTCAGCAGACAGCTTATCCACCTCTAGCGCAGCAGACAACTTATACACCACTAAGACAGCAGACAATTTATCCACCCCTAGCACAGCAGACAACATATCCACCACTAGCACAGCAGACAACATATCCACCACTAGAGCAGCAGATAACTTATCCATCCCTAGCGCAGCAGACAACTTATGCACCCCTAGCGCAGCAGACAACTTATCCACCACTAGCACAGCAGACAACTTATCCACCCCCAGCACAGCAGACAACATATCCACCCCTAGCACAGCAGACAACATATCCACTCCTAGCACAGCAGACAACATATCCACTCCTAGCACAGCAGACAACATATCCACTCCTAGCACAGCAGACAACATATCCACCCCTAGCGCAGCAGGCAACATATCCACCACTAGAGCAGCAGACAACATATCCACCCCTAGCGCAGCAGACAACATATCCACCCCTAGCACAGCAGACAACATATCCACCCCTAGCGCAGCAGACAACATATCCACCACTAGAGCAGCAGACAACATATCCACCACTAGAGCAGCAGACAACATATCCACCACTAGCGCAGCAGACAACTTATCCACCACTAGAGCAGCAGACAACATATCCACCACTAGAGCAGCAGACAACATATCCACCACTAGCACAGCAGACAACATATCCACCACTAGAGCAGCAGACAACATATCCACCACTTGCACAGCAGACAACATATCCACCACTAGCGCAGCAGACAACATACCCACCACTAGTGCAGCAGACAACTTATCCACCACTAGAGCAGCAGACAACTTATCCACCACTTGAGCAGCAGACAACTTATCCACCACTAGAGCAGCAGACAACTTATCCACCACTAGAGCAGCAGACAACTTATCCACCACTAGAGCAGCAGACAACTTATCCACCACTAGAGCAGCAGACAACTTATCCACCACTAGCACAGCAGACAACATATCCACCACTAGAGCAGCAGACAACTTATCCACCACTAGCACAGCAGACAACTTATCCACCACTAGAGCAGCAGACAACTTATCCACCACTAGCACAGCAGACAACTTATCCACAGAGCAGCAGACAACTTATCCACCACTAGCACAGCAGACAACATATCCACCACTAGAGCAGCAGACAACATACGAATATCTTTCAAACTTTGATACAAACATAAAACTTAATAATAATATTCTCAAAGGGTCAGTCTTCAAATCCGGTCAATGCTGACCTATGAAAAAGCATCACTTGTTTGTATGCTGAGCAGTCTCAAGCATCTGCAAGGCAAGCAGTACATTCTGTTCCACATGATGAGCTCTAAGCTGGGATAAACGAGACAGTGCCTGGTACCTGATGGAGAGCTTAACTAGGACATATGTCACAATATCTGCTGGTCTTCACATGTCTCTTCTCTTCTCTTAGAGAAAGTTCAAATTTTGAGAGAAACTTGATTACAGTTCTGTTGCTTAGCAACCTTTATGAACAATGGAATCCCAGTGTTCGAACTTACCGGACCTCAGACAAACAGGAGTCCGAACAATTTGTTCAGAAAAAACGACCTGGTCTTTGAACGTTTTTCTGGAGTCTGACACTCCGGCTTGTTTACAGTTCAGCTGGCTACTAAAGCCCTGTTTCAGAAGTGCTTTGAAGTGACACCTGACACTGACCTTGTTTCAGAAACTATTGGAAGAATCATTTCAACATCCTCCAGTGTGTGAGGCTGATAAAGCCTATGGAGATTATTCCCAATGAACAATTAACACTGCTTAGAGGAACTTGTGGCCTGACTCTGTGGTCGTCTTAGGAGTGAATAGAGACGAAAAGCTTTAGGGACTTGATGAGCTGTTGGAGTGTGAGAAGGGTTATGTTTTTGAAAGGATTCAGAAAAACCGGTTAGCTAGACTCGAATCCTGGAGGTGGGAAGTACAGTGCCTGCACTTTAAAGGAGGGGGTTGGCATATTGACTGTTTGGAGTGAAATCCAAAATACCGTATCTGAGTGCCTCTGCAAAGACAGTGCCTGACCAGCCGGGCTGTGGTTCGTACGTCTGGTTGCGCGCGGCCAACAGTAACAGCCTGGTTGATCAGGCCCTGATCCCTATTATATATATATATATATATATATATATATATATATATATATATATATATATATATATATATATAATATAATTGTCGTGCCGAATATGTAAAACTGGTCAATTAGCAAGCACTCGTTTAAAATTAAGTCCTTTCTAAAATTTTCTGTTGTACGTTTAAAGATATATTTTTTCATTAATGTTAATGTAAAAAATTTTAATTTTGCACCAAAATAATCTTAGAAAACTTACCTACCCTTATTATAAGTGTAATTTATTTTAGCTTAACCCAACTAAATATATTTTAGGTTTGTTTACAATAATTTAATACTAAACAAACACAATGAAATATATTTTTTTCGTTAGGTTCAGAATAAATTTGACGAAATTATTGCATACACAAATTTTCACTTGTCCTATATGGCAAGATGAGCGTTGCTATTCAAGCCAAGATCGCAAGATCTGCCTACTCAGCACGACATATATATATTATATATATACATATATATATATATATATATATATATATATATATATATATATATATATATATATATATATATATATATATATATACATATATAAACACTGATCTCTGGCTGAAGGAGACTCGAACCTACGAACCAGGTACTCAGTGCCTTACCTTTCTCACCACTCTGGACCAATACCTTGGCGTCCAGCTTGCGCTAAACGTTTGATCCAAGGCAGCCAGCTTTCAGGGAGAAGGCTTACAGCTTTTCATCTCATCCCCTGTATGTCCAGTGTGGTGAGAATTTTATAGCACTGCGTACCATGTTCCAAGATTCTTAGGTTCGAGTCTCCTTCAGCCAGAGATCAGTGTTTGTGTATATTTCGCCTGCTCTCGCGAATTCCTTGTAATTTTTATATATATGTATGTTTTATATATGTGTCTTAATTTCATCATGTTTTATATATTATATATATATATATATATATATATATATATATATATATATATATATATATATATATATATATATATATATATATATATATACATATTATGCACTGTACTTCCCATCTCCAGGACTCAAGTCCGGCATACCGGTTTCCCAGAATCCCTTCATAAGTGTTATCTTGCTTACAATCCAACAGCACGTCAGGTACTAAAAACCGTTTGTCTCCATTCGTTTCTGTCTAACACGCTCACACATGCTTCCTGGAAGTCCAAGCCTCTCGTAAGCAAAACCTCCTTTACCCCCTCTCTCCAACCGAAATTTCCTAGGCTGACCCCTACCCCACCTTTCCTTCACTACAGATTTATAAGCTCTTGAATTCATTCTATTTTGTTTCTTCCTCTCTACATGTCCGAACCACCTCAACAACCTCTCCTCAGCTCTCTGGACAATAGTTTTGGTAATCTTGCACCTCCTAATTTCCAAACTACGAAATTCTCTGCATTATATTAACACTACACATTGCCCTCAGACATGACATCTCCACTGCCTCCAGCCTTCTTGTTACAACATTCACCACCCATGCTTCACACCCATATAAGAACGTTGGTATAGCTGTAATCACATACATTCCCCTCTTTGCTTCCATGGATCAAGTTCTTTGTCTCCATAGACTCCTCAGTGCACCAAGCACCTTTTTCCCCTCGTCAATTCTATGATTCACCTCATTCTTCATAGACCCATCTGCTGACACGTCCACTCCCAAATATCTGAATACATTCACCTCCTCCATACTCTCTCCCTCCAATCTGATATCCAATCTTTCGTAACCTATTATTTTTTATCCTCATCACCTTACTCTTTCCTATATTCACTTTTAATTTCCTTCTTTTACATACCCTACCAAAGTCATCCACCAACCTCTGCAACTTCTCTTCAAAATTTCCCAAAAGCACAGTGTCATCAGCTAAGAGCAACTGTGACAACTCCCACTTTGTGTTAGATTCTTTATCTTTTATACCCACACCTTTTGCCAACACCCGAGCCATCTATAAATATATTGAATAACCATAGTCACATCACACTATATATATATTATATATATATATATATATATATATATATATATATATATATATATATATATTATATATATATATATATATGTGTCGTGCCGAATAGGCAGAACTTGCGATCTTGGCTTAAATAGCAACGTTCATCTTAACATACAGGACAAGTGAAAATTTGTGTATGCAATAATTTCGCCAAAATCATTGTGAACCTAACGAAAAAAATATATTTCACTGTGTTTGTTTAGTATTAAATTATTGTAAACAAACAAAAAATATATTTAGTTGGGTTAGGCTAAAATAAATTGTTCTTGTTATAATAAGGTTAGGTAAGTTTTCCAAGATTCTTTTGGTGCAAAATTATAAATTTTTACATTATCATAAATGAAAAAAATATATCTTTAAAGGTATTAGAGAAAATTTTAGAAAGGACTTAATTTTAAATGAGTTCTTGCTAATTGACCAGTTTTACATATTCGGCACGACACACACACACACACACACAATATATATATATATATATATATATATATATATATATATATATATATATATATATATAAAATATATATATATATATATATGCCGTGCCGAATAGGTAAAACTGGTCAGTCAGTAAGTACTCATTTAAAATTAAGTCCTTTCTAATTTGTTCTCTTATACATTTAAAGATATATTTTTCATTTATGTTAGTATAAAAATTAATGACTTTGTACCAAAAGAACCTTAGGAAACTTACCTAACCTTATAACAGGCACAATTTAATTTAGCCTAATCCAGTAATCCAACTAAATATATTTTATGCAAGTTTACAATAATTTAACGATAAACACAATGAAATATATTTTTTCGTTAGGTTCAGAATGATTTTTGCGAAATTATTACATGCACAAATTTTCGCTTGCCCTATTCGGCCCTATTCATTCACGTTTATTTTTAGTAGTTGTTTGACGTATAAATGCTTTACTGCTCAGCTTGATCTTCACATTTTTACGCAGTTGTCTTGTAGTTTACTTGTCTTTTGCAAGTTTGAGTTGCTGAACAGAAGCCTCTCCTCCAGAGGTAAAAAGGTTGGTGATGCCTTCACACCTGATTGGAATTTTATCCACGAGTCTAGCGTTGCCACTGACTTTCTTCTGTCAGACTCATCTCCAGTTCCCGGCAAACTATATTGCCCCTGCGGGTTTAGCGCTTCCCTACAGTTTAAAACGGCGAAGAGGCGTCTCCGTATTTTGGTGGTGGTGCACAGTGATGATTCTCAAGGGAATATCTCTGCCTCCTTTATTATCTAAATTGAAGCGTCTAATATGATCAGCAAAGTGACACCAGAATACTACTAGCTTAGTCGTATTAATTTATAAAAAAAAAAAAATCGTCATAATAAAATAAATTGGTGAAATTTTCCACATATACTTCTGAAAGTTGTAGAAATATAGATCAAAAAGGTTCCCCTCCGTATGGCTGTAGCAATCCCATTTTTCTCGCCTGAAACCCTACCCTCAGTGGGGGACTTTTTTACTTTCTTTTTTCAACGGTTATTTGGAAAACGGTGCATATGGCCCCAAAAAAATTATATCTCGAGAAAATGGGAATTAAATCCCGAACAAGATTGCTTTCATGCGAGTATTTTGCTAATCTCATTCTGTTTTCTGCTGCTAACATCTCATCAGAGACAAGTTTCCTCTAGCAATAAATATACAGACATGAAGATGTTGATAGGGAAATTCTTTATTGAGGATAGTGAAATTATTCATATGTATGCAAAACAGCCACAGTGAAAGAATAGTTAAATTCCAAGCGCTTTTGTGACTTCTCACATTATCAAGGAACTATGATAATGTGAGAAGTCACGAAAGCTGTTGGAATTTCACTATTCTTTCACTGTGGTTGTTTTGCATATTCTGATATAACCTGTTTACTGTGGTCCTATTGCATTCATATGTATGTAAATTGAATAATTTCTACACCACTCATGAGGTGTTAGGTAAAAGGACACAAGTAGAGTTAATGTGACATTTTATTGTGGCAACGTTTCGCTCTCCAAGAGCTTTGTCAAGCCGTTACTGGCTAAACATATTATTGGTAATTTTACCAACATTATTACACTTATAAGGTAGAGTCACTAGCCCGTTTTTTTTTCAGATTTTCCCAGTAGGCCTAATCCACTCAGTTCCTGTTTATGACGTTATGATTAAAAAACTAGATCTCTTCATTTGCTGTTCAAAGGTATTCTTCGGGAATCATCTACTAATTCAGAATTTAGGCAACTTTAACCGTGGCAGTTTTTGGCTCCCAGTTTTTACATTACCACGCCGCTTTCCACGGCCTAATTTCCAGGATCTTTGGTGAAGGTAATACGTCCATTGTACAGACAAGTGACAGAGCATTTTGATGGCTTATCCAGCATCCAAAACTCTGGCTGCAGTGTTTGTCCTCGCCACGATGAGAAGTTGGTTGAGTTGCTGAAGAAGTGGGAGGAAGAAGACTGCATGGTTGTAGTGGCTGACTGAACTATTAAAAGATGCAAATGCATAATGATTGAGATTTGTTCAACTGTTTTGATTTTTGACAGATCGACGATGAACTGTTTGCCCCTCAGTGTTATTATTACACTCCCACATTAGTTTGCGCTATTTCTCAAACGCCATGAAGATTCTCCCTCACGCTCCCTTTCCCACTCCTTCACATCCATACTTCCTCTCTCACTTTCACACCCTCACACATTCACTCTGACACCAACACTCATGCTCTTATACTTTCACACACTCCATCTTACACTCATTCTTCTATGCACACTCCCACTCCCTTTTCCATTCCCTCACTCACTATCACACACGTTCTCAGACTTTCTCGCACTTTACACTCTCACACAGAAAATAAGAGTAACTGTTTCAACTCCCACCGCCTTTTTTTGCGTGTAATAAATCTTTGCAATTTTCTCTCCTTCCTTTGATATAGACTATTACTCCCCCCGTCCCTCTCTCTCTCTCCCTATCCCACCCGTCTCTCTTTTCCATCCCATTCTCTTTCTTTCCCACTTTCTTATGTTCCATTCTTCTCTACGCCCCCACTCATCTCCAACTCTTTCCCGTCCCTCTTCAACGGAAGGGCTCTTGATCCAAGAAACTGGATCCATCCTCTCCTAGCTGTCTCCGTATCCCTACTCGTCGCTTTATTTATTTCTGTCTTTCATTTATACACCTTAGTCATATTCACCCTAACTGTACGCCGCTCTAGAGTGTGCAGATTCAGTGCCCTCACTCTATCCTCGTAAGAAAGATTTCTGATACATGGGATCAACCTTGTCATTCTCCGCTGTATGTTTTCCGTCGCAGTGATGTCCGTTCTGTTAATACGGTGACCAGAGATGTGCAGCATAATATAAATGGGCCTCACAAAGAATATATAAAAAATTAAGAATACCCTTAGGACTCCTTTTATTTATGTTTGTTGATACGAAGCCAAGAAATATGTTGGCTTAATTTCGAACACTAATGCACTGTGTTCTTGGCTTCAGATTACTGCTAACCAGGTTTCCTAAATATTATTCGAATTCAGGATTATTAAGATCTACATTATTCAAGTTATATGTGAAATGTTTTTTCTCTATTCTACACTAATCTACATGTGCCACTTCTCCGACCACTGCATCAACCTATCCAGATATTCATGCCCGCTATATGTAGTATATTGTGAACAACAAAAGCCTCAATGATTCCCGTGGAACACCGCTTGTGACGCGTTCCCACTCTCATGTCTCACCATTTACGTAAACCCTCCGTTGCCTGTCTGTTAACGACGCCTCGATCCACCACAAAAAAAAAACCCTCCTCTTCTGTGTGCTTCTTCTGTCCTCAAGAGTCTTCTGTGTAAAACCCCATCAAAATCCTTAGTAAAGTCCATATACATAATATCATATTCATTGACATGATCTGCTTAATCTAATACTTGAAAGAAAAAAAATAGTACATTCGTAAGTCAGGCACGCCCCTTTGTAAAACCCTGCCCAGATTTATTGACTAGACAACATCTATCCATCGAAAAATCTGCATTTGAGCTGAATTTGAGTGATTCCATATCCGGGGAGCATTGCCTCCTGAAGTTTTTCATAACATGACAGGAATTAGTGAAAACAGACCAACTTTATGCTTGTCCTGATAGTGTTATGACGTTCAAGGCATCCACTGGCGGCAGAGATGACAAACGCAAGTACACATATTGTGCCATTACGCTTCTTTCTGTTTGATATGTGACAGCCAAAATATCCAATTTTTTTTTAACATGAATGAATTCGAAAGGTGGAATATTGTTTTCAGGTCGTGTTTTATTTATCCATATGATATACAACAAGCAAGCATAACAAAATCCACACTCCTCACAACGCCGCAATACTTCTCAGACGGACGAATAAACGCAACACCCCACAAAATATACCGCAAGAGCTTGTTGACATCGAGTAAATACCCGTGCATGCATGAAGACCCTGGAATCAACAACAGCTGGTCACGCCGTTTGACTTATATTGGTGTATGACTTTTTATAATGCATTCCTGAAATTTGCAAGTCTGAACAAGAATCTATGTATTTAAACTATTTTGTTTTGGGTTGAGAATAGTTTAATAGCTATCCAACACGATTGTTAATTATCTTACAGGTAAGACAATACTGTACATCTCACTCATTGCCAGTGCTTTGATCTATCGCTTGAAAATTACCTGCAAATTATTATTCATTTTAATGTCATCTTTGAACTTGCCTACAGAACTGAGAGCATAAATCTTCTGCAGGTGCTGCAAAGATGCGCTTTTAGGAGGAAAAGAAAAACTTTCTCGTAAAGGATCAAAGAATGATGTAGATTCAGGATTTAGATTTCACGGTTTGCTTCACTGTTGGAGCAGTGTAACTGCATCACAATCTTATGGGAAAAAAAAGCCTATTGTATTTTTTAATGCATTTGACTCGCGAAATCGTAATGACAAGATTGTAAACAAACCAGGGTACGGATGGGTTTAGAACTCGTGGCATGTGTGTATGTTAACATTAATTTATGCTGGTTTTTCCTATTCGCCTTCCTCCTACGTTTTCCGGGTTTTATTATAAGTGTTGGTGCAACAAGTATGATAGAATATATTTTGGAATTATCTTATGGAACATTTCATGAATGACAGAACTGTCATTACCCATATACTACTCCTTCAGTCTTGTATGAATTCTTAAAGTTTTCCAAACGTCCATAACGAGGTGCCGTAATAGCATTTAGTAAAATGCAAATATTTTAAGTCGATTTCAGCGCATAATTATCATATGCCACCATAATGTGAAAAAATGTGTTAGAAATAACTGCTCACGATTACAGATGGAAGCTTCACTAATGTTAGAAGTGAAGTGCGCCGGGATGGTCACCACCCAGGTCTTATCCATGACGTGACCCGACACTGGCCCTCCACGTCTGCCTGGAGGCCTGCCTGGAGGGTGCAGCGCTCCCGGGAGTGTCTTGTACAGTAATCTTGCCTTGGGAAGAGACAGTATTGTTTTTTGAAACAATGTAGTGGCAATAAATGAGCGTCTTTTACTCTATACGAATCACGGAACTGTAGATTGCTTAAAATATCTAATATAAAAATTAGAGAGCAAAATGGTCGCATTTTGGGTTTCCACCCTCGTAGATTTTATCCGGGAAAATCTGTGTACTTATACGACAGGTTGAGAGTGAATATGAAAACGGTAAACAATACCGACTGGTTGATAAGTCAGTCGCTCAGGAAGGCTGAGAGACTGACTACCCCAAAAGTACGTCTTCAAGGGTGATAGACTGATTACATCGTCTTCACATCTCTACTGCCTCTGCTAACTCTTCTGTAGTCGACTGAAGAAGCCTACTGTGTAGGCGTAACGTTTAGGAATAAAAATACTTGACTGTTGCATATGTCTCTTCTCAGGTTGAGAGTGGTGTCAACGCAGCAAGATGGACTGCTGAAGAAGCAAGGGATGTCTCCTAAAGAACTGAGGGTTGTGGGGACTTCAGAGATCATAATCATGGGTCAAGATTGAGGATCAATCAGGATTGTGGAAGATGAGAGGGGGAAGGGGGCAGATCCCTAAAGCCGTGATCGCTCACTCAAGAACCCATCTTTCCTCCATAACCCGTTCAACATCTTCATCCTCTTCTTCCCCAACACCTTCAGCTCTCCTTGTTCACCTCTGCTCCCATATCCTCTCAGTTTTACATACTCTAATATCTGCACCTATCCTACTCTTCATTTTTACCACCTCTCCACAACCCACAGACACCCATCCATGTAATCCCACTTCCACCACCCACAGTAACTCATCCGTTTATTCATACCTCCATCACTCACAGTAACCCAACCATGTATTCCAACCTCCACCACCCACTGTAATCCATCCTACAACTCACCCTTCCACCTCTCCACTCTCATCACCTCTACAGCCTCCACCGCCACCTTTTTCATCACCCCTCCAGAACCTCGTCACCATCCTACACCCTCCATCAGTACCTACCCACCACACCCTACAAGAGTTACCCCTAACGTATCCATTAAGCGGGTTTGTCACTTGGCCAGGAAAGCAAGCAGAACGTTTGACAACATCCATTCAGAGCTCTCGTAATATTAGCTCACCATCTGAATAGCGCACGTTCATGCCCAACAGTTGGTTCATTTCTGTAACATGACAAAGGTTACACATGTGTAATTTATCAGCTTGTCGGTTCTCTGATCCCTGTATCTACATTGCTGTCAGACACAGCAACATCTTGGGATTTTGATACAAGGTATTCTACTCTTTCCTAACCTATAGGTATGACCTACTTCCACCTGTGGATTTGTCTAAGGTGACATCATCTACATCTGCTTCACCTCACTGTCTACAGTACATAAGCCCATTCTTCGGGCGTATGTTGCATTCTTTTCAAGATTCATTGACTGAATACATCGACCCTAGATTGAGGGACTGATTACCTCAAACTCCTTCTGATATTCACCACTCTTGGCACTGAACTGATAAAGCCACTGTGTGGCGATACGTGTCCTCAGTTAAGATACCCAGGGGTCGCACATGTGTCTAATTTGTCAACTCGTCGGTTCTCTGAACCATTTATCTACATGACAGGTATAACACTGTCTCATAGAGACTTTCTTAGTGTATAGACCCTCCAACACCTGGTTCTCAGTGGTGGAGGAAAAATTCATAATTCCTTTATCTCATAACTCGAGAAATTGTAATGACACAATTGCAAACAAACCACGACTAACCTACCGCGAGTTCAATCCCCACCAGTATCGTACTTTCCTCTATCTCATTTTCAGAGGAAGTCTCAGGATAGCATATTTTTTCTTTTTTTTTACAGTAGTTATGTTTCATCTTCCGAACTGTATAATCGTTCCTTATTTTCAACAATTGTTTCCCCCTCAGAATACAAAATACCTCAGATTTTGCATTATTTTCCGGTATCAGAAACTGCTGATCTTGGAATTTCGGCCACAAGAGTCTCTAGAATTTACAAAGAATGGTGTGAAAAACACAAAATATCCAGTAAATGACAATTCAGTGGACGAAAACGCCTTGTTAAAGAGAGGACAGATAAGAATGGTTAGACTGATTGGAGCTAAAAGAGAGGCGAAAGTAAGTCAACCATGCATTGCAACAGTGGTATGTGCAACACGTCTAACCTTAAAGTGGATGGGGCTACAGCAGGAGAAGACCAAACTGGGTTCCACTACTGTCAGCTAAGAACAGGAAACTGACGCTACAGTGGGCACAGGCTTACCAAAATTGGTCAGTAATTGGACAGACTTGAAAAACGCTGCCTGGTATGAAGAAACGAGATTTTTGCTGCGATATACAGATGGTCGGGTCAGAATTTGGCACCCGCTCCCACTCCATCTCCATACTCAGGAACCACTTAGTTCTTCTCCTTTCTCAAGAACAACCCATTATGTAAACTCCAGAACCACTCTCCTTAAACAAGAACCACCTTCTCCATCTATCCAGAACCACCTACTCAGAACCCCACCCCAGCATCTCACTCTCCCTCTCCTTACTCAAGACCTAACCACTCAATCCTACTCCATACTTCAAGACCAACCAATCCCTCTCACCACTACATGACCAACCAGTTTTTCTTCCTTCTCCAAGATCAACCTACCCCTTTCTACGTTCCAGAACCCCCCACTCCGTCTTCATACTTCAGAATTAACTTATTTTCCACATTCCAGAACTACCCACTCCCTCTGCGTACTCCAAAACCAACCACCCACTTGTTCTCCACACTCCTGAACCCACCACACACACTAAAACTCCACACTGACAAATCAACAGCTCCCTATCCACACTTCAGAACCGCCCACTCTATTTTCACACTCCACTCATTCTCTACATTCCAGAATCCCCAGTTCATCTCCCTCTTCCCTCTCCAGACCCCTCATTTCCTGTCCACAATTCCAAACCACTCATTTCCTGTTACCTCAGGACCACCACTTCACGTCCATACCCGAGTACCGCTCACCACTACTCTTCCCTCTGCGAAACCACATCTTTACCAATCATAAACAGACCCGTCATTCAATTCACCTCCCCATCCTTACCCATAAATATTCATGTCCATATCGCATATCCAGAATCCCTCTCAGGATTTGTTGGATTTTATTATATATAATACAATGGTACCCTCAGTTTCAAACAGCCAAGCATGGGATTAATATAATCTATGACATGTCAACTAGGGGTTAATATATTTTATGACATGTCAACTAGGGGTTAATATAATCTATGACGTATCAACTAGGGGTTAATATAATCTATGACATGTCAACTAGGGGTTAATATATTTTATGACATGTCAACTAGGGGTTAATATAATCTATGACGTATCAACTAGGGGTTAATATAATCTATGACATGTCAACTAGGGGTTAATGTAATCTGTGACATGTGAACTAGGGGTTAATATAATGTATATACATGTCAACTAGGGGTTAATATAATCTATGACATGTCAACTATCTGGGCTGTAAAGTAGGTTCAGTATTTCTGAAGGTTTACTCAGTGGGAGTGGTGTTGACTGATACTCTCATGTCTGGCAGAACATCTTATCCAAGCCTCACGCTACCACACTTCCATCAATACAGTGCCTTTGCAGCAGCTACAAGAACTTCAAAGATTTATATAATCTTCAGCATCACATGTGATATTAGTCAATGTCAGTGAAGTTGAACCAAGGACAATAACAGTGGTAGCAAGATTAACTGACAGATGCAGTGTCATACGGGATAGTAAAGGAGAGAGAGAGAGAGAGAGAGAGAGAGAGAGAGAGAGAAAGAAAATTGATTGATGTGGAGATGTAACTCTTCCTTAACATAAAATGCTGACTTGATTAAATGGAAGCAGCACATTGTCAAGGGTTACCAGAATATTTTTTAAGAATCAAGAAAATCGTATGAAAATTACGTAGCTGCGAATGGCTCAAGACTGTCCTTAAATATTGAAGCATCACACTGGGAAATTTTTTTTTTTACATTCTTACATCCATTTTACGTTCTTTGATCCGTTTTACGTTCTTTGATCCGTTTTACGTTCTTTGATACGTTTTCCATTCTTTGACCCTTTTTAAGTTCCTTGATCCATTTTACATTCTTAGAACAGGTTTAAGTTGTTTGATCCATATACATTCTCAGATCTATTTTATATTCTGTTGCCTCCACTCTCGTGATGTCTTCTCTATGTGGGTTTATGTTCGACCTGACTCACCTCTTCGGGGAGAACTGGAAAGAAAAAGAGAGAGAGAGAGAGAGAGAGAGAGAGTACATGTGTGTGGCAAATACACATGTTTTGTTCCTGATCTTTTTCTTATTTCAGGGTCAGTTTCACCCATGCTCAGAGTAACTGCAGTTGAAATTGAATGAACCGTTTTCAGTAATTGTTAATGACATTTTAGATGGACAAGTAGTAGTAATTATAGAATGTCTGGAAGTGAGGGACTATGATGGACTAATGACAAAATGACTGTTTACGTCAAATGATGTATATATATGTCGTGCTGAATAAATAAAATTAGCCAGTTAGCAAAACTCATTTAAAATAAAGTTCTTTCTAAAATTTTCTTTTATACGTTTAAAGATATTTTTTTTCATTTATGTCAATGTAAAAATTAATAATTATAACAAGCGCAATTTAATTTAGCATAATTCAACTAAATATATTTTAGATAAGTTTACAATAATTTAATAATGAACTAACACAATGAAATATATTTTTTTCTTTGGGTTCAGAATTATTTTTTTTTGCAAAATTATTGCTATTTAAGCGAAAATAGCAAGTTTTTACCTATTCGGCATGTCATATATATTTACATAAACACACACACACACACACACACACAATGGAGCAGGGAGAGAGAGAACCTAGTAGCAATCATTGAAGAGGCGGGGCCAGGAGCTATGATTCGACCCCTGCAACCACAAATAGGTGAGTACACACACATACACAGCTAGTGATCATGTGGTTCTGAGCTTCGAATACATAGAGTTACAAGTGGAAAGGGTAACTGGAGTAGGATGGGAGAAAAACCACAAATGGGGAGACTACACAGGCATGAGGAACTTTCTGCAGGAGGTTCAGTAGGTAGGAGAACTGGTAGGAAAATCAATAAACGAAATGATGAACTACGTGACAGTAAAATGGAAGGAGGCAGAGGAGAGGTTTGTTCCCAAGAGCAACAGAAATAATGGGAAGACCAGAAGGAGCCCTTGGTTTGTCCAAAGGTGTAGGGAGGCAGAAACTAAGTGCGCCAAAGAATGGATAATGTACAGAAGACAAAGGACCCAAGAAAATAAAGAGATTAGTCGAAGAGCCAGAAACGAGTATGCAGAGATAATGAGGGAGGCCCAGCGAAAGTACGAGAACGACATAGCATCGAAAGTCAAGTCTGACCCGAAGCTGTTGTATAACCACATCAGGAGGAAGACAACAGTCAAGGATCAGGTAATCAGGTTGAGGAAGGAGGGTGGGAAGCTCACAAGAGACGACCAAGAATTATGTGAGGAGCTCAACATGAGATTTAAGGAAGTATTTACAGTGGAGACAGAAAAGACTCCGGGAAGTCAGAACAGGAGGGCACACAAAGTATATACCAACAAGTGCTGGATGAGATACAACCGAGGTGGAGGTGAAGAAGCTGCTAAATGAACTTGATGCCTCAAAGGCGGTGGGACTGGACATCTCTCTGTGGATCCTTAGAGAGGGAGCAGAGACGCTGTGTGTGCCACTAGCAACAATTTTCAACACATCCATTGAAACTGGGCAAATACCTGAGGTACGGAAGACGGCAAATATAGTCCCCATTTTTAAGAAAGGAGATAGACACGAGGCACTAAATTAAAGACCAGTGTCACTGACATGTATACTATGCAGAGTCATGGAGAAGATTATCAGGAGGAGAGTGGTGGAGCACTTGGAACTGAATAAGCTTATAAACGACAACCAGCATGAATTCAGGGAAGGAAAATTCTGTCACAAACCTGCTGAAGTTTTATGACAAGGTAACTGCAGTAAGACACGAGAGAGAGGGGTGGGTAGATTGCATTTTCTTGAACTGCAAGAAAACTTTCGTCACAGTTCCTCACAAGAGATTAGTGCAAAAGCTAGAGGATCAGGCACGCATAGCAGGAAGGGCGCTGCAATGGATCAGAAATACCTAACAGGGAGACAATGAAGAATCATGGCACGTGATGAGGTGTCAGAGTTGTGCCTGTGACGAGCGGGGTTCCAAAGAGGTCAGTCCTAGGACCAGTGCTATTTTTGGTATATGTGAATGATATGATGGAAGGGATAAACTCAGAAGTATCCCTGTTTGCAGATGATGTGAAGCTAATGAGGAGAATTAGATCGGATGAAGATCAGGCATGACTACAAAGAGACCTTGACAGGCTGCAAGCCTGGTTCAACAAATGACTCCTCGAATTATACCCCGCTAAATGTAAAGTCATGAAGATCGGGGAAGGGCAAAGAAGACCGCAGGCAGCGTATGGAATAGGTGGCCAAAGACTGCAAACCTCACTCAAGAAAAAGGATCTTGGGGTGAGTATAATACTGAGCACATCTCCTAAGGCGCACATCAACCAGATAATTGCTGCAACATATGGGAATAGCGTTTCGATACCTCATTAAGGAATAGTTCAAGACTGTACACCGTGTACGTCAGGCCCATACTGGAGTATGCAGAACCTGTTTGGAACCCCCACCTGGTCAAGTACGTCAAGAAATTAGAGAAAGTGCAAAGGTTTGCAACAAGGCTAGTTCCAGGTTAGCACTACGAAGAAAGGTTAAGGGAAATCGGCCAGACGACGCTGGAGGACAGGAGGGTCAGGGAAGACATGATAACGACATACAAAATACTGCGAGGAATAAATAAGGTGGACAGAGACAGGATGTACTAGGGATGGAATACAGAAACAAGGGGTCACAATTGGAAATTGAAGACTCGGATGAGTCAAAGGGATGTTAGGCAGTATTTCTTTAGTCACAGAGTTGTCAGGAAGCGGAACAGTCTGGCAGGTAACGTAGTGGAGGCAAGACCCATACACAGTTTTAAGACGAGGTATGACAAAGCTCATGGAGCAGGGAGAGAGAGGACCTAGTAGCGACCAGTGAAGAGGCGGGGCCATTTTACAGGTGTTGGATGACCCCAACGGGTTTATCTCTTCCCTGTTTTAAAATGCAGTTCTCAAGAGTTCCCTCCATCTCGTTGCACACAACTCCATAGCTAACCATCTTTCTAAGCTTAATAATCTTCATGTTATGCTCTTCACCATCAATAACACGACTCGCTCGGCACAATAGCTGTGAGAAACAGTGAGGAATGGCAAAGCAAATGATAGACATATTTACGTAATGATCCTTTGGTGGTTGTACGAGTTTGTGAGGTTAACGAGACACAACCCTCATTCTAACCCTTTCTCATATCTTGTATGATATTCGTGCAGATTTGAACGTTTCCTGGTTATGCTGAGACGCTGAGTTGTCAGATGTTTCGCGGCTGTTATTTCCATTTGCTGGTTTGTGGTTAAATATACATTTTATTAGATTTATGTAACTTTAGCTCAACCACACTAACTCAACTTAGCTTAAGTAGAGAAAACCGAATTTTTAGATTTACCTAAAATATTAAGAAGCTGACATTAGAACTCGCATAAGAAAAATTTATCTTGTAAAGTGAGGAGATGTTGATCACTCTGGTCCCAGAGTCAGTCCCAGGACAGCAAATCTTCACTCAGGTCCCAGAGTCCCAGGACAGCAAGTCTTTACTCAGCTCCCAGACTTCCAGGACAGCAAGTCTTTACTCAGCTCCCAGACTTCCAGGAGAGCAAGTCTTCACTCAGCTCCCAGACTTCCAGGACAGCAAGTCTTTACTCAGCTCCCAGCGTTCCAGGACAGCAAGTCTTTACTCAGCTCCCAGCGTTCCAGGACAGCAAGTCTTCACTTGGGTTCCATAGTCCCAAGACAGCAAGATTTCCAGTGTTGTTAAATTGGTCTAGGCAGTCTAGCTCACCAAACTTGTTAAAAGTTCATCACAGGAACGAGCTCATTACAGCATTAAAACATTGTGTCCTTAGGGGTGATAAATTATGCAGGAAGTAATGGGGAAGCTGCCGGTGTGTGAGGGAGGCGTGTGTTGTCAGCAGTGCCACAAGTTACCTTTGTGTATTCAGTAGTTGTACTCGTCTAGTTGTACTCACTCATCTGTCTACACTCACCTAGTTGTTCTGGTCTAGATGTACTCAATTGTTTATACTCGCCTAGTTCTAATCTCCCAGTTGTATTCACCCATTTGAACTTCCCTATATGTACCCTCATTGTGCTCGTAGTAATGAGATAAAAGACATTAAGACCGTGAAATAAGAAGTTGAAAGCTTCAAGCAAAGAAATAATAAGAGGGATGAGAGGAAGGAGAATGGAATGCTGACAAAGTTGGTGCGAACCAGGAGACAAGGGAAACAGCAATATTTTCAAGAATTGGGAATGAGATTATTGAAAATAATATCCAGAGATGTACTCATGAGAGTAAGTGTACACCAGAGGACAAAACATGTGCTACTTCAGAAAAGTACAGGAGACTATTTAAGAAAGAATACTAAATTATTATATAACGAAAAACAGTTAAAAATTAGTGAATTCTGAATTGATGTGAGTAAATACAGCGTACAAAAAAGGCTACCAAAGAACGGAGGATAAAACAGGACAAAAAAGAATTGGAGAGGAAACGACAGAGGAAGATCGATGGAAAGAGAAAGAGAGAGAGAGAGAGAAAGAGAAAGAGACCCCCAGGGAGAGTAAATCCATAGGAAGCAGACAAGACATAGAGAAATATAATCTCCCCACTAGTACCCAAACACTTGCAAGGACCTCACCACATAACCCCCCCCCCCAGGTATTGTACAAAGATCAGCTGTATAGAGAGAGACGAAAATAAGGTTAAATATTTAATACAATAGTGAAATGATGATGAGAACAGTAAAATAAAATAAAAGGATATGGTAGATATTCCATAAATAAAGCTCACGAGATCAACTATTATGTTCCGTGGGAAGAAGGAAGGATCGTATTACTGAATAAATATATGTTTTGTAGAGATGAATAAGCACTGTACTGAGACACAAGGGTCATTACAGCGAAAAAAAAAACGAAAAAAAAATTGTTGGCTACGAGTGACTTCAAAGACACAGTAACTGCGCAAACTGGGAATTTCATGGAAGACCAGAAAAATGGGACGAAAAACTGATGGAGGTAATCATGTTAAGTTTTATGGACCAAGAAGACGCCAAAAGGGTACGAGGGAAGTGAAACCTGCAAAGCTGGATCTGGTTTCCTTCTTAAGTTAAAAAAAAGGGAGTTGGAATTGGAAAAGGAAAACCTTTTGGAGCCATTGAGAGCATGATCCTGTAATTGAAGTTCCTGTTGGAGGTAATTATGAAAAAAGAAGTCAAAGAAGCAGAGGAATGCAAGAAAAAATAGACAATAGGATAGGAAATTACATTGGTATGAGGAAACTTCGGATATAAGGGAAGAGAAATGGTATAAAAGTTAGTACATACAACGACAGAGATTTTGTTAGTTTCTTGGTGACTGGAAAGTGGCAGGTCTGAAAGAAAGTATTTCTTTATGTTCACAGTGGTTTAAAAGTGGAATGCCTTCAATGATTCAGTGGTGGAGGCAAACGCAATGCAAAGGTTCCAGAACAGACATAAAATGGCCCAAGTGGTCAGAAATCAGTAATGCCAATCATAGAAGAATTGTATTAATAAAGGTGTACTGGCATACCTTGTATCAGTGTGTGTACCATTAAATTTTTAAGAATGTGGAGTATCAGATACATGTGCAACAACTGGGTATCTTTTTTATGTGGGTTTTAAGTCAACCAGTTGCTTTATCAATGCAATATCGGGTACATAAACAAAAAAACTGTTTTTGTCACAGTATTGATAAAGCCGCTGGTTGGCGACACGTCTACAATATCAAGTTACTCAGTTGATGTACATGTCTAATACTTCCACTTGTCGGCATTATATACCACTGATGTTACGTTAAGAATTTGTATGCAATGTTCGATCTGATTGCAGAGCTTCTATGTGTAAGTCATTCCTGCCTTGCTGTGTCAGAGCTCCGATGGGTTTGATGAGGTCATTGCTGTTATTTTTTTGGTCTGGGCACGTCGTGGCTTCACCAGATAAATGGAGATTGAAAAGCCATTCCCTGTTGGTAGTGCATTTAGTTCACACACTGAGTCTCCGTGGTTACCCCTGTTCATCTCGCAGTAAGTAGGTACCTGGGTGTTAGTCGACGGGTGTGGGTCGCATCCTGGGGGTGGTAGTACACGTCAGATAGGGCTGTGGCTTTCAAATGAGCTGAGATAGGATTAAAAAAAAACAGAGGATGAGAGTACAGAGAAGCGCAGTACGCTCGTCCAGCCTTGGGAACCCCTGGGTTCAAACTGACCTAATGAAACTCTCAGATACCGTGATACAGCCCGGAAACAATGAAACATACATAGCTTCTCTGCTGTAGGATCGATACTTGTATGCATACTCAAGATCTTAACGGAGCACGAAGCAATACAATGTGTGCCAATGCGATATTGCTCGCGGTCTACGGTACACGGTGAGTACACTCATTGACTGATGCACGCGCACACACACACACGCGCGCGCACGCACACACACACACACACACACACACACACACACACACACACACACACACACACTAATAAAAACCGATGGGGTTTTGAGGAAATGGAAGGCATGGGCGAGATTGGAGAAAGGGACTACATAGTAGCTACAATTCAATCTGGGGAACATAAGGTAGTCATTGCATTGATGTATAACCCACCACAGAACTGCAGCAGGCCAAGAGAGGAATATGAAGAGAATAACAGAGCGATGGTGGACACACTGGCGGAGGTGGCAAGAAGAGCTCAATCGTGCAGAGCACGATTGGGGGTGATTTCAACCAGAGGGAGATTGACTGGGAAAAACCTGGAGCCTGACGGGGGTCCTGGCACACGGAGAGCCAAGATGATGGATGGTACTGGAAAACCTCATGCATCAACACGTCAGGGACACTACCAGAGAGATAGGGGAGGATGAACCAGCAAGATTGGCCCTTGTGTTCACCCTGAGCAGTTCAGACATTGAGGACATCACATATGAGAGGCCCCTTGGAGCTTGCGATCACGTGGTTCTGAGTTTTGATTACATAGTAGAGCTGCAAGTGGAGAGGGTAACAGGAGTCGATTGGGAAAAGTCAAACTATAAAAGGGGGGACTACACAGGTATGAGGAACTTCCTGCGAGAGGTTCAGTGGGACAGAGAACTGGTAGGAAAGTCAGTAAACGAAATGAAGGAATATGTAACAACAAAATGCAAGAAGACAGAGGAAAGGTTTGTTCTTAAGGGCAACAGAATTAATGGGAAGACCAAAGTGAGTCCTTGGTTTACCCGAAAGTGTAGGGAGGCAAAAACTTAGTGCATTAGAGAATGGAAGAAGTACAGAAGGCAAAGGACTCAGGAAAATAGAGTCGAAGAGCCAGAAGCGAGTATGCACAGATAAGGAGGGAGGCCCAGCGTCAGTATGAAAACGACATAGCCTCAAAAGTCAAGTCTGACCCGAAACTCTGTATAGCCACGTTAGGAGAAAGACAACAGTCAAAGACCAGCTGAGGAAAGAAGGTGGGGAACTCACACGAAACGATCAAGAGGTATGTGAGGAGCTCAACAAGAGATTTAAGGAAGTATTCACAGTGGAGACAGGAAGGACTCTGGGAAGACAGGACAGAGTGGGACACCAACAGGGAATACACCAACAAGTGCTGGATGATATACACACACGTGAGGAGGAGGTGAAGAAGCTGCTAAGTGACCTTGATACCTCAAAGGCAATGGGACCGGACAGCATCTCCCGGGGGTCCTTAGAGAGGGAGCAAAAATGCTGTGTGTCCCATTAACCACAATCTTCAACACATCCCTTGAAACTGGGTAACTACTCGAGGTATGGCAGACGGCAAATGTAGTTCCCATTTTTAAAAAAAGGAGACAGAAAAGAGGCACTAAACTACAGACCAGTGTCACTGACGTGTATAGTATGCAGAGTCATGGAGAAGATTATCAGGAGGAGAGTGGTGGAACACCTGGAACGGAACAAGAGTATAAATGACAACCAGCACGGTTTCATGGAAGGCAAATCCTATGTCACAAACACACACACACACACACACACACACACACACACACCTACCTTCCTCAGCTGCTGACTTACGTGGTGTCGGGAGTGAGCGAGTCTACCAAGGAATTTTTCAATAACTCTCATTGCCATTTGTTTTATCCCATATTTGTAGTTATTACAGAAAACGTAACTGAAATTAAGGAAACCCCAAGATCTCTGTCAGAGATCTTTTTCCTCAGCACTGGTGTCTGAAAAAGGGTTATGAATAATATTATGCACGGCAAGTGTGGTGGTGGGAAGTGCGTCACTAAGTCAAACAATGGACATAGAAACCGGACACCAAGTAGCGTATCTTTCATGGTCTTCCGGTTACCAGAGAGACTGTTACGGACTGGTGCTCGCCGGTGTGTGGTCACAATGTAGAAATCTTAGGTCGAAAGAAATGATATATTTGTTAATGGGGATTTTTGAAATTACACCAGAAATTCATTTCACTTGTGGGTGTTGAAACTGAGTTCTGTGTCAAGGAAACTTCAAGTGATTTTTCTGTTGTCGTTGTCTTCTATTTTGTGTAGTGTTTAGGCTATGTCTCAGTCGTTTCTGTGTTTATTTGCAAAGCAGAAAACTGACATTTCACAGATCAAATTACCTTCTGCAGTCCTACTCGATAGTCAGCACTGTCATCACGTTGTAGACTAGTTGTAAACAGGTTGTAGACAAGGGCACAGTCATGGAAAAAGATATGATATACGCCTGGTTTCTCATAAGTTGTTCGCTTCTCTTTTTTATTCTAAGGTCTGTCGCATCTGGTATTCCTTTTGATAGTTTTGGTAGTAAGGACTGCCACGTCCATGTTGGCTTTAAAAAAAAAATCGGGGCGATGGTAATGGTACTCTCCGCTGTGAGAGGAGAACCAGTTATTTGTTGATATCCTCTTCGTGTATGCTGTATGTGAGGACGCGGACGCCTTTCTGTCTTGCAGAGAGACGTCCTCATACAACACATGCAAAGAGGATATAAACAAAACACAGATCCCAATCCCCCGTCTCACAGGTCAGACTATGTGGCGGAAACCTTGAAGTAAACGCTTCAATATATTTCCATTTGTTTACAAGAACTTCATCATTGTAAATTATCATTGTAAGTCATAACACTGCTTGGTTCTGATGTTATGGTGGGGCAAGCAGTGTTAATATACTGATTTTTGTATAATGAGAGTTTGAGAGCATTTCCATCCTTGATAGAGAGTTCACTTGCGTGGAGTCCCTGAGATAACTCAGGTTGAAATGTTCACTTTTCTAAGCTAAATGATGTGTCGTGAGATATCTTCTAAAATGGTCCTTTTCAAGGCGTTTTTAAGTAGTTATTGACCGAAACTGCGGTGAGAGGTGATTACGCAGCCATTTCAGTTTTATGTTAGTAAATGTCATTGAGGAAGATAATGAGGTTGAGCCAGGAGCTGAAATCTTGTAAAGGACGAGGCAGGTTGATGTCTGTGGTGACATATCTGGGAAGAATGTACTTGTATGATCGATGGGGACTCGTGAGAGAGAGAGAGCGGGAGGGAGAGGGAGGAGAGGTCACTTCCAAGTCTGTATCATGTTTATGATGACCACAGTTTTGAGGGTAGAAAGAACTCCCGAGTGTCGCAAGACAAAAATGCAAACATTGCTAACATTTCGAATGCAATCGGCTTGAACACCTACCAGTTTGTTGGCTACACTGTACACACACACACACACACACACACACACACACACACACACACACACACATACATATATATATTTTTTTTTTTCAACAAGTCGGCCGTCTCCCACCGAGGCAGGGTGACCCAAAAAAAGAAAGAAAATCCCCAAAAAGAAAATGCTTTCATCATTCAACACTTTCACCACACTCGCACATTATCACTGTTTTTGCAGAGGTGCTCAGAATACAACAGTTTAGAAGCATACACATATAAAGATACACAATATATCCCTCCAAACTGCCAATATCCCGAACCCCTCCTTTAAAGTGCAGGCTTTGTACTTCCCATTTCCAGGACTCAAGTCCGACTATATGAAAATAACCGGCTTCCCTGAATACCTTCACTAAATATTACCCTGCTCACACTCCAACAGATCGTCAGGTCCCAAGTACCATTCGTCTCCATTCACTCCTATCTAACACGCTCACGCACGCTTGCTGGAAGTCCAAGCCCCTTGCCCACAAAACCTCCTTTACCCCCTCTCTCCAACCCTTTCGAGGACGACCCCTACCCCGCCTTCCTTCCCCTATAGATTTATATGCTTTCCATGTCATTCTACTTTGATCCATTCTCTCTAAATGACCAAACCACCTCAACAAACCCTCTTCAGCCCTCTGACTAATACTTTTATTAACTCCACACCTTTTCCTAATTTCCACACTCCGAATTTTCTGCATAATATTTACACCACACATTGCCCTTAGACAGGACATCTCCACTGCCTCCAACCGTCTCCTCGCTGCTACATTTACCACCCAAGCTTCACATCCATATAAGAGTGTTGGTACTACTATACTTTCATGCATTCCCTTCTTTGCCTCCATAGATAACGTTTTTTGACTCCACATATACCTCAATGCACCACTTACCTTTTTGTCCCTCATCAATTCTATGATAACCTCATCCTTCATAAACTCCATCCGCCAACACGTAACTCCCAACGTCTGAAAACATTCAACTTCTTCCATACTCCTCCTCCCCATTTGATATCCAATTTTTCTTTAAACTAAATCATTTCACCCTCACATACTTTCTTTTCTATGTTCTACTTTCAACTATTTTCTCTATTTACACACATTGCCTTCAAACTCATCCACTAACCTTTGCAATTTTTCTTTAGAATCTCCCATTAAGCACATATGTATATTATATATATTATATATATCATTATTATATCATATAATATATATTATATTATATATAATATATTCCGTCGGTACTTAGCAGTACAACATCCATTTCCGCTGATGTGCCTCTTAGGGATCGTATGGTCCCAGTGGATTAAGGCGTCATGTGTTTTCTCCCATGAGCAGGCCAAAGCAGCATGGTTCGAGTCCTTTTGCTAGTGAATGTTTGTTATTGATCAATACCACTCGTTCGTGATTACAATATATTAATATTATATTAACTATATTAATATATCATAATTATTATAATATATATTATTAATTCATTATAATATTATATATATATATATATATATATATATATATATATATATAATATATATATATATTTATTTTTATTTTATTATCACACTGGCCGATTCCCACCAATGGCAGGTGGCCCGAAAAAGAAAAACTTCACCATCATTCACTCCATCACTGATCTTGCCAGAAGGTGCTTTACACTCACTTTTTAAACTGCAATCATTACACCTCCTCCTTCAGAGTGCAGGCCACTGTACTTCCCATGCTCAGGACTCAAGTTCCGCCTGCCGGTTTCCCTGATTCCCTTAATCTTATAAATGTTACTTTCACACTCCAACAGCACGTCAAGTA
This sequence comes from Cherax quadricarinatus, assembly GCF_026875155.1. Classification (NCBI taxonomy): domain Eukaryota; kingdom Metazoa; phylum Arthropoda; class Malacostraca; order Decapoda; family Parastacidae; genus Cherax; species Cherax quadricarinatus. The sequence continues at coordinate 22,636,389 of NC_069399.1, forward strand.
TTAAAAACCATTTGTCTCCATTCACTCCTATCAAACACGCTCACGCATGCCTGCTGGAAGTCCAAGCCTTTCGCACACAAAACCTCCTTTACCCCCTCCCTCCAACCCTTCCTAGGCCGACCCCTACCCCGCCTTCCTTCCACTACAGACTGATACACTCTTGAAGTCATTCTGTTTCGCTCCATTCTCTCTACATGTCCGAACCACCTCAACAACCCTTCCTCAGCCCTCTGGACAACAGTTTTGGTAATCCCGCACCTCCTCCTAACTTCCAAACTACGAATTCTCTGCATTATATTCACACCACACATTGCCCTCAGACATGACATCTCCACTGCCTCCAGCCTTCTCCTCGCTGCAACATTCATCACCCACGCTTCACACCCATATAAGAGCGTTGGTAAAACTATACTCTCATACATTCCCCTCTTTGCCTCCAAGGACAAAGTTCTTTGTCTCCACAGACTCCTAAGTGCACCACTCACTCTTTTTCCCTCATCAATTCTATGATTCACCTCATCTTTCATAGACCCATCCGCTGACACGTCCACTCCCAAATATCTGAATACGTTCACCTCCTCCATACTCTCTCCCTCCAATCTGATATTCAATCTTTCATCACCTAATCTTTTTGTTATCCTCATAACCTTACTCTTTCCTGTATTCACCTTTAATTTTCTTCTTTTGCACACCCTACCAAATTCATCCACCAATCTCTGCAGCTTCTCTTCAGAATCTCCCAATGAGCACAGTGTCATCAGCAAAGAGCAGCTGTGACAACTCCCACTTTGTGTGTGATTCTTTATCTTTTAACTCCACGCCTCTTGCCAAGACCCTCGCATTTACTTCTCTTACAACCCCATCTATAAATATATTAAACAACAACGGTGACATCACACATCCTTGTCTAAGGCCTACTTTTACTGGGAAAAAAATTCCCTCTTTCCTACATACTCTAACTTGAGCCTCGCTATCCTCGTAAAATCTCTTCACTGCTTTCAGTAACCTACCTTCTACACCATACACTTGCAACATCTGCCACATTGCCCCCCTATCCATAAATGCCACAAAGACCTCTTTAGCCTTATCTAAATACTGTTCACTTATATGTTTCACTGTAAACACCTGGTCCACACACCCCCTACCTTTCCTAAAGCCTCCTTGTTCATCTGCTATCCTATTCTCCGTCTTACTCTTAATTCTTTCAATTATAACTCTACCATACACTTTACCAGGTACACTCAACAGACTTATCCCCCTATAATTTTTGCACTCTCTTTTATCCCCTTTGCCTTTATACAAAGGAACTATGCATGCTCTCTGCCAATCCCTAGGTACCTTACCCTCTTCCATACATTTATTAAATAATTGCACCAACCACTCCAAAACTATATCCCCACCTGCTTTTAACATTTCTATCTTTATCCCATCAATCCCGGCTGCCTTACCCCCTTTCATTTTACCTACTGCCTCACGAACTTCCCCCACACTCACAACTGGCTCTTCCTCACTCCTACAAGATGTTATTCCTCCTTGCCTTATACACGAAATCACAGCTTCCCTATCTTCATCAACATTTAACATTTCCTCAAAATATTCCCTCCATCTTCCCAATACCTCTAACTCTCCATTTAATAACTCTCCTCTCCTATTTTTAACTGACAAATCCATTTGTTCTCTAGGCTTTCTTAACTTGTTAATCTCACTCCAAAACTTTTTCTTATTTTCAACAAAATTTGTTGATAACATCTCACCAACTCTCTCATTTGCTCTCTTTTTACATTGCTTCACCACTCTCTTAACCTCTCTCTTTTCTCCATATACTCTTCCCTCCTTGTATCACTTCTACTTTGTAAAAACTTTTATATATATATATATATATATATATATATATATATATATATATATATATATATATTATATATATATATAATCAATAACAACACTGCACTAGCCAAGGACTCGAACCCATGCTGCTTTGGCCTGCCTCATGGTGGGCGAAAACGCATGACGCCCTAATCCACTGGACCATACGATCCCTACAAGTAGGGCATCCAGTGGAACTAGATGTTTTACTCTCTACCCAAGGACACACGATGGTGTGGATGACTCTAGACTAATTTCAGTCTAGTCCCTGTTTGGTGTACTAGTTCAACGAGCAGTATTGTATATTGTGACCACGATATATATATATATATATATATATATATATATATATATATATATATATATATATATATATATATATATATATATATGTATGGGAGCATTACTTCCCACACCTGACTCTTGACAAGACAGGTGTGGGGAAGAAAATCTTCGAAATCATCATGGGAACAAGTACACAGACAATGATTTTCATTGCCTTATTCAGGTTTGCAACTCATCTTTCGACTCACAAAATACACCAGGACATTTCACGATTATTCTTCTGGTCTCAAAATATTATCACTGATAATGGACTACACTGTGTCAAAATAAGAAAGGAATGTAGCTTCACTTATGGACTGTTATATAGATTTCAAGAATGTTATGGGTATCGTATTGAGGTTAGACGTCTTGTAACACTCGCGTAATATGTTCTGGCAAACTGCAACATTGTAACGTAATAAGATGTATGTCAAATAATACATCACTGCTGTGTAAAATAAACACAAAATAAAAAAAAAAGATTAAGTAAAAAATACCCTCTCCAGGTATACTCCAGGTATCCAATAATTTTAATTACAAGACATTAAAATAATTACAAGACATTGAAATAATTACAAGACATTGAAATAAATATATAATGTAGGATATACTGCAATAAAATAATACTTATTCAATACAGTAAGCAGAATACAATACGAGAAAGTCTGTATAATACTTAACAATGTGGAAAAAGGCACTGTCTGCAGAACGTTTCTTACTCAGTTGAAGTATTTAAGCAAAGGCAAAAACTATAGAATATAAATTGACTATAATAAATATGAAGAACCCAGGAGCTGGACTACTACTGGTGGAGATGTGGTTGTACTAAATACTAACATGATCACATTTCTAGACTAATACAATTTTACGGACAAATATCCAGGGTTAAATCTTCTTTAATCACTCTCATTCAAGAAACCCTTTAAAAATAGATTTTGGTTGATGGCAGGAGATTTCTAATGGCCGTGATCAGTGCTGCTTGTAATTAGTCTTGCGGTTCACTTGAAAAATAGGACAAAAATATTGTTTCAGGGTTGTTTGGTGTAATTTGGCTTCTTTTAACCTTTTGTTAGGTGTAAACATGAAGACTCGGTGACTAAACCAAGTACAAACAGATTATCCCTTGCAAACATTTGCAATGGAAGATACACACAGGGTAATACAGAGGTGATTCATACAAGCACGCATGTTTACACACACACTGCTGTCAGGAAGACAGCAGCGAGTCATGGTTCGTGGCGAGGTGTCAGAGTGGGCACCTGTGACCAGCGGGGTCCCACAGGGGTCAGTCCTAGGACCAGTGCTGTTTCTGGTATTTGTGAATGACATGACGGAAGGAATAGACTCTGAGGTGTCCCTGTTTGCAGATGACGTGAAGTTGATGAGAAGAATTCACTCGATCGAAGACCAGGTAGAACTACAAAGGGATCTGGACAGGCTGCAGACCTGGTCCAGCAATTGGCTCCTGGAGTTCAATCCCACCAAGTACAAACTCATGAAGATTGGGGAAGGGCAAAGAAGACCTCAGACGGAGTACAGTCTAGGGGGCCAGAGACTACAAACCTCACTCAAGGAAAAAGATCTTCGGGTGAGTATAACACCAGGCACATCTCCTGAAGCGCACATCAACCAAATAACTGCTGCAGCAGATGGGCGCCTAGCAAACCTCAGAACAGAATTCCGACATCTTAATAAGGAATCGTTCAGGACCCTGTACACCGTGTACGTTAGGCCCATATTGGAGTATGCGGCACCAGTTTGGAACCCACACCTAGCCAAGCACGTCAAGAAATTAGAGAAAGTGCAAAGGTTTGCAACAAGACTAGTCCCAGAGCTAAGAGGTATGTCCTACGAGGAGAGGTTAAGGGAAATCAACCTGACGACACTGGAGGACAGGAGAGATAGGGGGGACATGATAACGACATACAAAATACTGAGAGGAATTGACAAGGTGGACAAAGACAGGATGTTCCAGAGATTGCACACAGTAACAAGGGGACACAGTTGGAAGTTGAAGACACAGATGAATCACAGGGATGTTAGGAAGTATTTCTTCAGCCACAGAGTAGTCAGTAAGTGGAATAGTTTGGGAAGCGATGTAGTGGAGGCAGGATCCATACATAGCTTTAAGCAGAGGTATGATAAAGCTCACGGTTCAGGGAGAGTGATCTAGTAGCGATCAGTGAGGAGGCGGGGCCAGGAGCTCGGACTCGACCCCCGCAACCTCAACTAGGTGAGTACAACTAGGTGAGCACACACACACACACACACACACACACACACACACACACACACACACACACACACACACACACACACACACACACACACACACACACCATAAAGTTCACGTTCCTGCTGGAATTCTTCGCCTTTCTCAACATCCTCAAAAAATGCTTCCGAAAAAAAAGGAGGGAAAAATTTCGCCCGTTATCCCCTTTACCGCTGTCATTCACATTTCCCCTCATCTCAACTGCTCTGCCTTTCACCGGAGCCACGTGCCTCCCCCTGCCACTTCCCCTTAGACTATTGCCCTCACAATGGGTCGGCGTCTCCCCTCTCCCCTCCACTTTACTCTCCTCAACGCTATGCATTCTTGTGGTTGACCACCCTGTCTTTAGGCTTTTGTATGCCAGTTCCTCTCTTTTATACCTTCTTACCTTTCTACCTTCATGTTCTCTTTATTTGGTGTGATTGTTATTCTTGCCTGATAGTTCTCTCGTTTAACTCTGGTGTTACTTTAATCCATTCTTGGTTAATCCTGAGCCATTACAACTGAGATATTCAGCTTATGGAGATAATGTACTGCTGCTGCCCTCACCGCCACTGCCACTGTCGCCTCTCTCTGTTTCCATCTCCCTCTCCTTGTTTCTAAATGAATTACCAGGGGAGAGACATAGTAACGACGTATAAGGTATACATGGGTGTTAAAAGAGGACAAGGGCAGGATGTTTACCACGAAAGAAACCAAGACATTAAACTACAGACAGAAACTAAGCTCGTAAGTGACACAGACTCGGGAAAGTAGATGAACAAGACACTTGTGCAGCATTTGAGAATCTTAATTGAGGGAATGTTTCGCCAGCAAGTGGCCTTTTCAGTCCAAAACAAAGCAAAACGGTGGAAGAAGGGATGGAGTTTGAGGTAATCAGTCCCAAAGCCTGGAGTCGATGTGTTCAGCATATGCTCGGAGAAGTGGCTTATATACTGGAGGGATGTAGCTATGTTAGGGATAATAATACGTGGAGTGTGCTGGATGACGAGACTATGGATGCAAAAAAGAATACATAGTAGGTTATGGATTTTAAAGTGGATTATAAGCTACAATGCCAGTGGAAGGATGGTCAGGAACTTCAGCTTAACCCCCCTCAACAAGGTAAAAGGAGGACCTGGAGCCTGAGCTCTACTACCATAATTTGTAAAGGGGTTGACCGATAACCCAGCGGAAGGACTCGATCAGATGACCAAAAGCTCCAGCTGCAGGCCATGTGACTAAGGCCTGTTTCCTGACAAACCTAATACCTGTCTAAGTGAGTTCTACCCCCAGCAAAACACAGAGAAGCAAGAGATTACATAATAGGAACACTTCACTCTGGAGGTCTCAAGGTGGTAACTGCAGTGATGTATAACCCACCACAGAATAGTGGGAGGCCAAGACAAGAATATGATGAAAGTGACAGTGAGATGGTTGACACACTCGCTGAAATGATCAGAAGAGCCCATGTAGGCAGGGCCTTTGATTGTGGGTGACTTTAATCACAAAGCAATTGACTAGGAAAACCTGGAGCCAAATGGGGATCCAGAAACGTGGAGAGCCAAGATGATGGAGGTGGTACTGGAAAACCTCACGCATCAACACGTTAGGGAGACTACCAGAGAGAGAGAGAGAGAGAGAGAGAGAGAAAGAGAGGACAAACCAGCAAGACTTGACCTAGTATTCACCTTGAGCTGTGCAGATACTGAGCACATCACACACGACAGGGTCCTCGGAGTTAGCGATCAGTGGCTTTGAGCACCGAATACACAGTACTGTTACAAGTGGAGAGGGAAGCACGAAGGGCAGGGCGAATGAAGACAAAGTATCAGAGAGGGGACTACACTGGCATGAGTTCAGTGGAACAGAGAATTGGTGGGGAAATCAGTAAATGAGATGATGGAATATGTGACAATTTGCAAGGCAGCAGAGGAGAAGTTTGTACCCAAGGGCAATAGACATAACGAGGTCAGGACGAGAGCCATTGTTTCACCCGGAGGTGTAGAGAGTCTAAAACCAAATGCAGTAGAGGATGGAAGAAGCATCGGATGCATAGGACCCAGGAGAACAAGGAGAGTAGTCGAAGAGCCAGAAATGAATATGCACAGCGGCAATACGAAAATGACATAGCAACGAAAGCCAAGTCCGACCCAAAGCTGTTGCACTGCAACATCAGGAGAAAAACAACAATAAACGACCTGGTAATTAGGCTAAAGGGAAGCTCACAAAAATGACCGAGAAATATGTGAGGAGCTCAACATGAGATTTAAAGAAGTATTCACAGTGGTGACAAAAAGGACTCCAGAAACACGGAGTGGTGAGTACTCCATCAAGTGCTGGACACAATACACTCAACCGAAGAGGAGGTGAAGAGGCTTCTAAGCGAGCTAAATACCTCAAAAGCGATGGGATCAGATAACATCTCTCCGAGGGTCTTGAGAGAGGGAGCAGAGGCGCTGTGTGTACCACTAACAAACTTCAACACACCTATGGAAACAGGGCGACTACCTGAGGTATGGAAGACAGCAAATGTAATCCCAATATTTAAAAAAAGAGACAGACATACAGCATTAAACTACACACCAGTATGCAAAGTCATGGAGAAGATTATCAGGAGAAGAGTGGGGGAGCACCTAGAAAGGAATACGCTTAGCAACAACCAGCACGGATTCAGGGACGGAAATCCTGGGTCACAAACCTCCTGGAGTTCTATGACAAGGTGACAGTAAGACAAGAGAGAGAAGGGTGGGTAGACTACATTTGCTTGGATTGTAAAAAAGCTTTTGATACAGTTCTACACAAAAGATTAGTGCAAAAACTGGAGGACCAGGCAGGTATAACAAAGAAGGAATTGCAGTGAATTAGAGAATACCTGACAGGAAGGCAACAGCGAGTCGTGGTACGTGACGAGGTGTCGGCGTGGGCGCCTTTGACGAGTGGGGTCCCACAGGGGTCAGTCTAGGTACGGTACTGTTTCTGGTATAGGTGAATGACATGGCAGAAAGAATAGACTCAGAATAGACTTCACATCGTCTGTTTACAGACGATGTGAAATTAATGAAGTGAATTCAGTCGGAGGAAGACCAGGCAGGACTACAAAGGAATCTGGACAGTCTACAGGCCTTGTCTTGCAGCTGGCTCATGGAGTTCAACCGCGCCAAGTTCAAAAGCATGAAGATCGGGGAAGGGCAAAGACAGCCGCAGACAGAATACAGCCTACGGGGCCAAATACTACAAACCTCACTCAAGGAAAAGGATCTTGGGGTGAGTATAATACCGAATATTTCTCCCTAGGCGCAAATTAACCAAATAACTGCTGCAGCATATGGGCGACTAGCAAACTTAATAGCTCTCCAACATCTCAGTAAGGAATTGTTCACGATTCTGTACACCGTCTACGTCAGGCCTATACTGGAGTATACAGCACCAGTTTGGAACCCACACGTCAAGAAATTAGAGAAAGTGCTAAGGTTTGCAATGAGACTAGTCCCTGAGCTAAGAAGCATGTCGTACGAGGAGAGGCTAAGGGAAATTGACCTGATGACACTGGAGGACAGGAGAGACGGAGGGGAGTGGGACATGATGAACAACATTTAAAATACTGAGAGGAGTTGACAAGCTGGACGAATATAAGATGTTCCAGAGATGGGACACAACGACAAGGAGTCATAATTGGAAGTCGAATACCTAGACGAGTCACAGAGATGTTAGAAAGTATATTTTTCAGTCACAGAGTTGTCAGGAAGTGGAATAGTCTGGAAAGTGAGGTGGTGGAGGCAGGATCCATACATCGCTTTAAGAAGAGGTATGATAAAGCTCACGGAGCAGGGAGTGAGTGACTTAGTACGGACCAGTGAAGAGGCGGGGCCATGAGCAATGTATGTAGTATCCATGC
>NC_069399.1:22649727-22749912 GCF_026875155.1 Cherax quadricarinatus
GTAGGAACTGGTAATGGTAAATCATAATTAACGAGTTCTTCAGATAAGAAACTTAATAAATCATCAACAGGAACTTTCGTAAACAAGGAAGTAACATCAAAACTAACCATGTTAAAATCATTTAAGTCAGTCAAGGAGCTTAATTTATCAACTAAATCTAAGTTTTTTTAACATTAAAGTTAGAAATTTTGCCAACAATAGGGCTCAAAATGTCAACAAGCCATTTGGATAATTTATACGAGACTGATCCTATGGAGCTAATAATTGGTCTGACTGGATCACCTGGTTTGTGTGTTTTTATTAGTCCATACATGTAAGGTAAAAATGGATTAGTGGAAGTAAATTGTTTAATTAATTCATCTTTGCCTTTTAGTATGAGTTTTATTGTTTTATTGAAATTGCTGTTAACGGTTTCTAAGGGATTCTTTGTAAGTTTAGAATAGGTTTCAGTATCTTCTAAGGGATTATTCATTTTTTCTTGGTAATCATTTTCTTTCATAATTACTAATCTCTTAGATGATACTGAAACCTATTCTAAACTTAGAAAGAATTTCTTAGAAACCGTTAACAGCAATTTCAATAAAACAATAAAACTTATACTAAAAGGCAAAGATGAATTAGTCAAACAATTTACTTCCACTAATCCATCTTTACCTTACATGTATGGACTAATAAAAACACACAAACCAGGGAATCCAGTCAGACCAATTATTAGCTCCATAGGATCAGTCTCGTATAAATTATCCAAATGGCTTGTTGACATTTTGAGCCCTATTGTTGGTAAAATTTCTAACTTTAATGTTAAAAAAACTTATGTTTAGTTGATAAATTAAGCCCCTTGGCTGACTTAAGTGATTTTAACATGGTTAGTTTTGATGTTACTTCCTTGTTTACGAAAGTTCCTGTTGATGATTTATTAAGTTTCTTATCTGAAGAACTCGTTAATTATGATTTACCATTACCAGTTCCTACCATCATTAAACTTATTAAACTTTGCATTGTTGATGCAAAATTTGTATTTAATGATAAGTTTTACACTCAGAAATTTGGTATGGCAATGGGAAATCCTCTTTCACATGTTCTTAGTAATCTATTCATGGAATTTTTGAAACAAGGCTGCTTAACACAATCCTCCCTAATAGAACAAAATGGTTCAGATATGTTGATGATATTTTATGTCTTATGGCCAAGAATGTAGATATACACCATTTCCTTGGCAAATTAAATAGCTTAGCCCATTTTATAAACTGTACTGTTGAGTTTGAGGAAAATAACTCATTGCCTTATCTAGATGTTTTAATTATTAAGAGTAATAATGAATTCAAATTTAAAATTTACAGAAAATCTACAAATAACTGTTCTTATGTACACTATTATTCTTCTCCTCAAGATAAAGTTAAACTGCCTGTTTTCTCATCAATGTTTTCGAGAGCTTTACGTATTTGTAGTCCAGAGTTCATAGATGAAGAAATATCCAAAATTTATGAAATAGCCATTGATCTGAAATACCCAAGAAATGTAATTGATATATCATTTAAAATTGCTAAAAATACTTTTTACAACCCAAAAAGGGGCAACCAACCTTATTCAACTAAAGATATGTTGGTTCTCTCTTACCATGAAAACTTGGTTGATATGCCTTCCCTTCTTAAGACTTTTAATATCAAAGTTGTATTTAAAAATCTTGATACAGTAAAAAAAACTTTTGATAAAGAATTCCTCCCAAAATGCTGACGGATGTGTCTATAAGATACCTTGCAAAATTTGCGATGAAGTTTATTACGGGCAAACTGGTAAAAGTCTCGAACTTAGATTAAAACAACATAAATATAGCATTAGAACTGGACAAGATTCCAATGCTCTATTTATTCATGTGAGAGATTTTAACCATCCAATTGATTTTCAAAAAGTTGAGAAAGTTGTATCAAGCAAGTCCATGGCTGACAGAAATAAAATTGAATCTTGTTTCATAAAAAGCAGTTTTGAAAATAATATGAATATTTCCTTAGGTTTATATAAATTAGATTCATTTATAACTAACAAAATTTGGTTAGAGTTTAATAATACATTGGACAAATAATAAACCTTATTTCATGGGTAGAATAATTTGTTAGTGGGATGTTGTGAGGACCTGTCTAGTTGGACCAGCGCACCTACTGCAGTGTTCCTCTTTTCTTATGAGTCCGGTACTGTCCCGCGTCAGGTGTTTGTTGTGGGAGTTGACTGTGAGGTGTGATCTAAGCCCTTTAATTGCCTTCTTTTTATGTATTCTTTCATAGTTCCTTGACAATGTGAGTAGTCACGAAAGCGCTTGGAATTTCACTACTCTTTCACAGTGGTTGTTTTGCATATATATATATATATATATATATATATATATATATATATATATATAATATATATATATATATATATATATATATATATATATATAACAAGTCGGCCGTCTCCCACCGAGGCAGGGTGACCCAAAAAATAAAGAAAATCCCCAAAAAGAAAATACTTTCATCATCATTCAACACTTTCACCACACTCACACATTATCACTGTTTTTGCAGAGGCGCTCAGAATACAACAGTTTAGAAGCATATACGTATAAAGATACACAACATATCCCTCCAAACTGCCAATATCCCAAACCCTCCTTTAAAGTGCAGGCATTGTACTTCCCATTTCCAGGACTCAAGTCCGACTATATGAAAATAACCGGCTTCCCTGAATCCCTTCACTAAATATTACCCTGCTCACACTCCAACAGATCGTCATGTCCCAAGTATCATTCGTCTCCATTCACTCCTGTCTGACACGCTCATGCACGCTTGCTGGAAGTTCAAGCCCCTCGCCCACAAAACCTCCTTTACCCCCTCTTTCCAACCCTTTCGAGGACGACCCCTACCCCTCCTTCCTTCCCCTATAGATTTATATGCTTTCCATGTCATTCTACTTTGATCCATTCTCTCTAAATGACCAAACCACCTCAACAACCCCTCTTCTGCCCTCTGACTAATGCTTTTATTAACTCCACACCTCCTAATTTCCACACTCCGAATTTTCTGCATAATATTTACACCACACATTGCCCTTAGACAGGACATCTCCACTGCCTCAAACCGTCTCCTCGCTGTTACATTTACCACCCAAGCTTCACATCCATATTAGAGTGTTGGTACTACTATACTTTCATACATTCCCTTCTTTGCCTCCATAGATAACGTTTTTTGACTCCACATATACCTCAACGCACCACTCACCTTTTTTCCCTCATCAATTCTATGATTAACCTCATCCTTCCTAAATCCATCCGCCGACACGTCAACTCCCAAGTATCTGAAAACATTCACTTCTTCCATACTCCTCCTCCCCAATTTGATATCCAATTTTTCTTTATCTAAATCATTTGATACCCTAATCACCTTACTCTTTTCTATGTTCACTTTCAACTTTCTACCATTACACACATTCTCAAACTCATCGCTCCTCTATCCACTCTATCATATGCCTTTTCTAAATCCATAAATGCAATAAAAACTTCCCTACCTTTATCTAAATACTGTTCACATATATGCTTCAATGTAAACACTTGATCTACACATCCCCTACCCACTCTGAAGCCTCCCTGCTCATCCGCAATCCTACATTCTGTCTTACCTCTAATTCTTTCAATTATAACCCTACCGTACACTTTTCCTGGTATACTCAGTAAACTTATTCCTCTATAATTTTTACAATCTCTTTTGTCCCCTTTCCCTTTATATAAAGGGACTATACATGCTCTCTGCCAATCCCTAGGTACCTTCCCCTCTTTCATACATTTATTAAACAAAAGTACCAACCACTCCAACACTATATCCCCCCCCTGCTTTTAACATTTCTGTCATGATCCCATCAGTTCCAGCTGCTTTACCCCCTTTCATTCTACGTAATGCCTCACGTACCTCCACCACACTTACATTCTGCTCTTCTTCACTCCTAAAAGATGGTATACCTCCCTGGTCAGTGCATGAAATTACCGCCTCCCTTTCTTCCTCAACATATTCTGTATATTCAAGTTGTTAATCTATTATAATCACATAAATTACAAAAAAAAGAGCAATTTCGTTCCATAACAGCTTACTGCACTCCCTATCAAAGTTTGGGGGCCTATAAATCACACCCAAAATTAATTTTTCACGACCCTCGAGAAACTGTAGCGGAACAGATTCTGTGTCCGATGTTCTAGTCTTATATCTTGTCTAACACAATAATTTAAATTATCACTGACGTATATCGCCACTCCACCATCTCTCTATCTTTCAGGTTGAATCAGGTCTCTGTTATACCAATAATATCTATATTACCTACACTTGCAGGTAATCTTAGCTCATCTATCTTATTTCTTAGACTCCTTTAGACACACACACTTCACTACAACACACACACTCACACACACACACACACACACACATCTTTACTACAACACACACACACACACAACACACACACACACACACACCCCACACCACACACACACACACACACATCTTTACTACAACACACACACACACACACACACACATTTTACTACAAAAAAACACAAACATTTTTAAACTACAACACACACACACACGCACACACAACACACGGTTTTAACTACAACACACACACACATCTTTATTGCAAATACAGATACATTCACACACGTGCTGAGTCTCGACCCCTGCAATCACAATTGGGGCGAGTACAATTAGGTGAGTATGCACACACACACACACACACACACACACACGCACACACATCTTTACTACAACAAACACAAACGTCTTTACTACAACACATACATCTTTACAACACACATCTTTACTACAACAAACACACACGCATCTTTATTACACACACACACACACACACAACACACACACACACACATACACACACACCTGACGACACTGGAGGACAAGAGAGATAGGGGGGACATGATTAACGACATACAAAATACTGAGAGGAGTTGACAAGGTGGACAAAGACAGGATGTTCCAGAGATTGGACACGGCAACAAGGGGGAACAGTTGGAAGTTGAAGACTCAGATGAATCACAGGGATGTTAGGAAGTATTTCTTCAGTCACAGAGTCATCAGGAAGTGGAATAGTTTGGGAAGCGATGTAGTGGAGGCAGGATCCATACATAGCTTTAAGCAGAGGTATGATAAAGCTCACGGTTCAGGGAGAGTGACCTAGTAGCGACCAGTGAAGAGGCGGGGCCAGGAGTAAGGACTCGACCTCTGCAACCTCAACTAGGTGAGTACACACACACACACACACACTAACCACACCACACAACACACACACCCCACACACAAAACACAAAACACACCCCACACAACATCTTTACTACAGCAAACATCTTTACTACACCATTCACGAACATCTTTACTACACAAAGTACACACACACATTTGACTCTAGAAAACAACACATATTTATTACAACTCACAAACACACACTTCACTACAACAAACACACGTACACATCTTTACCACAGCAAACACACAAACATCTTTACTACAACACACAAACATATTGCATCCCACATCTTTACTACAACCATTGAAGAGACGAGTCTAGGAACTATGAATCGACTCCTTCAACCACTATTAGGCGAGTACAATTAGGCGAGTCTTACAATAATCTTTAATTTAAAAGACATAAAAGCAAACATCTTTAATTGCTTGTTTAGCTTCTAATTCTCTCTAAGCAGTATTTTTCCACATATTTTGTCTAATAGTCCATATCTGACATTCATTTACGAAAGTGAGTTTTTATTTTATCAATTATAAAAAATATAATATTCCTAAGCGACTAAATTATTTTTCTCTATTAAATTATATTAGGTGTTAAATTCATATCACTAAACAATACCATTAAACGCTGAGCTATCATAATGTAACTAGTAAAAACAAAGTTTGGCTTGTTTATCTTAGCTTTTTGTATGGTGATAAGTGTAACTTCTCTCCAGAAGTTCGTGTCAGAATATGATGTATCGGGTCTTGAGAATGACAGAATATAGGTATCTCAGCCCAGGTTTTTCTGTTGGGTGATGGATTATATTTACCTGTTTAACTGGGTGGATGGGGCCCCAGAAGTGTCACCACCAGAAAAAGACCCCCCTGGCCTTATTAGGTCTACCTTGAACACAGTGGGGGAGACGGTCAGTGGCTGTTTTAGGGACTTAAAGTTGTTCCTTCCCGATAGAATATTCAACACCGTCATTTACTGTTTCAATGACCTGAGGTCGTTCTTGGGCGACAAAGTGGTTTTCACGTGGACGTTCATCCTGGTCCTTGAGTATATAACCCTTGGAGTATATCTCGCAGTCTCCAGTATGTCTGCCCTCTTAACCCATATCAGCTTGTACAGGAAAACTGCCTCAGAGGATACTATAATTGGAAATAAAGTCGATGGTGACTCGGAAGTCGATGGTGACTCGGAAGTCGATGGTGGCTCGGAAGTCGATGGTGGCTCGGAAGTCGATGGTGGCTCGGAAGTCGATGGTGGCTCGGAAGTCGATGGTGGCTCGGAAGTCGATGGTGACTCGGAAGTCGATGGTGGCTCGGAAGTCGATGCTGACTCTGCAGTCGATGGTGACTCTGCAGTCGATGGTGACTCCGCTGTTCATGGTGACTCTCCAGTCGGTGGTGACTCCACAGTCGATGGTGGCTCGGAAGTCGATGGTGGCTCGGAAGTCGACGGTGGCTCGGAAGTCGACGGTGGCTCGGAAGTCGACGGTGGCTCGGAAGTCGACGGTGGCTCGGAAGTCGACGGTGTCTCTGCAATCGATGGTGACTCTGCAGTCGATGGTGACTCTGTGGTCGATGGTGACACTGCAGTCAATGGTGACTCTGTTGTCGATGGTGACACTGCAGTCAATGGTGACTCTGTTGTCGATGGTGACACTGCAGTCAATGGTGACTCTGCAGTCGATGATGCCTCTGCTGTTCATGGTGACTCTCCAGTCGATGCTGACTCTGCAGTGGATGGTGGCTCGGAAGTCGATGGTGGCTCGGAAGTCGATGGTGGCTCAGAAGTCGATGGTGGCTCGGAAGTCGATGGTGGCTCGGAAGTCGATGGTGGCTCGGAAGTCGACGGTGGCTCGGAAGTCGACGGTGGCTCGGAAGTCGACAGTGTCTCTGCAGTCGATGGTGACTCTGTGGTCGATGGTGACACTGCAGTCGATGGTGACTCTGCAGTCGATGGTGACTCTGCAGTCGATGGTGACTCTGCAGTCGATGGTGACTCTGCAGTCGATGGTGACTGCACTCTCACGGATAGGCTCTATTCTTCGGTTTTAAGTAATTTCGTCAGCATCACCCGGGGCAAACCACGAAATTTAACTGAAATAGCAGCATTGATGGCAGTGGGAGGGTTGATAGCGAATGCAATAGCAGTTGTACCAACAGCTACAGTGATAGCAGCAACAGGTGTAGCAGCAGCAACTGCCTGGATGGCAAATGCAGAAGCTGCACTTTTAGCTACACATATGGTCGTAGTAGCTGTATTGGCATTAATGGTGGAAGGGACACTTACTGTAGCATTTATGGCACTGGTTGCAGCAATAATGGCAGCATATGCTATGGTCAATGTTGCAGTAACATTACCCAATGCTGTGTCTTCGGGAACAGATGTTCCATCAGAGTGAGCAATAGGGTATTTTCTCAGAGTAAGGAGCTCTCCCAGTGAGAAATAGTGGTGATCCCCAGTTCATCTACCCACTTAACCTCCAGGCTCTGCCAACTCCGCTCCCACGAGCCTCCACCCGTCTTTTTCACCCACCATCCCCAGCTTCATTTCCTCTGATTAATACTGGTCACCCTTCCCTGCCACCAGGCTCATTGTTATAATTTATTGTAAAATATTTTCGGATTAGACCTTATTGCCAACTGCCATAAAAAATTTTCTGTGTTTATCACAGCAGAAGAAATATCACCACGAATACAGGAAAGTATATTGCATTTCTTGTTTGTGAACTCACGCATCGGGGGTCTCCTCAACATTTGGGGTCCGCATGTTCTCCAGATCCGACTTAAAATCCTCTCTTCTGTTTCTCTTGTTATATTCTTAAGTTACTTTCGTATGTATATGTTTTTTTGCAGGGTATTGTTCGAGCAATCTGTATGTTGAAGAAATTCCGAAAGAAGTGATTTTAAATCAACAGAACGGCGGCTAGCCAGGATTTGATCCTGCGTCACCATGCGCTGCCCTATGAGAACAGGACAAAGTATGAATCACTCTGTAACACCAGGAGCCTAGTGAAACTGGGTGTGGTTTTTACTGGTGCGAGAACATACGAGGTCGTGGAGCCTCAGAGACTAATTTCAACCTCATCCTGTTTGGGTACCAGCCTTCACAACCAGTCTGTATGTTAATGAAATCACGAAACAAGCTATTTTGAATCATTAACAGAACTGACGCCACAACCACATACATACACTTCAGTTAATTGATATAGGAGGCTGTGTGTTCAAGAGGGCCGGTATTAGGGTATTAATATTTATAATAAGGGTTAACATAATTAAGAAGCGAGGTGTTGAAAGTAATTTTAAAACAAGTAGTTTACTACCCTGAGTCATCCTAAACAGAATCGCTCGTGTAAGGGATCAAGGGTTCCCAGTAATGAATATCCACACGTGACTAAAAATCCAGATGATGGAGAAGCCAGTACCTCCGTTCCTGGTCAGGCGACATTAACTCAGGATAATTTATCAAGAGGAGGGAGAGCTCCCAGCTTCTATTTGTCAATGGAAGTGTATTTGTCGGTTTTGAGAAACCTGGAAGAGCAGTGGTTCCTGGAATGAGATTAGAGAGTACCTCAGTTCCTAGAATGAGATTAGAGAGTACCTCAGTTCCTGGAATGAGAGTAGAGAGTACCTCAGTTCCTAGAATGAGAGTAGAGAGTACCTCAGTTCCTAGAATGAGAGTAGAGAGTACCTCAGTTCCTAGAATGAGAGTAGAGAGTACCTCATTTCCTAGAATGAGGGTAGAGAGTACCTCAGTTCCTAGAGTGAGCGTAGAGAGTACCTCATTTCCTAGAATGAGAGTAAAAAGTACCTCACTTCCTCGAATGAGAATAGAGCACCTCAGTTCCTAGACCAGCCAAGTTACAGACAAAAACTTCTAATGTTAAAGACCGGGACAGGAGAGAGAATCTTATGTGCCTGTTATTGCAATATTTTACCCAAATGGAAGATCTACCTGCTGCTGACGGTGGTGTAGAGAACGTTCAAACTCTGGGACTATGGAAGGTTATCTTCCAGCGCGTATTATGTCTGTAAGGACTTGGGGTAAGAGCATAAATTATATCTGTTTTGTGTTAACCTCTCTAAGTGAAAAATATGCTGTTAAATTATCCTGCTTTTAGAGTAACAGGTTGTGTACCTGTAGAAAGTGGAATCATAAATGATAAATAATGAACGGCCGGATTGCAACCTTTTCACTTCCCTCTGGTTTTATACCTATCAATACCAACCCACTTATCGCCTACCTTTTTTTTTACACGGGACATAACAAAGTTAACTTTCGAGTTTCCAATTTTATTTACAAGCGCTGTTACCTAAATCAGCTTATATACAGACATATAGGAATAGGATGAAGTTGGAGCCATCTGTGAGCCAGCGATTTCATTTGGTAAACTGACTTTTTGCTGATGTCATATACTGTAGGAACATTTTTCCGACTCGAGTCATCCTAAGAATAAATGACATCAGATGAAGCGATGTTCTAGAGAAGGTTACAGCCAGACTGTAGTTGCTGTTTTTCTGCTGTCTTGTGTAGAACTCTCTATCCTTTTTCTATTTCTTTTATTATAGAATATACCTACAAATAAGGCTTTTTCTCATTTAATATGTAAGTGCGACAAACCTATAAGGGCTTATGAGATTATAAGGTATCTTACAAAATATATGCAACACTTATCAAATGAAAAACTGATACCTGCAAGGTAAGATTTAAAAAAAAAATATGTGACATGTATAGTAATCTTAGATTCCTTAGGCAAAGACTTGAGGACTAACTTAATTTAAAGTATTAGCCATGTTATTAAAAATTAATGCGGATGGGATGATGGTGGTGCGGCCGGTGGCAAGGTAACCAAGGTGGGGAGATGATGGAGGCTGGGGCCTGGGAGGGGACAACAGGGGTGTGTTTGGTGGGTAATTATGGGAGAGCACCCATGTGCTGGGTAAACTTACCCAACGTCTAAGATGCACATTCAAACTGATTTTGACGATCAAAACACCTATACGGTGCCTCCCACATTGCAAAAGCAGACATCCCAGACAGCGCGTCCCACACTCCAAGAGCACACACACTTGAAGGCGCCTCAGGGACTTCGAAAGCCGACATCCCAGACGACGCCACCCACCCTCCTAGAGCACACATCCCAGGCTGCACTTCACAGGTTGGTGCCTCGCTGGAAAATACGGGAAGATACCAAAAAGCAAAAGACATCATAGCGTTACTGGCGGCTGAGAGGAAGATTAGGATGTGGCGCGAGGTAGCGGCTCCCATACATCTGATTCTGTGAAACAAAGTAAAGACACTCTTACATTATCTCAGGAAGCAAAGACAGAAATCAGGGATACCAGATATGGAATACTGGAAGGATATTAATGGGTCAGGAAGAAAAGAGGAGAGACAAGAAGGATTAGTAATGGTAAGAGAGAATAGCCAAAGGTCGTTCATGAGAAATAGATGTCATAAGGGATAGATACGGGTCTTGGAGGATAGATGATAGATACATGTCAGGAGGATAGGGGTTAGATGCGGTTTAGGGAGGATGGATGATACATGCGGGTCAAGGATGATAGATGCGGGTCAAGGAAGATAAATGTGGGTCTTGGAGGATGTATAGAGAACAGGGGGAGATAAAGACGGGTCAAGTAGGATAGGGATCAGGAAAATAAATAGGAGTCATTAACTTAAGTTAGGAGTCAGAAAGGATAGATAGGAGTTAGCACATGAAGTAGTGGAAGCTCGATCCTTCATCCGCTAATCGTGGCCCAGTCACTGATCAGTCAGACTGTTAGTGATCGCTTGAAGGGATCTGAGCCCTCAAATTAGAGACACTAAAAATAGTTCTTTTGAAGTAAAGTCAGGATACGAAGTGGGAAATGAATAGCACTTCCTTACACTAAATACGAGGGATGATCATCTCCGGTGAAGGAAAGTTAATTAAGTGACGCATCCCAGAGCTGCAAGTGAAGACACACACACACACACACACACACACACACACACACACCACACACACACACACACACACACCACACACACAATATATAAACACACATACACACACACACACATACACACACATGCACACACATATACACACACATGTACACAATGTACACACACACACACCACACTCACACACACACACACACATATACACTCACATGCAAACCTGCACACACACACACACACACAGACACACACACACACACACACACACATACACACACACACATACACATACACACATACACATAACTTTAAGCAGAGGTATGATAAAGCTCACGGTTCAGGGAGAGTGACCTAGTAGTTACCAATGAGGAGACGGGGCCATGAGCTTGGACTCGGCCCCTGCAACCTCAACTAGGTGAGTACAACTAGGTGAGTGTACACACACATAACTGAGGAGGAGGTGAAGACGCTGCTAAGTGACCTTGATAAATCAAAGGCAATGGGACCGGATATCTCCCCGTGGGTCCTTAGAGAGGGAGCAGAAATGCTGTGTGTGTGCCATTAACCACAATCTTCAACACATCCCTTGAAACTGGGCAACTACCTGAGGTATGGAAGACTGCAAATGCAGTTCCCATTTTTAAAAAAGAAGACAGAAGAGAGACACTAAACTACGGACCTGTGTCACTGACGTGTATAGTATGCAGAGTCATGGAGAAGATTATCAGGAGGATAGTGGTGGAGCACCTGGAACGGAACAAGACCTTTACAAACCTTCTAGAGTTTTATGATAAAGTAACAGAAGTAAGACGCGAGAGAGAGGGGTGGGTTGATTACATTTTCTTGGACTGCAAGAAGGCCTTTGACACAGTTCCTCACAAGAGAATAGTGCAGAAAAACTAGAGGATCAGGCGCATGTAACTGGAAGGGCACTTCAATAGATCAGAGAATACCTGGCGGGGAGGCAACAACGAGTCATGTTACGTGATGAGGTATCGCAGTGGGCACCTGTGACGAGCGGGGTCCCACAGGGGTCGGTCCTAGGACCAGTGTTATTTTTGGTATATGTGAAGGACATGATGGAAGGGATAGACTCAGAGGTGTCCCTGTTCGCAGATGATGTGAAGTTAATGAGAATTTAATCAGATGAGGATCAGGCAGCTCTTCAAAGAGACCTGGACAGGCTGGACACGTGGTCCAGCAACTGGCTTCTCCACTTCAACCCTGCCAAATGCAGGGTCATGAAGATCGGAGAAGAGCAAAGAAGACCGCAGACAGAGTATAGGCTAGGTGGCCAACGACTGCAAACCTCACTCAAGGAGAAAGATCTTGGCGTGAGTATAACACCGAGCACGTCTCCGGCAGCACACAACCAGATAGCTGCTGCGGCGTCTGGGCGCCTAGCCAACCTGAGATTAGCATTCCGATACCTATGTAAGGAATGTTTCAAGACACTGTACACCGTCTACGCCAGGCCCGTATTGGAGTATGCAGCACCAGTTTGGAACCCGCGCCGGGTCAAGCACGTTAAGAAATTAGAGAAAGTGCAAAGGTTTGCGACAAGGTTAGTTCCAGAGCTAAGGAAAATGTCCTACAAAGATAGGTTAAGAGATATCGGCCTGACGACACTGGAGGACAGGAGGATTAGGGGAGACATGATAACGACATACAAAATACTGCGTGGAATAGACAAGGTGGACAGAGACAAGATGTTCCAGAGAGGGGACACAGAAACAAGGGGTCACTCTTGGAAGTTGAAGACTCAGATGAGTCACAGGGATGTTAGGAAGTATTTCTTCAGTCATAGAGTGGTCAGGAAGTGGAACAGTCTGGCTAGCGATATAGTGGAGGCAGGAACCATACATTAGGTTTAAGACGAGGTATGATGAAGCTTATGGAGCAGGGAGAGAGAGGACCTAGTAGCGATCAGTGAAGAGGCAGAGCCAGGAGGTGAGTCTCTACCCCTGCAACTACAATTAGGTGAGTACAATTGAGTACACACACACACACAAAGGCAGATGCTCGCGGATGCTGATCAAGCTAACCTTCTGGGTCCTGAGACACAAGGTAAAACTGAAGAACCCAATACATAGTTTCATATACCTGGAGAGAAGTGAAGAGGGAACTTCTGAGGAGCACAGAAATAGTCGTCAAAACAGAAAGGAGAAATAGAGGAGGTTACAGGAGGACTCTTCTCAAGCAGGGACAACTCAGAGCTCACATTTCAGCAGCACCAACAATAATCTGACATACTTCCTCGTACTCTCCCCTACTTTCAAATATAATCCTAACCCTGCCCACTGTAACAGTGCACTCACACCAAACCAGCTTTGAATATCCCACTCCTGACAGATGTACAATTAATAGAAAGTCTAGACAAAATAATCCAAAGCATGTTAAAAAAAAAAGCTCAGAGTATGGTACACAAATAGAGATGGATTATCAAACATGTTTGATGAAGTATGTGATAACTGTTATATCTCCCAGAGATATTTAAAAGTATCATGTGATAACTCTCCCAGGGATAAATTATAGAGGCAAAGCTAAGTGAAATGATAAAAGATACCATATTTCCGTCAAGATATCACATGAGAGAAAGTGGAAAGAGGAGAATAAGTTTTTCACTGGAAATCAGAAATTAGTGGAGTTTTAAGATAAAAGAATATCCAGAAATATTCCTGAGGGGACCCAAACTTTTATAACTGAGATTTTGCAAACCACCATAAAGAGTAAGGAGAGGCAAAGACAGGAAACTGTTAACATCAAAGAAACAACAACAACAATGCTAGTTTGGCAAATCTAGAGGAAGCCCTTAATGATCTCACAGTAGTTATTTATGACTCTTTATTCAACATGTTTGAACTTTCTTGGAGTATGCAGTCCAGCATGGAGCCCATTCCTGAAGGATATGCCACAAGGCTAGTTCCAGAGATATAGGAGTGAGTATAATAAACGAGGTAGACACGATGAAAACGTACAAAATAATCAGAGGCAAGTATAAGATAGATAGGGATAAACTGTGGGGCAAGAAACCACACATGAAGGAACAGTTGGAAGATAAAGTAACAGGGATACCAGAAAGATCTTCTTAATCCTCTGGGTGGGTCAGGAGGTAGAATGAGCTGGACCAAGCAATAATGGAAGCAGAATCCATACAGTCTGAGGAAGAGTCTAGGAGGGAGTGACTCTGGCAACCAAAAAATTAACAAGCAGAGCTTGGAACTGAGGCTCGACCCCTGCAACCACTTACAAATGAGCACATATAGGTGAGCACACAAACATACAGATAAGTACATATAGGTGAGCACCCAAACAACAAGACCTGTACCAAGAAAAAGACCAGATCCTCCTAAAGTATTAGGGTGCTACCATTTATAATTAGTTGTATTAACTGAAGTAAAGCGAATATTAATTAGCATAATATTCTGGGAGAGACAGAGTGATAATGAAGCAGGAACGAAGGAAGGAAAGAAAAAAACTGGGGAGTGAAAGCGGAGATAGAAAAATGGAATATATAATTGTTAACGAGAAAACTGATGAGGGGAATAGAAAGTAAATTGTAAAGTGAGAATTTGGATATAAAATTGGTAAAAAGGTGAAGTTGAGGGCGGAGGAATTTTGAAATGAGGATTAGAAGAAAATTAAGAAGCCAAGGGAGTGAGCAAAATGTAAAGTGAGAGTGGAAAGATAAAATGATACATTGGGAAGAAGAAACAGTACTAGAAAATGGAGGTTAAGGAAAGCACCAGGAAGCAAGGAGAGGCGAGGAAATTTGGGAAGCATTGTGGGTGGAGAGATACTGGAAAGCAAAGATAGGAGATGTTATGAAGAAATGAGAAATACAAAGGCGAGGAGAGGGAGGGAGAGAGGGGAAATAACTTCTGAAAGTCGGGAAGGGGACGAAAACTTGAACATAAAATGAGTAGGCAGGGAGGAGAAGGATAAAAATTGAGATGGGTAAATACAGGCAGAAAACACAAGGATAAACGTTAATGTTTTGATATTTCGGTTCTTTTCCACGAATATTAAAAGATCACCATCGTTCAAATATGTACAAAGACGTGTGAGGGTCGGGCAGAGAAGGTAACAAGATAAGCATGAGCACACATGTGTGACCTTCCAGATACTGATCATAAGAGAAGCAGAGGAAATGACAAATATGTAACAGTCTATACTTTCTTTAGTGTGTGTGTGTGTGTGTGTGTGTGTGTGTGTGTGTGTGTGTGTGTGTGTGTGTGTGTGTGTGTGTGAATGTATGTATGTCGACAGCGACCACGGTAAAGTTCTTTGGAATGAAATTGCTCAGTCATCCGGAAACGAAAATGTAGTTTTAATGGGAGATTTGAACTTTAGCCAGATTAACTGGAACAGTCTGACAGGTAATCCGAAGTTTAGCAACTTTCTTCAAATGGTCCACGACTGCTTTTGAAGGCAGTTTGTATCAGAACAAACTAGAAGAAATTACCTGCTGGACTTGATTCTAGAAAACTAGTATTCTCTGATAGAAAATCTTGAAAGTAATGAAGAACTTTGGGAAAGTGATCAAAAACCCACCTAATTTTAGTACCTCGTGTAATTACCTTAAAACGGGTAAAAAAAAAATTAAGTTCCCCCCCAATTTTCACGCTGGAGATCATATGGGGTTAAAGGATGACTTAGGAAGTGTAGATTAAGGTAAACTGACTATGACTCTACTGAGGGAGACTAAATAGATGGTTATGGTTGCCATTACGACATTTTCCAAAGCATTGTACAAGATAGCAAAGCTGCAGTATATTCCTAATTGAGAATTTAGATCAAACATGAATGATTCTAAATGGATAAACAATAGATTCAGTCATCTGCTGGGTGAAAAGACATTTACAGGCGATTCAAAATGGGTGAGGGACACTATGTTGAACAATACATTCAATTTAAGAATGGGAAAAAGAAACAAGAGATGCTAAAAGAAACTATGAGAGTAATGTGAGAGAATGTAAGACCGATCCTATGGGCTTCTCTCAGGCATATGGGAATACGATCAGGGAAGAGATTGGCCCACTTTTATGTAAATCAGATCTGTTTACTGACAGTGACAAAGAAATGTGTATCATTTTCAGTACATATTTCTCTTCTGTTTTTACACAAGAAGATACAAACGAAATGATAGAAATCAATTAATTATTAAAAACGAAATTTGTGCCTCGCCTGGTGACTCAAGACAGGAAAGATCATTATTTTCCGGCCATAAAACAATATTGTGGTCGTCCCCCACCCTTCAGACTCCACTGATCTATCTTCCCTGCGACTTCTTTCTCTTCCTAAAAAGATGGCACTCAAGGGGCGGCGCTGGAGGAGATTCAAGGAGAATCGCAGGCTACACTAGACGCTGTTAGGAAAGAAGACTTCCAGTTATGTTTCGAGAAGTGGCAGAAAAGCTGTCATCAGTGTATAGCCTCCTAAGGATAGTACTGCAAGGGAGACAACTTCAACTAGGTGATTAGGAATGTCTGTACGTATTTTTTCTCGTGACAATCCCTGATATTTTTTTTTTGACAGCACCTCGTATATCTTAAGTTAGACCTCATTTAGGTTATGCTATTCAGTTCTAGTCTCCACACTAAAAGACGGTCATAAATGCTATCAAAAATAGTGATGAATAACGAACTTGATCCCATGAATTAGAGACTTTACCTTCGAAAATAAACTGAAGACCTTGAACTTATGTCTTTTTGGAAAAGCGTAGAAATAGGCGCGATGCGACTGAAATGTACTAAGAATAAACAGGAAGAAATAGAGAGGATATATATAGCTCGTTAAAAATATCTAACCATAACAAGAATCACAGCAATGAGTTCAAACTGGAGAAATTTAGATTAATAAAGGATACTGAGAAGTGTGTGTACACTCACCTAGTTGTGGTTGCAGGGGTCGATTCATAGCTCCTGGCCCTGCCTCTTCACTGGCAGCTACTGTGCGTGTACTCACCTAGTTGTACTCACCTAGTTGAGGTTGCAAGGGTCGAGTCCAAGCTCCTGACCCCGCTTCTTCACTGGTCGCTACTAGGTCTCACTCCCTGAACCGTAAGCTTTATCATACCTCTGCTTAAAGCTATGTATGGATCCTGCCTCCACTACATCGCTTCCCAAACTTTTCCACTTCCTGACTACTCTGTGGCTGAAGAAATACTTCCTAAAATCACTGTGATTCATCTGTGTCTTCAACTTCCAACTTTGTCCCCTTGTTGCTGTGTCCCATCTCTGGAACATCCTGTCTGTGTCCACCATGTCAATTCCTCTCAGTATTTTGTATGTCGTTATCATGTCCCCCATATCTCTCCTGTCCTCCAGTTCGTCAGGTTGATTTCCCTTAACCTCACCTCGTAGGACATACCTCTTAACTCTGGGACTAGTCTTGTTGCAAGCCTTTGCACTTTCTCTAGTTTCTTTACGTGCTTAGCTAGGTGTGGGTTCCAAATTGGTGCCGCATACTCCAATATGGGCCTAACGTACACGGTGTACAGGGTCCTGAACGATTCCTTATTAAGATGTCGTAATGTTGTTCTGAGGTTTGCTAGGCGCCCATATGCTGCAGCAGTTGTTTGGTTGGTGTGCGCTTCAGGAGATGTGCCTGGTGTCATACTCACCCGAAGATCTTTTTCCTTGAGTGAGGTTTGTAGTCTCTGGCCCCCTAGATTGTACTCCGTCTGAGGTCTTTTTTGCCCTTCCCCAATCTTCACGAGTTTGCACTTGGTGGGGTTGAACTCCAGGAGCCAATTGCTGGACCAGGTCTGCAGCCTGTCCAGATCCCTTCGTAGTTCTGCCTGGTCTTCGATCGAATGAATTCTTCTCATCAACTTCACATCATCTGCGAACAGGGACACTTCGGAGTCTATTCCTTCCGTCACGTCGTTCACAAATACCAGAAACAGCACTGGTCCTAGGACTGACCCCTGTGGGACCCCGCTGGTCACAGGTGCCTACTCTGACACCCCGCCACGTACCATGCCTCGCTGCTGTCTTCCTGACAAGTATTCCCTGATCCATTGTAGTGCCTTCCCTGTTATCCCTGCTTGGTCCTCCAGTTTTTGCACTAATCTCTTGTGTGGAACTGTGTCAAACGCCTTCTTGCAGTCCAAGAAAATGCAATCCACCCACCCCTCTCTCTCTCTTGTCTTTTGCTGTCACCAATAGGTTTGTGACACAGGATTTCCCGTCCCTGAAGCCATGTTGGCTGCTGTTGATGAGATCATTTCTTTCTAGGTGTTCCACCACTCTTCTCCTGATAAACTTCTCCATGACTTGGCATACTGTACAGTCAGTGACACTGGTCTGTAGTTTAGTGCTTCATGTCTGTCTCCTTTTTTAAAGATTGGGACTACATTTGCTGTCTTCCATGCCTCAGGCAATCTCCCTGTTTCGATAGATGTATTGAATATTGTTGGTAGGGGTACACAGAGTGCCTCTGCTCCCTCTCTCAAGACCCATGGAGAGATGTTATCCGGACCCATTGCCTTTGAGGCATTTAGCTCACTCAGAAGCCTCTTCACTTCTTCCTCGGTTGTGTGTACTGTGTCCAGCACTTGGTGGTATGCCCCACCTCTCCGTCTTTCTAGAGTCCCTTCTGTCTCCTCTGTGAACACTTCTTTAAATCTCTTGTCGAGTTCCTCGCATACTTAACGATCATTTCTTGTTGTCTCTCCTTCCTTCCTTAGCCTGATTACCTGGTCCTTGACTGTTGTTTTCCTCCTGATGTGGTTGTATAACAGTTTCGGGTCAGATTTGGCTTTCGCTGCTATGTCGTTTTCATATTGTCGTTGGGCCTCCCTTCTTATCTGTGCATATTCATTTCTGGCTCTACGACTGCTCTCCTTATTCTCCTGGGTCCTTTGCCTTCTATATTTCTTCCATTCCCTAGCACACTTGGTTTTTGCCTCCCTGCACCTTTGGATGAACCATGGGCTCATCCTGGCCGAATTAGATATCCAGGCTGCCTGATCAGTGCGAGTCGAACATGGGTGAGTTTCTATTTCAGTATAGTAAGCATACAATCAACTGTAAGTAATCTCTCTCTTCCTTTCCCTCCCTCTTTTATTCTCCTTTCCCTGCAACATTTGGCTACGAACAATCTAAATCTACCCAACAGATCAAATGACACTAAAATGACCATTTCTCTTTTCTTCCACAGGTATTGATGTTTGATATTATGCTGATTCCAAGGGTATCTGATGTCTAGCCAGCAAGTACATTTTGCCTTCCTGATCAATGTCAGCATGCCCTTAAGTAGTCTGTTAGTCTGTGTTACAAGGGACCTTCCCAAAGGTCGTAAATTGCTGTACACAACGGTAGGTATAGTTTGCATTAACAGGTAGCTCCCGAAGGGTGTAACTCGGCCGAACATCGCTGTAGGTTATATATTGGCTGGAGACTTCCGAAAAGGCGGATCTAACTTGAGCACATTACAGGGAGCTTGCGTTACCAAGGGGATTAGCGGAGTCTCATAGAAACAAAGAGACTATTATCTGTGTACATTAAGGGATTAACACACTTCATCCATGAATATCTGCTAGCAGTAGATCTTGCCACTCTTAAGGCAATTTTTGACATGCTGTCAACTGTACTTAGTAATTTTACTGTCTTCTCGGATGAATAAATTCTTAACGAAATCTTTAATTTTCTTGTAACATTAAGGACTCAGTTTTTATTGTATGCTCTTCGATATTTTTAAAATGACACAAGGTACATAACCTATTGTTAAATTCAATTATGTATACTAGTGTGATTTTTTGCTTCAGTAACATAATAATAGATTGAACCTGTGAGTAAGCAATTAGCGTGTTTGAGATTGTAAATATTTTTTATTGACTTCATTACTGTATAATCTGTTGGTCTCTGTATTATGTAAATTTTTAGCATAGCCTTTTTCTAAGTTGGTGTACCAGGAGTAAACAGACCTGTAGGTTACCAGGCAGCTTCATAGAGGATGTACTATTGAAGACACGACCGAGAGCTATAGGACTTCCCAAGACACGACCAGGAGCTTCACAACAGTTGAATATACAACCATGTTCCTCTGGATTGTTGAATTTATGAAAAGGAGCTTCTGGAATTTTAAAAGAGCGACCGAAATCTTCAAGTTTAATTAAGAAACGCCCAAAAGCCTTTGGACTAATGAGACACGATCAGGAGCTTTTTAATTGCTTAATTTAATGCACAATCAGCAGAGACTACTGAAGGTAACACCAGAATTTACAGTTCTGCTGATGATACAACCAGGAGCTTCTGAACTACGGGAGATATCCCCAGAAGACATCCTCGGAAGATATGGTATAAGATATAGCACTGCTGAAGACACGATCTACCGAAGTTACAACCAGGATAGTCTGAACCAATGAAAGTTCTGGCAGCAGTTGCATACCTACTGAGGATGATGCCAGGATCTTTTGGGCAACGACCAGTATCTTCTGAATTACTGAGGACTCCACCAGAAGTTACTGCAATACTGAGGAACTACCAGAAACTTCTGTACAACTGAGAACATGACCAAAAGCCACAGGACTAGGGAAAACACCAGGAGTTAGAGGACTATTGATGACAAAAGCAGAAGCTTTTGGGCTACTTAAGACACAACCAAGAGCTTCTGGACCCTTAAGACACAACCAGGAGCTTCTGGACTACGTAAGACACAACCAGGAACTTCTGGACTACTCAAAACCAGGAGCTTCTGGACTAATAACAACCAGAAGCTTCTGGACTACTCAAGACAACCATGGGCTTCTGAACTACTTAAGACACAATCTTCTGAGTTCTTAAGACGTAATGGAGGTTCTATACCACGGAAAACACTGCAGTAAGTTAGTGCTGTTGACTGCCTGACCAGAAACTTCTGGACTGCCGAAGTAACGACAACACATAACTAGTTGCTATTCAGCACAACAGAGGAAAAAGTTTGCATTGAAACGTGAGCGACGAAGAACGGTCCTTTCATATTTTTACTTAGTGTTACAAACTTTATGACCCCATCCCCCTCCTTCCACCGACTTCTTCCGCCTATGTATTTCTCTATCTCTATCTCTATTTCTCTGTTGCTGGATCTTTAATTATCTTCTGCAAGTCTCCACTGGATGGAAATAGCTAAATTACCAAGATTTGAGATGATAAGAGGCACTTAAATCAGTTATTCCTTCATTAAGGCTTTGAAAGTCTCTAGTAGTAACTGCCTTTGCTTTGTTTTGGCAGTAGTAAGTTCATTTGCTATCCCCTTTAATGAGAATTTCCTTAGATGGTTGTGGGTAATGGTGTTTCGGTGTAAAATTTACGATTCTTTCCGCAGTTCAGCTTTGCTTGGCATAGCGCCAGAATTGTATAGACTAGGTTGCATTGGTAATTTGTATCTCCTCTCACTTTGCTTTGATGAAATTTAAGACACTTGTGCAACATCTGGGGAATCCCGCCAACCAGTGACAATCCCCTCGTCTGCTACACGTCCCTATTCACTGACGCCTATATAAGCGCCAGTCTCCTTGCCTGTGCTTCAGAATCTCTACAACCACGATGCTGTAAACACCACCTCCAAGGCTGAGGGACTGATTACCTCATCTTTTGTATATAGTTCTTCTGTTTTCTAATTATGTCCAAGAATCTGTATTGATAAAGCCACTGGATGGCGAAACGTCTACAATAAAGATATCCAGATGTTGCACAAGTGTCTTAAATTTCATCTTGTCGGTATTGTATACCTGTCTTGCACAACTTTGCTTTGTTGTTGCTGATTTTTAAAAGTGGTTGTAGTTGTCTTCATGGCTTCGAAATTTGTTGTTAATATTATCACTTTCCGTAGTTTTCATTTATTTTTTTCCTTTCACTTTTTTCTTTTATTCACGATTCAAAGTGAGCTGCGAGTGATTATGTACTTTAGATTCCCTGTTAAAAGTTACAAGAGCAAACTTCGAAGTTGTTGTAGCATCTTTTTGGCAAGCTTTAACTTGTCTGTGTTTTGCTCTGGCATTTCGTATTCCATAATATGAGTAATAAAATATCATTACATATTTATTGTATTTTGATGTCTCCTCATTTTCTCCTTAGCTCGTAGTTCCATTACCTCTGTAGCTCGATCGCTGGCACACTCAGCTCACACACTGAGGTCCGGAGTTCGAATCCCCAGTTCGGCTGTCTAACATCACGGCATCTTTCCATAAGACACCTGCTGTCCATGTTCACCCATCAGCATAAAATTGGTACCTGGGTGTTAGACGACTGGTGTGGGTCGCATCCTAGGACAAAACTGACCTAATTTGCCCGAAATGCTCAGCATAACAAGAGGCTTTCTATGCAGTAGTATGTCATTGATGTCAGCTATGATCTGTATAATTGTTTATGTACTTGTAGAAATAGATATTATAGTACTATTACTAATCTTGAAAATTTCATAACTTTTCAGGCTTTCCTCGTAGCTCTTGAGAATTATTTAGTAGCAAATCCTTCTTTATTTTTTCTAAGGGCTTTTATGCTTAACAGCTTGCGTAGAATTTTAATGACTGCATAAACTATCAAAATCATCTCTGTGCTATGTTAAACAATGGATGTATGGAGTCATACACAACTCTACATCCTACCAAAGATACAAAAACCTAACGATTCTGTGACATGACGCTTACTCAGTGCCCCTACAGCGTGGGTTAGTGGTTTACCTGCAGCAGTGTAAATTACTGTACATGGCAAAACTCAGAGTGAAGAGATGGGGAATCTCTGGTCACTTTACACGGGAGATGGAGCTTGTGGAGGAAGAGTCAGGAAATCGGTTGGGCAGAGAAGGGGACGATAATGGCGGGATTCTAAAGCACATGATTGATGAAGAGTTGTGGAAAAAAATGCTCTAAAATCTTTGCTTAGAGTTGGAAGAATTAATGACGGAAGTTTAGAAGGCAGGCAAGATAAAAGAGAGAAGGGCTATTACTGCTGAGGAAAAGGGTACATAGCCTGAAGATCTAAAAAAAGGGGAAGACAGAACTAAAGGTGCTGAAGGGAAGGAGGTATGAGGTATAAAAGGGATAAAAATATTATTCTTCAAGCCGACTGTTGCACTGGAAAGAAAATGAGATAGGATATTGAGACAGAAGCTACTTTCGAGGATGATGGTCGGGTATCATCATATGTACCTCGATCAAGACAGAACAGCACAGGAGAGGGATCAACTGAGGGACAGAATGAGAAACAGAATGAGAACCTGTGGTCAAAATGAATAGTGCAGGAAATCCGCACCTCAAGTCCAAGCTCTCCATGAGTAAGCTTGGCGTCATGAGATACTCAAAGTTCAGACTCAAACAGTCCCTCAAGTTTCAGCCCAGATTTCCACGGCTCACCCTACCTCACCAACACCCTAGTTCATGACCCCCACCAGTGCCGTACCTTATCCCTATCCCCCGTCCTAGCCCCCAACATTCTCTTTGATCTCCCAGCCATCCCCATCCTCCTTCATCCACACCCATTATCTCACCACCTTCCAGTGCATGATGTACCCCCTCACAACCAGCCCTCATTCTTATCCCCAGGCTTTATCTCCCACAATACCCTTATCTTACTCTCCTGTAAAATGGATGAGGACCAGGAGAATGGGAATCTGAAAGCCAGAGCTCAGTAACAAAAAGAAACTGAAGTTTAGTATACAGATACATATGAAATAAAAAAAAAAGATGTTTCTGTTGTAGATTCGACGGTATGATTGCCCGTCCTGGGCCTTTTCCAAGAGGTGGTCCGACCTTGGCTCCCTGTAGAGGGAGGAGATACAAATACCTCCTCGAAAAAAACAAGAGTAGTGTAGAAGGCATCCTTAGACATCTTAGCAATAACATGAACAAAGTTTGCACAGGTGATAATAGATGGGATCTTCCCAGAAGGACATTAACTGAGAAAGGACAGAGGAAACAGAGGAAAGTTAGTAGTAGCATTGCCAGTCAGGAACAATTTAATTTTTGAGGAGATGAATGAAATAAATAGATACGGGTCAAATTACTACATAATAGAGATACACAATACTCAGGGGAATCCCAGGTAGTGATAGTGATGTACAACCAGAACAGTAGGAGACAAAGATAGGAATATGACAACAGGGCGAGTGTTGACACATCAGCAGAGGTATCCAGAAGAAACCGCACAGGCAGTACAAAACTGCTGATAATGGGATACTTCTCCATATAGAAAAAGACTGAGAGAATCTGCAGCCACTTAAGGGAGAGGAGAGCTGAAATGTTGAGACCTGAGTTGAAGCTGGCAATAGAAAATTTCGTGAGTCAGCATGACAAGGGCATAACTAGAGAGGGAGGAGGGTGAATAACCAGTGAGGCTGGAAAAAAGTGAACAAAATGATAGAGTTATAACCGGAAAGTATAGGGAGGCCAAGGAAAAATTCATACCAAAAGCACATGGTTCACTCAAGAGGTGCAGGGAGGAAAGATGTTGAAGGCGCTAGAGGATGGCAGAAATATAGAAAGCTAAGAGGATACGAAATCAGAAGAAGAGGTAGAAATGGATGTTCATGGGTAAGAAGATAGGCTGAATAATGATAATGACATAGCATCAAAAGCCAAATCTCAGCCTAGGCTGCGATACAGTTATCTCAGAAACAAGACAACAGTAAAGAACCAGATAATAAGACTTAAGGAGAGAGATCAATAGTAACAAGCAGAACATCTGCAAAGATCTGCACAGAAGTTTTAGGGAGGTATTCTCAGTGGAATCAAGAAGACTGTCAGAGAGTTAATGAGGGAGATAACAGAAACGAATACTGGGCACTACACACAAGAGGAGAAAAGTTGAAGAAACTACTGAGTGAGTTAAATACCTCGAAGGCAATGGTCCCAGACAACATCTTTCTGTGGGTTTTGAGAGAGGTAGCACAGATACTGTGTGAACTGCAAGCCACATTCCTCAAGTTAATTGAAAATGGGATAAAGATGGAGGTCTGAACAGGGATATCTTGCTACTCCTACTTACACTTTGGTCACACTTCACAGACACGCACATGCATATATATATATATACATACATCTAGGTTTTTCTCCTTTTTCTAAATAGCTCTTGTTCTTTTTTATTTCTTCTATTGTCCATGGGGAAGTGGAAAAGAATCCTTCCTCCGTAAGCCATGCGTGTCGTATGAGGCGACTAAAATGCCGGGAGCAATGGGCTAGTAACCCCTTCTCCTGTATACAATTACTAAAAAAGAGAAGAAGAAAAACTTTATAAAACTGGGTTGCTTAAATGTGCGTGGATGTAGTGCGGATGACAAGAAACAGATGATTGCTGATGTTATGAATGAAAAGAAGTTGGATGTCCTGGCCCTAAGCGAAACAAAGCTGAAGGGGGTAGGAGAGTTTCAGTGGGGGAAACAAATGGGATTAAATCTGGAGTATCTGAGAGAGTTAGAGCAAAGGAAGGGTACAGTAATGTTAAATGATCAGTTATGGAAGGAGAAAAGAGAATATGAATGTGTAAATTCAAGAATTATGTGGATTAAAGTAAAGGTTGGATGCGAGAAGTGGGTCATAATAAGCGTGTATGCACCTGGAGAAGAGAGGAATGCAGAGGAGAGAGAGAGATTTTGGGAGATGTTAAGTGAATGTATAGGAGCCTTTGAACCAAGTGAGAGAGTAATTGTGGTAGGGGACTTGAATGCTAAAGTAGGAGAAACTTTTAGAGAGGGTGTGGTAGGTAAGTTTGGGGTGCCAGGTGTAAATGATAATGGGAGCCCTTTGATTGAACTTTGTATAGAAAGGGGTTTAGTTATAGGTAATACATATTTTAAGAAAAAGAGGATAAATAAGTATACACGATATGATGTAGGGCGAAATGACAGTAGTTTGTTGGATTATGTATTGGTAGATAAAAGACTGTTGAGTAGACTTCAGGATGTACATGTTTATAGAGGGGCCACAGATATATCAGATCACTTTCTAGTTGTAGCTACACTGAGAGTAAAAGGTAGATGGGATACAAGGAGAATAGAAGCATCAGGGAAGAGAGAGGTGAAGGTTTATAAACTAAAAGAGGAGGCAGTTAGGGTAAGATATAAACAGCTATTGGAGGATAGATGGGCTAATGAGAGCATAGGCAATGGGGTCGAAGAGGTATGGGGTAGGTTTAAAAATGTAGTGGGTTTGAGTGTTCAGCAGAAGTTTGTGGTTACAGGAAAGTGGGTGCAGGAGGGAAGAGGAGCGATTGGTGGAATGATGATGTAAAGAGAGTAGTAAGGGAGAAAAAGTTAGCATATGAGAAGTTTTTACAAAGTAGAAGTGATGCAAGGAGGGAAGAGTATATGGAGAAAAAGAGAGAAGTTTAAGAGAGTGGTGAAGCAATGTAAAAAGAGAGCAAATGAGAGAGTGGGTGAGATGTTATCAACAAATTTTGTTGAAAATAAGAAAAAGTTTTGGAGTGAGATTAACAAGTTAAGAAAGCCTAGAGAACAAATGGATTTGTCAGTTAAAAAATAGGAGAGGAGAGTTATTAAATGGAGAGTTAGAGGTATTGGGAAGATGGAAGGAATATTTTGAGGAATTGTTAAATGTTGATGAAGATAGGGAAGCTGTGATTTCGTGTATAGGGCAAGGAGGAATAACATCTTGTAGGAGTGAGGAAGAGCCAGTTGTGAGTGTGGGGGAAGTTCGTGAGGCAGTAGGTAAAATGAAAGGGGGTAAGGCAGCCGGGATTGATGGGATAAAGATAGAAATGTTAAAAGCAGTGGGGATATAGTTTTGGAGTGGTTGGTGCAATTATTTAATAAATGTATGGAAGGGGTAAGGTACCTAGGGATTGGCAGAGAGCATGCATAGTTCCTTTGTATAAAGGCAAAGGGGATAAAAGAGAGTGCAAAAATTATAGGGGGATAAGTCTGTTGAGTGTACCTGGTAAAGTGTATGGTAGAGTTATAATTGAAAGAATTAAGAGTAAGACGGAGAATAGGATAGCAGATGAACAAGGAGGCTTTAGGAAAGGTAGGGGGTGTGTGGACCAGGTGTTTACAGTGAAACATATAAGTGAACAGTATTTAGATAAGGCTAAAGAGGTCTTTGTGGCATTTATGGATTTGGAAAAGGCGTATGACAGGGTGGATAGGGGGGCAATGTGGCAGATGTTGCAAGTGTATGGTGTAGGAGGTAGGTTACTGAAAGCAGTGAAGAGTTTTTACGAGGATAGTGAGGCTCAAGTTAGAGTATGTAGGAAAGAGGGAAATTTTTTCCCAGTAAAAGTAGGCCTTAGACAAGGATGTGTGATGTCACCGTGGTTGTTTAATATATTTATAGATGGGGTTGTAAGAGAAGTAAATGCGAGGGTCTTGGCAAGAGGCGTGGAGTTAAAAGATAAAGAATCACACACAAAGTGGGAGTTGTCACAGCTGCTCTTTGCTGATGACACTGTGCTCTTGGGAGATTCTGAAGAGAAGTTGCAGAGATTGGTGGATGAATTTGGTAGGGTGTGCAAAAGAAGAAAATTAAAGGTGAATACAGGAAAGAGTAAGGTTATGAGGATAACAAAAAGATTAGGTGATGAAAGATTGAATATCAGATTGGAGGGAGAGAGTATGGAGGAGGTGAACGTATTCAGATATTTGGGAGTGGACGTGTCAGCGGATGGGTCTATGAAAGATGAGGTGAATCATAGAATTGATGAGGGAAAAAGAGTGAGTGGTGCACTTAGGAGTCTGTGGAGACAAAGAACTTTGTCCTTGGAGGCAAAGAGGGGAATGTATGAGAGTATAGTTTTACCAACGCTCTTATATGGGTGTGAAGCGTGGGTGATGAATGTTGCAGCGAGGAGAAGGCTGGAGGCAGTGGAGATGTCATGTCTGAGGGCAATGTGTGGTGTGAATATAATGCAGAGAATTCGTAGTTTGGAAGTTAGGAGGAGGTGCGGGATTACCAAAACTGTTGTCCAGAGGGCTGAGGAAGGGTTGTTGAGGTGGTTCGGACATGTAGAGAGAATGGAGCGAAACAGAATGACTTCAAGAGTGTATCAGTCTGTAGTGGAAGGAAGGCGGGGTAGGGGTCGGCCTAGGAAGGGTTGGAGGGAGGGGGTAAAGGAGGTTTTGTGTGCGAGGGGCTTGGACTTCCAGCAGGCATGCGTGAGCGTGTTTGATAGGAGTGAATGGAGACAAATGGTTTTTAATACTTGACGTGCTGTTGGAGTGTGAGCAAAGTAACATTTATGAAGGGATTCAGGGAAACCGGCAGGCCGGACTTGAGTCCTGGAGATGGGAAGTACAGTGCCTGCACTCTGAAGGAGGGGTGTTAATGTTGCAGTTTAAAAACTGTAGTGTAAAGCACCCTTCTGGCAAGACAGTGATGGAGTGAATGATGGTGAAAGTTTTTCTTTTTCGGGCCACCCTGCCTTGGTGGGAATCGGCCGGTGTGATAAAAAAAAAAAAAAAAATATTTACAAAAAGACAGGAAGCATTAAACTACATGTCAGTGCCACCGACATGCATAGTACGTAAGGTTATGGTGAAGACTGTCTGGAAAAGAGCAGGGTTTTAATGATAAATCCTGTCTCACAAATCTGCTGGAATTCTGTAACAAGGTAGCGAAAGTCAGGTGAGAAAACGATGGGTGGCCTGTATCTTCTTTGGACAGTAAAGTAGCTTTCGATACATTACTGTACACGAGACCAGAAGATAAGCAAGAGGAGCTGTAAAAAATAAAAGGGAGAATACTGCAGAAACACTTAACAGGAAAGCAACCGTGAGCTATTGTCTTGGTAGAGGTGTTGGAATGGACAAGTGTGATGAGTGGGGTACCTCAATGGTTAATATTAGATCCAACAGAGACAAATGTACCCGTTTGCTGATGTGAAACTAATGGAAAAAGACACAGAGCAGACCAATAAAGATTACAAATAAATCTGGAAAACTGCAGGAGTGGTGTGACAATTGGCCACTAGAATTTAACCCCAGCTTATTTGAGAAGGGAAAAGAAGAACAAAAACAAAGTACAGGTTTAAGCAACAAAGGCTATAAATCCCCATGAAGTAGAAGTATTTCAGAGTGAGCATGCTACCGAGCATATCGCCAGAGGTATGAATCGAATGAATACCGCTGCAGCAAAGGCGAGATTAGTAAATTTAGGAGTAGCTTTCAGGACCCTCAATAGGAAGCCATTCACATCAATATATATATATATATATATATATATATATATATATATATATATATATATATATATATATATATATTATATATATATATATATATATATATATATATATATATATATATA
The DNA here is from genome assembly GCF_026875155.1 of Cherax quadricarinatus. Classification (NCBI taxonomy): domain Eukaryota; kingdom Metazoa; phylum Arthropoda; class Malacostraca; order Decapoda; family Parastacidae; genus Cherax; species Cherax quadricarinatus. The sequence continues at coordinate 22,679,186 of NC_069399.1, forward strand.
TATATATATATATATATATTCAGGCCCATCTTGGAGTATGCAGCACCAGTATGGAGCCCAGGTCTGATAAAGCATGCTAAAAGCTGGAAAAACGACAAAAACTAGCCCCAGAGCTAAGAGTTATTAGCTAGGAGAGGCTAAAGGAGCTAACCCTGAGGGTATTAAAGGACAAGGACAACGGGTGACATGATTATGACATACCAAATACTGAGAACGATTAACAGGGTGGACAAGACAAGTAGGAAATACTTTTTTAATCTTAGTTATCAGGGAATAAAACAACCTAGTGGTGTGTTAGGTCTCGCCTAATCAGAAGGAAAACCCAGCAGCGGCCAGCTAAGAGGCTAGGATAGGAACTGAGACTCGACCTCTGTGAGCCACTTTTCCAAGTAAGTGTACGGATTCCTGGCCACCATCTCTCCAGCATCAAAAGCTTTTGGGTACATCTATTCAGTGTCTCAAACATGAATAGAGAATAAAAACATGACTTCGTGTAATACAATATCTCTTTTCACTAAAGTCTTTATCAGTGTTACCAGCGACAATAAACTCTGTATGTCTCGTCAATCCTTTAGTAAGTTAACTAATTGACATCTGCGTCAACTTCAACTTTTTCCAGTACGGGAACAATTATTACAATGGTTTTTCTTAAGAAGAGGAAGCGTGTTTAGTGAGTTGCTATCCAACATATTTTTGGAGTATTTCGAAAAAATGAGAGTATCTTCTCCATTTTTCCTATTATCGTGACTTAATTACAATACTTGATGGCAATTTGATTATCAATCCAAGATCCATGATCTCTTTAGCATATTCAACATAGTCATGCCCAGCATCAAGTTCATTTCAGAGTTGACCCTCTCGAAAGAGAAGGTTGACTCCCCTTCCTTGACATCTTTCTCTGAAGGTCACCAGACAATTCAACTCATTCCTTTAAGGTGTACAGAATGCCCACTAACATGGATGACCTTTATTTGCACACACCTTTATTTTTCACCACGCAATAGAAACAGAGATTGGTACAAATCAGTTTAATTCTAAGAGATCACCGCATTTCTTCTGAATTTCTCAACGAAGAGTGCACTTGCATTTTACAAGCCTTCTGATATCCTTGATTGTACATATAGGGCAAATCTTGAAAGGTACGCTTGTGTGACGGCATGTAAATTAACAAGTGCTCTCACAAGAAGTAACATCAACGTGGCTTTGTACCCAACACATTCGTACAAGACCTCTCCTACAATTTCTACAGCTGGAATCAATACATACCGTGAGGACACTGTGATGAAAGTTATATGGAGGAACCTGGTAGGAGCTAGTGGGACAATAAATGAGCATACATACGCATGTAGCAGGAACGATCAAAGCAATGCTTGTGTGACTCAAAGAAAAACCTTTCGTCATTATTCTACCCAGTGGGGGTAATGCTTTGCTTTACCCACATTGTGACACCCGTCAAGTGACTTCACTGCTGCTCTTGTTAATGTTGCCGTCACTAGACTCTGACCTGACCTCACTTGTCTCACATGTTCCCTACTACAAAAACTGTGTTTCTTGTGTCATATGCAAAACAGGAATGAGCAAGGTCCCAGGACAGAAGTGTACCCTGATAAATTTCGAAAAAAAAAGATTCTTTGGTACCTCCTGTCGCAGAGTCATTCTTTGTCTTTAGGTTAAGTTACTCTTCAATCCAATGGAATACACTGTCACTTCCAGGTACTCTTCTAGTTCGTCTTTATGTCTCTGGTAACGAATTGTCAAATTCCTTCCTACAATCTACGAAAATGCTCTTAGAGCTCCTGCATGTTTGCTAAACACCACTTCCCATCCATGAACCCATTCTGGAGTTCAATGACGAAGTCACCTAAAGTCACCTATAATCAGTGCCCGATCACCTGTGCGGCGGTTGTTGCGCTGGACTGCGTGCGGCCAGCGGTAAGTCTACTTGATCAGGGCCTGTTCTACTGGAAGGCCCTCTCTAGGACCATGCAACGGGGGCGTTGAACCCTCGAACACCCTCTAGATAGACTCCAGGTAAGTCCCTCTCGAAGTGTTGCATTGCTCTCTTCCAAACTATTATCTCCAGAACCTTGGATATTATACACGTTAAAGATACTGGATCAGTATTTTCTCTGTGCACTTAAGACTGAATAAAAGTATGACATTACTACCTTTCCAGTTTTCAAATAATTATTCTGCATTAATGAATTGTTTGGATATTTGAATTAGGGTTAACAGTGGTTCTGTCCCTTCTTTTGGTACAGTGATATAATTTTTTCTTAACTCTCATTCTCTCTCTCTCTCTCTCTCTCTCTCTCTCTCTCTCTCTCTCTCTCTCTCTCTCTCTCTCTCTCTCTCTCTCTCTCTCTCTCTCTATATATATTATATATATATATATATATATATATATATATATATATATATATATTATATATATATATATATATATATATATAATTTAATTATGTAAATGTTTTTATTCTCGCAACGGCCTGTTTCGCACCAGCGTCAGGTACACCAAATACGTAAAACTTGTCAACTATGAGATTCACTCCTGCATGTATTGCCAGGGTGTTTCCCTTTTAACCTACAGTTTTCTGAAACTGCAACATTAACATCCCTCACTGCAGGAGTGCAGGCACTGTAACTCCTCTCCCTAGGACTCAGTAGTCGGTCTGCCGGTTTTCCTTCGTCCTTCTTTGATACTTGTCTCTTTGTGAGCTGATACAGTACCCAAATTACTCAAGTAAATATTAATAAAACATATAATATCTTTATTCTCAGTCTATATAAAACGCCTAACGCATCATGATCTGGAAGTCCAAGCCTTCGCACACAAAACCTACGTTTAATTCCCCTGCACCCACACCATCGATACCACCCATACCCCCTTACTGCAGTAAACAGGACAGCATTCTTGAAAGTCATTTGTTTCCCCCTCACAACGTTCGATTTTACACGATGTCCGAACAACACCTCAAACAAAACTTGTTCGATGTAGCGTCTGTGACGACAGTTGTGGTATTGCCGACAGCTTGTAATGTGCGAACTGATGTGAATCTGTGGCATTGTGGGAATTTCGATGGAGACAGTTGATGTCGACAGTGGTGTGACTCTCACGACGTGCCTTTGCCGCGCTGCATTCATCACCACGTTCACACCGAATAAGAGCGTTGGTAAAACTATACTTCATGACATTCCCTCTTTGCTCAAGGACAAAGTTCTTGTCTCCACAGATCCTAAGTGCACCACTCACTCTTTTTCCCTCATCAATTCTATGATTCACCTCATCTTTCATAGACCCATCCGCTGACACGTCCACTCCCAAATATCTGAATACGTTCACCTCCTCCATACTCTCTCCCCCCAATCTGATATTCAATCTTTCATCCCCTAATCTTTTTGTTATCCTCATAACCTTACTCTTTCTGTATTCACCTTTAATTTTTCTTCTTTTGCACACCCTACCAAATTCATCCACCAATCTCTGCAACTTCTCTTCAGAATCTCCAAGAGCACAGTGTCATCGGCAAAGAGCAGCTGTGACAACTCCCACTTTGTGTGTGATTCTTTATCTTTAACTCCACGCCTCTTGCCAAGACCCTCGCATTTACTTTCTCTTACAACCCCATCTATAAATATATTAAACAACCACGGTGACATCCACATCCTTGTCTAAGGCCTACTTTTACTGGGAAAAAATTTCCCTCTTTCCTACATTACTCTAACTTGAGCCTCACTATCCTCGTAAAAACTCTTCACTGCTTTCAGTAACCTACCTCCTACACCATACACTTGCAACATCTGCCACATTGCCCCCCTATCCACCCTGTCATACGCCTTTTCCAAATCCATAAATGCCACAAAGACCTCTTTAGCCTTATCTAAATACTGTTCACTTATATGTTTCACTGTTAAACACCTGGTCCACACACCCCTACCTTTCCTAAAGCCTCCTTGTTCATCTGCTATCCTATTCTCCGTCTTACTCTTAATTCTTTCAATTATAACTCTACCATTACACTTTACCAGGTACACTCAACAGACTTATCCCCCTATAATTTTTGCACTCTCTTTTATCCCCTTTGCCTTTATACAAAGGAACTATGCATGCTCTCTGCCAATCCCTAGGTACCTTACCCTCTTCCATACATTTATTAAATAATTGCACCAACCACTCCAAAACTATATCCCCACCTGCTTTTAACATTTCTATCTTTATCCCATCAATCCCGGCTGCCTTACCCCTTTCATTTTACCTACTGCCTCACGAACTTCCCCCACACTCACAACTGGCTCTTCCTCACTCCTACAAGATGTTATTCCTCCTTGCCCTATACACGAAATCACAGCTTCCCTATCTTATATATATATATATATATATATATATATATATATATATATATATATATATATACAGGCTCTTTAATCGTATGTGAAATGGGATGAAGTATTGTACTTCTCGCAAACGTCACTTTTCAGTCACTCACGCTGTACAGTATACACAAATTGTGTACGGTATATATTGTAAGCTATGAAGATTCACGTGCCTCCGTGGCTGTAGTGATATATAGCCAGGCGTGTTGCACCCGGGTATTGTAAGACCTCACTCCGGGTCCCCCTCCCGTCCTGATGGATGGACTAGCACCAAGTTTAACAGTTTCCTGGCAACGGTGGCGGAGGAGGTGCGGCCGATGGTCAGTGTAACGACGGCTTCTTCCACTTCTGTTGCTACTGCTCTTCCAGGTTAGTCTGTCTTGCTTCTTTTCCTTTTTCCGTCTTTGTTTTTTCTTCTTTTGGTACCTTCGCTTCTCTGTTTGTGAGGCTGATAGCGAGTAACAGAAATTACTCTAATAATAATAATAATAATAATAATAATAATAATAATCTTTATTTCTACAAGTACATGATATAATTTAAACAGACCATAACTGACATCAGTGATATGCTATATAGAAAGCCCATGGTTATGCAGAGCATTTCGGGAAAACTACGTTAATTTTGTCCCCAGGATGCGACCCACACCAGTCGATTAACACCCAGGTACCTACTTACTGCTAGGTGAACAGGGACAGCAAGTGTCTTACGGAAACACGCCCGATATTTCCACCCGCACCGGGGATCGAACCACGGACCTCAATGTGTGAGTTGAGTCCGCTACCAATCGAGCAACGTGTCTTGATTATGTTACAGCGATGGTGCGATATTAACACGTTGCTCATGTTAGTTTGAACGATGGTGTTTATGATGGAGGCATTGTTGTTGATGGTAGCGGTAGCAGTGGTGATTGTGGCGACAGTGGTGGTGATTGTGGAGACAGTGGTGGTGATTGTGACGACGGTGGTGATTGTGAAGACAGTGGTGGTGATTGTGGAGACAGTGGTGGTGATTGTGGAGACAGTGGTGGTGATTGTGGCGACAGTGGTGGTGATTGTGACGACGGTGGTGGTGATTGTGACGACGGTGGTGGTTGTGAAGACAGTGGTGGTGATTGTGGAGACAGTGGTGGTGATTGTGCGACGGTGGTGGTGATGTGAGAGTTTCAGTGGTGGTGATTGTGGAGACAGTGGTGGTGATTGTAGCGACAGTGGTGGTGATTGTGGAGATAGTGGTGGTGATTGGAGCGACAGTGGTGGTGATTGTGGCGACTGGTGGGGATTGTGGCGACAGTTGTGGTGATTGCGGAGACAGTGGTGGTGACTGTAGTAGCAGTGGTGGTGATTGTGGCGACAGTGGTGGGGACTGTGGAGGCAGTGGTAGTGATTATAACGGCAGCGTTGGTGATTGTGGTGACAGTGATGGCGACTGTGGCGACAGTGGTGATTGTAGTGACAGTGGTGGTGATTGGTAGTGTGACAGTGAGCGATTGTAGTGACAGTGTGGTGATTGTAGTGACAGTGGGATTGTGTGCATTGTGTTGTAGTGACGTGGTGATTGTAGTGACAGTGATGGTGATGGTAGTTTACAGTGTGGTGATTGTAGTGACAGTGGTGATTGTAGTGACAGTGGTGGTGATTGTAGTGACAGTGGTGGATTGTAGTGACAAATGGTGGTGATTGTAGTGACAGTGGTTGATTGTGTGACAGTGGTGATTGTGACGGAGTGGTGGTGACGATTGTAGTGTCAGTGGTGGTGATTGTTGTGACAGTGGTGGTGATTATACTGACAGTGGTGGTGATTGTAGTGACAGTGGTGATTGTGTCAGTGGTGGTGATTGTTGTGACAGTGGTGGTGGTATTGTAGTTGACAATGGTGGTCGATTATGGACAGTCGTGGTATTAGTGACAGTTCATTTTCAGTTCGATCAGATGGTTTGTTCTCATGTGTGCTTCTAAAGCTCTATCTGCAAAGTGGAACCATGGTATAGTGTAATTTCCTTCAACTTTCCATTGATCATGTTACTCTGAAAAATTCTTCTTCCCTTCATTGGCTTATCGCCAATGAACCTAATGTCTCGCTAAATTTGATTCTCATTTCGGTTGTCCTATTCAAGTTCCGAAATACTTTTTTTAGACGTTACTCGCCAATTAAACGTCTTTGATCATCACAAGATTGGAATGTGACTCTCGTGTAGCCTTCATTAGTGTCCTACTTGATGTAATAGAAGAACACTGTTACATCACTCATTTCTAGAAACCTTGATTCATCAGGACAATCAAATATGGTTGTGGACAGTTTGGCCCGTTTGCTTTGTAGATGACATCACTTCTTGATGTTTAACGAAGCAATCATTTCCAACTCGACCTCATCCTAAGAATAAATGATCTCAGATGCAGGCAACAACAAGAGTATGGTTGTGTTTGTTGCCCGTCTTGCTTTGTAGAAGCTCACTTCTTGCTGTCCTTGGAGAGGAGCCAAGTGTGGCACTTTGACAATACTGGCCTTGGACATAACAGTAAGGCCACCCACATCCCTCCGATGTTGAAGGTTCTCCTTAAATGATAGGCCTGGTGAGAGATGAGCAGTCTTGCTCTGTTCTCTATTCTGTCAAGAAGTCACAAATGAGACTGGGGACAGGTAATTCAAGAAAGTAGAGCATAATCTAGTGCTGTCTATCTGTCTGTCTCTGTCTTTCTCTCTCAAATATAAAAATCCTTAGCATTAGAGAAAGGATTTAAAAAAAAAACCTTGAAGGACCCTCCTTGATCACCTTGATCTCCTGTGAGTAATGCATTTTCATTCCAATCCAGTTTATCTTTACAATATATTTAGGTACCTAACAACCTGTCGGTATTTTATACCATTTTAATGTACAATATATTTATATAAACATTTAAGTATAAATACCTCTGAGGATAATATTGCCAGGTTTAACACAAGTTCAGTTTAAGGTTCCTGATGTATCTTAATAATGTTTCTCAGAGAGATTAAAAAGTTATAATGCCAAAATTGATTTCATTTCTGAAGTGTTATTTCAATGTTGGAGTTTATCTATGTAAATATTACCATTTTGTAATCTACTCTTAAATCGTCATCTTTTGATGTTCGTCTCAAACGGGACTTGGCTTCCACTCGTCTCCCAATCACTGATGCGACGGGGTTAATGTCCCATAGCTCGATCGCTAGCGCACTCATCTCGCACACTGAGGGCCGGAGTTCGAATCTCCGGTACAGCTGGGAAACAGGACGTGTTTCCATAAGACACCTGCTGTCCCTGTTCACCCTTAAGTATAAAATGGGTACCTGGGTGTTAGTTGACTGGTGTGGGTCGCATCCTGGGACAAAACTAATGTGCCCGAAATGCTCTGCATAACAAGGGGCTTTCTATATAGTATGTCATTGATGTCAGATAGGCCTGTATACCTTGTACATGTACTTGTAGAAATGAAGATTGAGACACTTATGCAACATATGGGAACCTTTATCGAGGAAGCGTTTCGCCACACAGTGGCTTCATCAGTCCAATACAAATCAGAAATGTGTAAGGAGAGGAAGAGTTTGAGGTAATCAGTCCCTCAGCCTGGAGTCGATGTGTTCAGTCCATCAATCTTGTAGAATGTACAGCATAGGACCGTAGACGTGGCTTATATACTGTAGTCAGGTGAGGCGAAGCAGGAGGAGGTGAGGTCATAGTGGTACCATCCACTAGTCGAAGTAGGTCTTCGTCCAAAGGTTGGACAAGTGTTGAAAAATTCTTTGTATCAAGATCCCATGATGATGCAGTGTCTGACAGTTGTGATGAATGGTTTAAAAAAACGACAAGTTGAAGATATCGCCACTGTGTGGCAAAACGTTTCCTGAATAAAGATTCCCGTATGTTGCATAAGTGTCTCAATCTTCAACTTGTCGGTTTTTTAAACCATTCATCATGCTTGTAGAAATAAAGACATTATTATGATATTATTATCTTCCAGGTCGGTCAGTAGACGACTATTTATTCTATTTTCAGCTTCCACCATTTTTTCTTTTTCATAATGATATAGTTGTGATTTTTTTTGTTCCTAGGCTGCAAGACAGTAACCATGAACGTAACAGACATTCCACTTTTTGATAGTGATGCTGAGGCTAAAATGTAAAGCTGACAGTCCTTGGATCTGCAATGCCTTCGATGGCCCCGGAAACCAATCTTTGTCTCTTATGCCAAAGGGGTGAAAGATCTCATATCTTTTAGGACAAGGTAATATTGATGATTTAAATTCCTGTTAATGCTTAGCATTTTTTGCTTTCTGACGATCAACTACACTACGACATTACTGAGAAATTTGGTCTCAGTTTGAGGAAATACACAGGTGCAGTCCCTCACCTACTGTTTACCATTCTTGCAAGAATTTTACGTCATTCTATCGCAACGACAAGTCTGATTAGGTTAATGGTGCATAAAACTTCGGGACTCTGTCTTTATAGATCTTAATGCAGAACAAACAATATAAGCCACCGATTTGAAGAATAATTTATATATTTTTAAATATATTTACAATATTACTCTCAGTTCTAACGGCAGTCGTTATCAAATTTTACCACTTGATCAAAGAGGAAAGTATTTTGCTTCTTTGACCCGAGCTCGTTAGTCTACAAAATTGGAAACCATTATTGCGTTTAATACTCGACTGGGTAATATTTAGGCGTTTTTCTGAATTAAAAATGTCGTGACCTTTGATCACGTTAAATACTTAACAATACCTCTTCTCTCGGTCGTTGCTCTGCAAGACTGAATAAACTAATCTTGTTGCAATCTTCTTGCGTCAGTGTTAGACGCACTCCAGGCTGTCAGTGTTCTTCCTTCATCTACGGTGATCAAATCTGCGCATAATGTATTGAATTGTTAATATTATCTTCAAGGAAAAAGTATTAACCCGTAGACGGGTCACACATCACCTGGGAAATGGGATTTAGTAAGGAATGATGCAAGGAATGGAACATAATTCTTTAATTAAGAGCCAGTCATCAACATCAAGGCACTCCTCTTTGAAGGGTAATTTTTCTGGAACAAGACGCACCAACATATACAAAGAACAACTTACTCGGACTAAATTTAGAATGATCTACAAATATCGACAAAAATTCTGCAATATTTACTGCCTCAACACACTGATTCCATTTTTTTTCTATTTTTACTGTCATATTTTTCTTCATATTCTCTGATTATACTGATATTATTCATTATGCTGTCTAATAATTTCGGTATCTGATTAGATATTCTCAGAGTAATAACTATAATTGTGTTTCCGATTTTTTCTATTTTTTCTTCATTTTCCAGACAGCTGTTTTCATTTTATTCATAACAAAAGAATACCTGGTCCAGTTGGCTTCAAATTCTGAAGGCTGGTGCACGATAACAACAGCAAGATTCAAGAAGCTATTGGCGTATGTGTTTTATGATCAGGATTCTCAAAACGGGTCCGATAATTTTTCCAAGCCTCTTCTGCCTGACTGTAAACACTGAGCAGCCTACCTCAATGAGGACTGGATCTGAAATCTGATATTTGCCAGCTTTATGAGTAAAACAGTGCTAAAAATTCTGCTTAAATCGTGTTAAATATACTTGAGCATACCTCTTCTGGGAAGCTTTTATCTTTAATATTTGTACACGATACAACTTAAGTATAATTTATGTTGGTACTAATTCGTCTGGTAAGTTTCAATGATGCCCACTTTTGTGTTTTCCTGAACCCAGCTACGCCTTATTAATTGGCTGCATAAAACTTAATTTGTCAGTTTTATTTACTAAATTGTGATATCGATTTCCTTTCAATAAATAATGACTCTTGAGATCCTCTACAAACAATTATCATTGATTCATTTAATGAAAAGATGATGCTCAATGAGTTTAAACTGTACAGGCGTAAATTTATATATATATATATATATATATATATATATATATATATATATATATATATATATATATATATATATATATATATAATGTGTGTGTGTGTGTACTCGCCTAATTGTGGTGAGTGTACACACACACTCAGCTCCTGGCCCCGCCTCTTCACCGACCGCTACTAGGTCCTCTCTCCCCCTGCTCCATGAGCTTTATCATACCTCGTCTTAAAACTATGTATAGTTCCTGCCTCCACTACATCGCTTGCCAGACTATTCCACTTCCTAACTACTCTATGACTGAAGAAAATTCTTCCTAACATCCCTTTGACTCATCTGAGTCTTTAGCTTCCAATTGTGACCCCTTGTTTCTGTGTCCCATCTCTGGAACATCTTGTCTCTGTCCACCTTGTCTATTCCACGCAGTATTTTGTATGTCGTTATCATGTCTCCCCCTGACCCTCCTGTCCTCCAGTGTTGTCAGACCGATTTCCCTTAACCTTTCTTCATAGGACATTTTCCTTAGCTCTGGAACTAGCCTTGTTGCAAACCTTTGCACTTTCTCTAATTTCTTGACGTGTTTGACCAGGTGTGGGTTCCATACTGGTGCTGCGTACTCCAGTATGGGCCTGACGTACACAGTGTATAAAATTTTGAACGATTCCTGAGGTACCGGGACGCTATTCTCAGGTTTGCCAAGCGCCCATATACCGCAGAAGTTATCTGGTTAATGTGTGCTTCTGGCGATGTACTCGGTATTATACTCACTCCTAGGTCTTTCTCCTTGAGTGAGGTTTTCAGCCTTTGGCCTCCTAGCCTATACTCTGTCTGCGGTCTTCTTTGCCCTCCACCGATCTTCATGACTTTGCATTTGGCGGGGTTAAATGTGTGTTAAATGTGTGTGTGCGTGCGTGCGTGCGTGCGTGCGTGTGTGTTGTGCCGAATACGTAAAATTAGTCGGTTAACAAGAACTTATTTAAAATTTAAATCTTTCTAAAATTTTCTCTTACACGTTTAAAGATATATATTTTTTCATTTATGTTAATGTAAAAATTAATAATTTTGTACCAAAAGAACCTTAGAAAAACTTACTAACCTTATTATAACAATTCTGAGCGGCATCACACTTTATGTGCTGGCGTATTTGAGGATATTCATCTTTGGGGATGAGATGAATATCCTCAAACACCTCATCAGATCGCCTTTAGTGCTGGTGTTTCTTACTGGAAGGTTTTAATAAGTTTCTCGCTGTGTATGTCCTGCTTTGTCGGTTTTGTTAAACAGATTTGGATATTAGATTCCATGTGATAAGTTCTGAATTCCTTGTTTGATTCATTTCATATCTTCAAAATTTATGACACTGCACTATTCTTATCGCATGCATTGAGGTACATGGGGTTTGGGTTATGCGGTACTGTGATTCCTTTCCCTGACTGTACAGAACCGAATTACATCCAGTTTCGTATGAGTTTCAAGAGCTGCCAAATTATTATCTTCTCTTCTTGTCTTTCCCGAACTTCCTCTAACGCAGTTGTCCATCACTTCGGAACGCCATATCTGATCAGGTTGGAGGGAGGGGGTGAAAGAGGTTTTTGTGGACGAGGGGTTAAGCTTCCAGCAAGGGTGCATTGCATGAGCGTGTTAGATGGGAGTGAGTGGAGGCAAATGAATTTTATGACTTGACGTGCTGTTGGAGTGTGAGCAAAGTATATGAAGGAATTCAGAGAAACCGGTTACCCGGTATTGAGTCCTGATTGTGGGAAGTACAGTGCCTGAGCTCTAAAGGAAGGGTGGAGATATGTTGAAGTTCTTAAACTAGGCACGCCTTTGGCAAGACAGTCATGGAGTGAATGATAGAAGTGTTTCTTCTTTTCCGGGTCACTCTGCCTTGTCAAAACGACCGATGTGTTAATAAAAAATGGATAAAGTTCTTATAATTAAGGACAAAACAGATTACCTAGGAAATGTGAATCAAATTATTGCAGATAAAAACTTTAACTCTGTTACATTAACATACGATTTATTTTATCATATTAGAGGGCGAACTGTCGCTGTCTACTCGACGTTCAGAAGAACCAGATGTCACAAGATTACGAAAAAAAATTGTGGTTCTAGTCCCCCCCTTGTCTCCTGGGTTTATGTATGGACTCTGTAATTAGGGATAAGTCAGTATCGGTATCGGCTGGTATTGGCCATTTTTACGTTATCGGTATTGGCGGGTATCAACTATTTTTACGTTATCGGTGTCGGTGAAAAACAGCCGGTACAAGCAGATACTACTTAAAATATTTATAATTCAAAATGTGCTTAAAAATATCAACATTAACACACACACACACACACACACACACACACACACACACACACACACACACACACACACACACACACACACACACACACACACACACACACAGTCGACAAGTGCCTTTGACAACTAGTAACTAACACAACAGGCCAGGTAATGAGAAATTGCGTTATCATCTCAAATAAATTTGTTAATTTAACCTCCATGTGTTATTTAATAACCATTGTGAAATAAATATTCACTTGTACACTAAACCTAGTCATTATAATGTTAAAAATAAAAAAAATAGGTAAGTATTGGTATCGGCCAAAAATTAGGTATCGTTTTGGGGTGAAAATTAGATATCGGTATCGGCCGAAAATTGGGTATCCGTGTCGCCTGGAAATTAGGTATCGGTATCGGCAGAAAAACTGGAGGGTCCCGAGTCACTCCAGTTAGCAGGTTATGACTCTAAGTTAGCTGTAAAAAAAAGATTGGTGTGATTTTTTATCAAACACATTACGAACGAATGTTTGATTACATAGAGAATCCTTATTGACCAATATTCCAATAAACATTTATTCACCAATTTAGCTGTAGATTTAGAAAAGAATTTAGGAAAGCTCTTCAGCTGGCAGTTAATGACTTCTTTCTTCTTTCTGACGGTGTAGAGTAGTTCCGTCCTCAGAGCCTATCTTGCCAATATTTTTCTGCGTTTCGTGAAAATATTTAGCCTTATGACTGTCCTTTAGATTTTAAACCATTTCTTTTTTAGACATTTGTGGATGATACTTTTTACTTTTGTATGGGAATTATTCCCAGGTAGACTCGTTTAAGAATTATTTGACGTCCAAACTCAGTGGATAAGGAAAATATTAATGGGTTATCATTTTTGGATGATAATGCTGAAAAAAACATTAGTACCTTCCTTATTACAGTTTACCACAAGCCCACATAGCGAGGATTGGGTCGACGTAGCCTACTTACCACATACCATAAAATTTTTAATATGTGCTGTTCATTTTTGATACTTTTGGTCTACAGGTCATAACAATTTAAATTCAGGAAACATTTTTCTTAAGAAATAGCTATTCCCTGTCATTATTTCAGAAAATATTGTAATCCTTCCTGGAAGAAAGTTCTCAGACACAGTTCTTTTATTTACATTTCACGTACCGACTCAAAGCTAAGTCGTGATAAAGGACCGTCAAAAAATAAACAGAAGAACAGACAAGGACTTGAACCATGGTCCGGTATATGGATGACTCTACGTGCCACTCAGCTACAGTTCTCTTGTGTGTCGTAGAAGTGACACGTTTAAGGATCATGGTTCGAGTCCTCGTTTATTCTTCTGATTATTTATGGAAATATGGCTTAGAGAAGCATGAGAACAGATGCCTTTCGGATCTATAACTAAATAAATTTTGAGAACATTTTTCAATTCTCCTACCAATGTAAGGTGATGCATAAATGAGAACATATTCACCGTCATTCTCTCAGCAGCTGTCTTGTCAAGAATATGTTAGTCATAACAGTTTAACTGACTCTCTGAACTCAATACTTCAAGTCCTGCTTCAAAATGCAGGAACTCCACTTTCCATTTTTATGAATCAGTTCCGGCTAACCGAGTTCCCTGAATCCCTTGATAAATGTTCCACGTCCCAACAGTATGTCAAGCCTGAAAAACACTAGACCCTGTTCACTCTTATTGAACACACAAGCCTGCTGGATGTTCTATCCCCTACCACTCAACCCTTCCTGGAACAACCCCTACCCCTCCTTCCTTCCTATCTAGATATAAAGAACCTCTTGCTCATCCTTGGTTTTTCCCAACCTCTCTAAATGCTCAAAGTGCCTCAACAACTCCTCCTTTCTACGCTCCCAAAATCTCTGCATAATATTCGTACTGGACTTTACTCTCAAACATGACATCTCCACCGCCTCCAGCCTTTTCCTCTCATCTACGTTTGAAGGCCATTCCTTGTACCCCCCAGAAGTGTTTATGAAACAATTCTCTGGTACATTTCCCTTTTTGCCTACAATCCTCTTCACAAGCTCCTCGACGCTCTACCAATCTTTTCTCTTCCTGTCTCTTCTGATTCGTCGATATATCCACTCCCAAACATCTGAAAACATTCATATCCCAAAATTTCCCTTCCCTAAAACTGATATTCAGTCTGTTTTATCCTTAATTTTGCTATTCCCATCACTTTGCCCTTTCCTGTGTTCACTTTTAACTTTCTCCTTTTACATTCCTTCCCACATTCACATATAAATCTTTGAAAGTTCTCTTCGGAATCTCCCAAAAGAAAGGTATAATACAGAAAACTTTCACATTATACAGAATTCAATATCTTTTAAGCCCACAGATTGCCCAAACAACCTAGTAGTATTTATTTAGAGTACAACCCCATCTATAAATAAGTAAACCATGGTGACATCACTAGAAAATAAGTAAACCATGGTGACATCACTAGAAAATAAGTAAACCATGGTGACATCACTAGAAAATAAGTAAACCATGGTGACATCACTAGAAAATAAGTAATACCATGGTGAACATTACACACTAGAAAATAAGTAAACCATGGTGACATCACTAGAAAATAAGTAAACCATGGTGACATCACTAGAAAATAAGTAAACCATGGTGACATCACTAGAAAATAAGTAAACCATGGTGACATCACTAGAAAATAAGTAAACCATGGTGACATCACTAGAAAATAAGTAAACCATGGTGACATCACTAGAAAATAAGTAAACCATGGTGACATCACTAGAAAATAAGTAAACATGGTGACATCACTAGAAAATAAGTAAACCATGGTGACATCACTAGAAAATAAGTAAACCATGGTGACATCACTAGAAAATAAGTAAACCATGGTGACATCACTAGAAAATAAGTAAACCATGGTGACATCACTAGAAAATAAGTAAACCATGGTGACATCACTAGAAAATAAGTAAACCATGGTGACATCACTAGAAAATAAGTAAACCATGGTGACATCACTAGAAAATAAGTAAACCATGGTGACATCACTAGAAAATAAGTAAACCATGGTGACATCACTAGAAAATAAGTAAACCATGGTGACATCACTAGAAAATAAGTAAACCATGGTGACATCACTAGAAAATACTCTTCTGTACCATATCCTGAGAATCATCGCGTAGTTGTAGCTTGGGTGTAGGCAGTAATAGAGCGGATCATAGGGATTCCTTAATCAAGAACTGCTGCTGACTGGAAGGGCTGGTGATATCCACAACTGCCACCCAGTCACAGACAACCCCATGAACTGACCAGCATCCAGCCAGCATCTTGTATCCGTAATAATATTAATATTCTAAACTTGACATCATTTTCAGGTATGATATCAAGAGAAGTCACATAGCACCTTGATTTTAGGCGGTAATTGGGTTCAGCTCACTTCATAAAATTAAACTTACATCTCCCCTGGGATGCGAAAAGTAGGAAGTGGCACCCCAGGGAGGTGGAAACTAGAAAGTGGCACCCTAGAGAGGTGGAAACTAGGAAGTGGCACCCCAGGGAGGTAGAAACTAGGAAGTGCCACCCCAGGGAGGTGGAAACTAGGAAGTGGCACCGAGGGAGGTGCAAACTAGGAAGTGGCACCCCCAGGGATGCGTAAACTAGGAAGTGCCACCCGAGGGAGGTGGAAACTAGGAAATGGCACTCCAAGAAGGCTCGAACTGAAAAATGGCACCTCAGGGAAGTCAGACCTAGACGCGGAGTCAAGGAAGAATGCACCATTCTTCGTGGCACTGTCTGGCAGGTTGCTTTGTAAGGATGGGGTGGCACAGTGCCACCCAATTTTCACCCATTTGCTCGTCACCACCACCACGACTACCACGACTTCCAGCACCGCCATAACCTCCGCCACCACCTTCATTACCACCACCATCACTATTACCATCACCAACACCATCACTGCCGCAATCACTGCCACCATAAATGCCGCCACTATTACCGCCATCACTTCCACCATCACTTCCACCATCACTGCCACTATCACTGCCACCATAACTGCCACCATCATTGCCACCATAACTGCCACAATCACTGCCAGCATCACTACCACAATCACTGCCAGCATCACTACCATAATCACTGTCACCATTAATACCACGACCATCACTACTGCCACCACCACTGCCACCATCACTGACACCATCACTGCCAGCATCACTGCTAACATTGCTGCCACCAACACTGCCTCCATCGCTGCCACGCCCACTGCCACCACCACTGCCACCACTCCTGCCACCATCAATGCCAAAATCACTGCCCCCATCGCTACCACCATCAACTACCACCACTACTACCATCACTACTACCATCACTACTACCATAACTACTACCACCTTCTACCACCATCACTACCAACATCAGTGCCACACCACTTCCACCACTACCACCACTGCCACCCACAGCGTGTGGGTTGGATAATTGACAGTGTGTGGGTGGGATAGTCGACAGTGTGTGGGTGGGAGAGTTAACAGAGTGTGGGTGGGAGAGTTGACAGAGTGTGGGTGGGAGAGTTGACAGAGTGTGGGTGGGAGAGTTGACATAGGGTGGGTGGGAGAGTCGACAGAGTGTGGATGGGAGAGTTGACAGGGTGTGGGTGGGAGAGTTGACAGGGGTGTGGGTGGGAGAGTTGACAGGGTGTGGGTGGGAGAGTTGACAGGGTGTGGGTGGGAGAGTTGACAGTGTGTGGGTGGGAGAGTTGACAGGGTGTGGATGGGAGAGTTGACATAATGTGGGTGGCAGAGTTGACAGGGTGTGGGTGGGAGAGTTGACAGAGTGTGGGTGGGAGAGTTGACGGTGTGTGGGTGGGAGAGTTGACGGTGTGTGGGTGGGAGAGTTGACAGGGTGTGGGTGGGAGAGTTGACAGTGTGGGTGGGAGAGTTAACAGTGTGTAGGTGGGAGAGTTGACAGTGTGGGTGGGAGAGTTGACAGGGTGTGGATGGGAGAGTTGACAGGGTGTGGGTGGGAGAGTTGACAGGGTGTGGATGGGAGAGTTGACAGGGTGTGGATGGGAGAGTTGACAGGGTGTGGGTGGGAGAGTTGACAGGGTGTGGGTGGGAGAGTTGACAGGGTGTGGGTGGGAGAGTTGACAGGGTGTGAGTGGGAGAGTTGACAGGGTGTGGATGGGAGAGTTGACAGGGTGTGAGTGGGAGAGTTGACAGGGTGTGGATGGGAGAGTTGACAGGGTGTGGGTGGGAGAGTTGACAGGGTGTGGGTGGGAGAGTTGACAGGGTGTGAGTGGGAGAGTTGACAGGGTGTGGGTGGGAGAGTTGACAGATATTCATTAACGTAATATTTTTTAATACTTTCACTGTTACTTTTAAAACTTGTGAAACAATCACGTGACAGATTGTTGGTGAGTCTGCTGGCCAGGATGGATGAAAGGCAGTAGTTGAAGGATGAGCTATAGCTCCTGGCGTAACATAGGCTGGGTTTGCTTATTCCTTGAAGCTCTAGCTCTTGTCCCTCCACTCATAGCTCCTAGTTCAAGAGTCTCTCACTCTTGACCTTGAGTCATACCTCAAGCATCATTTTTATAAACTAGAATTAAGTCATATATGAGTCTTCAGTTCTTGATCTTCAAGACTTTCCATATATTTAAAATGAAGAATCCTTATAGGCCGCTGTTACTTGCAAAGAAGAGAGAATTAAGATGATGAGTTTGATGCATCTGATCACGAAGTCTAAAACAAGTTAGATTTTCGTAAAAGATGTATAAAGTCTGCCAGTATACAGGCCAGGCGAGAAAGATACATGATGATATACACTTGGGAAATCCTAGTGGGATTAATACCGAACTTGCACACGAAAATCACTCCCTATGAAAGCAAAAGACTCGGCAGGAGATGCAACATTCCCACCAGTAAAAAGAAGAGGTGCCACGAGTACAACATAATAAGTGTCAGGGGGCCCCAAGACCGTTCAACTGCCTGTCAGCATACATAAGGTGAACGGCCAATAGACCCCTCTCTGTCTTCAAGAAGGCTCTGGACAGGCACCTAAAGTTAGTACGTGATCGGCCGGGTTGTGGTTCTTACGTTGGTTTACATGCGGACAGCAGTAACAGCCTCTTCGATCAGACCATGATCCCCCACGAGGCCTGTCTGAGTGCCTGAGAGAGAGCTAAGAAAGTGGAAGCAATAATGTTGAAGACTCAGTTATGGCAGGAGAAGAGGGAATATAAGTGTATGGATTAAAATAAAGGTTGGATGCCAAAAGTGGGTTATAATAAATATTTATACACCTTGAGAAAAGAGGAGTGTAGAAGAGAAAGATTTTGAGGGATGTTAAGCAACTGTTTAGGAATAATTATAGTAAGGGACATGAATGTTAATGTGGGACAAATAGTTAACAGGAAGTGTGGTAGGTAAGTCTCGGGTGACAAGGGCCTTTGATCGAACTTTGTATTGAAAGAGGTTTGGTAATAAGTATTACATATTTTAAGAAAAAGAGGATAAGTATACGATATGGTATAGGGCGTAATGTCAGTAGTTAGACTATGTATTGGTGGAGAGAAGCTTGATAGGTAGACTTCACGGTGTACATTTTTATAGAGCGGCCACAGATATAGCAGATCATTATTCATTTGTATATACAGTGAGAGTAGAATGGATACAAGGAGAGTGATATCAACACGTAAGAAAGAGAGAGAGAGAGAGAGAGAGAAGAGAGAGAGAGAGAGAGAGAGAGAGAGAGAGAGAGAGAGATGAAGCTTTATAAGCCACAAAATCTAGGCAAGGCTGCCCAGCTTTTGAAACATCTCTGGCAGTGATATCTTCAGCGTCACTTGGGGAACCTTGCCAGCCTCCCTGACGTGATTTCGAATCGTGACGATTGCGAATTTTCTCTGTACATGCACGAGCCTGTTTCTGCTTGGTAAATTCATATAAAAATCGCTTGTGAGTTCAGAAGATACAGTAGGAGAATTAAATATCTTCAAACAATGCTTGAAGCTGTTACCCTGACTTGCGAGTTCTCTAAATATGTCTTACAATTTTGTTCATCTAATATTACATTGCGATTATCGTCGTTATTAGCTAAAACGACGAAAATCAGTTTTATATTACTACATATTCATTTTCATTTTCTCATTTTTCATTATATATTATATATATATATATATATATATTATTATATATATATATATATATATATATATATATATATATATATATATATATATATATATATATATATGGGCTAGTAACCCCTTCTCCTGTAGACATTTACTAAAAAAGAGAAGAAGAAAAACTTTATAAAACTGGGATGCTTAAATGTGCGTGGATGTAGTGCGGATGACAGGAAACAGATGATTGCTGATGTTATGAATGAATAGAAGTTGGATGTCCTGGCCCTAAGCGAAACAAAGCTGAAGGGGGTAGGGGAGTTTCGGTGGGGGAAATAAATGGGATTAAATCTGGAGTATCTGAGAGAGTTAGAGCAAAGGAAGGGGTAGCAGTAATGTTAAATGATCAGTTATGGAAGGAGAAAAGAGAATATGAATGTGTAAATTCAAAAATTATGTGGATTAAAGTAAAGGTTGGATGCGAGAAGTGGGTCATAATAAGCGTGTATGCACCTGGAGAAGAGAGGAATGCAGAGGGAGAGAGAGATTTTGGGAGATGTTAAGTGAATGTATAGGAGCCTTTGAACCAAGTGAGAGAGTAATTGTGGTAGGGGACCTGAATGCTAAAGTAGGAGAAACTTTTAGAGAGGGTGTGGTAGGTAAGTTTGGGGTGCCAGGTGTAAATGATAATGGGAGCCCTTTGATTGAACTTTGTATAGAAAGGGGTTTAGTTATAGGTAATACATATTTTAAGAAAAAGAGGATAAATAAGTATACAAGATATGATGTAGGGCGAAATGACAGTAGTTTGTTGGATTATGTATTGGTAGATAAAAGACTGTTGAGTAGACTTCAGGATGTACATGTTTATAGAGGGGCCACAGATATATCAGATCACTTTCTAGTTGTAGCTACACTGAGAGTAAAAGGTAGATGGGATACAAGGAGAATAGAAGCATCAGGGAAGAGAGAGGTGAAGGTTTATAAACTAAAAGAGGAGGCAGTTAGGGTAAGATATAAACAGCTATTGGAGGATAGATGGGCTAATGAGAGCATAGGCAATGGGGTCGAAGAGGTATGGGGTAGGTTTAAAAATGTAGTGTTAGAGTGTTCAGCAGAAGTTTGTGGTTACAGGAAAGTGGGTGCGGGAGGGAAGAGGAGCGATTGGTGGAATGATGATGTGAAGAGAGTAGTAAGGGAGAAAAAGTTAGCATATGAGAAGTTTTTACAAAGTAGAAGTGATGCAAGGAGGGAAGAGTATATGGAGAAAAAGAGAGAGGTTAAGAGAGTGGTGAAGCAATGTAAAAAGAGAGCAAATGAGAGAGTGGGTGAGATGTTATCAAAAAATTTTGTTGAAAATAAGAAAAAGTTTTGGAGTGAGATTAACAAGTTAAGAAAGCCTAGAGAACAAATGGATTTGTCAGTTAAAAATAGGAGAGGAGAGTTATCAAATGGAGAGTTAGAGCTATTGGGAAAATGGAGGGAATAATTTGAGGAATTGTTAAATGTTGATGAATATAGGGAAGCTGTGATTTCGTGTATAGGGCAAGGAGGAACAACATCTTGTAGGAGTGAGGAAGAGCCAGTTGTGAGTGTGGGGGAAGTTCGTGAGGCAGTAGGTAAAATGAAAGGGGGTAAGGCAGCCGGGATTGATGGGATAAAGATAGAAATGTCAAAAGCAGGTGGGGATATAGTTTTGGAGTGGTTGGTGCAATTATTTAATAAATGTATGGAAGAGGGTAAGGTACCTAGGGATTGGCAGAGAGAAATGCATAGTTTCTTTGTATAAAGGCAAAGGTGATAAAAGAGAGTGCAAAAATTATAGGGTGATAAGTCTGTTGAGTATACCTGGCAAAGTGTAGGGTAGAGTTATTATTAAAAGAATTAAGAGTAAGACGGAGAATAAGATAGCAGATGAACAAGGAGGCTTTAGAAAGGTAGGGCGTGTGTGGACCAGGTGTTTACAGTGAAACATATAAGTGAACAGTATTTAGATAAGGCTAAAGAGGTCTTTGTGGCATTTATAGATTTGGAAAAGGCGTATGACAGGGTGGATAGGGGGGCAATGTGGCAGATGTTGCAGGTGTATGGTGTAGGAGGTAGGTTACTGAAAGCAGTGAAGAGTTTTTACGAGGATAGTGAGGCTCAAGTTAGAGTATGTAGGAAAGAGGGAAATTATTTCCCAGTAAAAGTAGGCCTTAGACAAGGATGTGTGATGTCACCGTGGTTGTTTAATATATTTATAGATGGGGTTGTAAGAGAAGTAAATGCGAGGGTCTTGGCAAGAGGCGTGGAGTTAAAAGATAAAGAATCACACATAAAGTGGGAGTTGTCACAGTTGCTCTTTGCTGATGACACTGTGCTCTTGGGAGATTCTGAAGAAAAGTTGCAGAGATTGGTGGATGAATTTGGTAGGGTGTGCAAAAGAAGAAAATTGAAAGTGAATACAGGAAAGAGTAAGGTTATGAGGATAACAAAAAGATTAGGTGATGAAAGATTGGATATCAGATTGGAGGGAGAGAGTATGGAGGAGGTGAATGTATTCAGATATTTGGGAGTGGACGTGTCAGCGGATGGGTCTATGAAAGATGAGGTGAATCATAGAATTGATGAGGGGAAAAGGGTGAGTGGTGCACTTAGGAGTCTGTGGAGACAAAGAACTTTGTCCTTGGAGGCAAAGAGGGGAATGTATGAGAGTATAGTTTTACCAACGCTCTTATATGGGTGTGAAGCATGGGTGATGAATGTTGCAGCGAGGAGAAGGCTGGAGGCAGTGGAGACGTCATGTCTGAGAGCAATGTGTGGTGTGAATATAATGCAGAGAATTCGTAGTTTGGAAGTTAGGAGGAGGTGCGGGATTACCAAAACTGTTGTCCAGAGGGCTGAGGAAGGGTTGTTGAGGTGGTTCGGACATGTGGAGAGAATGGAGCGAAACAGAATAACTTCAAGAGTGTATCAGTCTGTAGTGGAAGGAAGGCGGGGTAGGGGTCGGCCTAGGAAAGGTTGGAGGGAGGGGGTAAAGGAGGTTTTGTGTGCGAGGGGCTTGGACTTCCAGCAGGCATGCGTGAGCGTGTTTGATAGGAGTGAATGGAGACAAATGGTTTTTAATACTTGACGTGCTGTTGGAGTGTGAGCAAAGTAACATTTATGAAGGGGTTCAGGGAAACCGGCAGGCCGGACTTGAGTCCTGGAGATGGGAAGTACAGTGCCTGCACTCTGAAGGAGGGGTGTTAATGTTGCAGTTTAAAAACTGTAGTGTAAAGCACCCTTCTGGCAAGACAGTGATGGAGTGAATGATGGTGAAAGTTTTTCTTTTTCGGGCCACCCTACCTTGGTGGGAATCGGCCAGTGTGATAAATATATATATATATATATATATATATATATATATATATATATATATATATATATATATATATATATATATATATATATATATATATATTGCGCTGATGCATCATTTACCAGTGATAACAACCAATTATGACCTCACCTCTGGTTACTACTCGCCTGACGCGAGCTTACGTCAGAGGTGAGTGTGGTAGAGCAAGGTAGTACAACACCTCTATCAGTCTCGAGAAGGTCTTCCTTTCCTGCTCATTTACTTTGATTAAGAGACTGCCTGGAGAATAGCATTATTCCTTCGTCTCCCTCAAGTGCGACTACTTGTGATACTTCCACTTAGAAGCTCTCCTCTGTTGCGCGGATTTCAATTACGCTGGTCAAATTATAAGTGTTTGAAACTCGGATCGTCTCAGGAAATTGACTGTATCTTTGTTCAGTGTACCCATTCAGCCAGAATGGAGGCCATTGTTACAATATATGATTATATGTCTGTTAAAATGTTTATATCTAATTGATAAGTAAAAGGTACCACTAAAATGCCTTTAGACCATAAAATAATATACGTTATATTAAAAAATATTTTATGAATTTTTCTATCTCTTATACTAAAATTGATCCTCACAAAAGACTGAATTATAGCAGTATATATAATTTCATATTACGATTTCCCATGTGTATATTACATACTGAAGATCCCCGAGACTCGTGCCATAAATACTGTAAAAATCCTATGGAATATCGTAATAAAGCCTACTGGTGTGTCCGTCCTGAGAGATAAACATGGCTTGAAAACAAGGCTTCCCAGACTTCGTCCCCTCAAGGAAGGTTCCTTGATGTTGGTGAGGGGCTCTTGATTTAGGGAATTGGATCTGTGCTCCAGTTCCCCGAATTAAGCCTGAATGCCTTCCACATCCCCCCCCCAGGCGCTGTATAATCCTCCGGGTTTAGCGCTTCCCCCTTGATTATAATAATAATAATTCCCAGACTTCGTTATTTCTCGAGACGTAACATTCTTAAAACGCAGAAATTCTTTACGAAATTTAAAAATCTTTTCAATTATTTTAAGAAGGCACTATTCTTAGGAAAGTTTATTGCATTTTGCAGTCTAAATCTCTAGTTTATTGTTCACTTTCTCCTGTGGACGGTAGAGCACGGGTGTATAAATACACACAACGCCTAGGAACTAGACCCCGAAGGGGTTAACAAGAATATACATTTGGATTTATATATGCAATAGACTTATGTTGCAGGCAAATATAGGATATATTCTTAAAATGTCTGGTACTTTATTTTTTGAAAATATACCTTGACATATCGAATTAGTTTATATACTATCTTTATATTAGCCATTAAGTGGGCAAATAAACACATTGTGTTCAAGATAGTGACCATGAGGGTCACCACTTATATTTCATTTAATTTGATCATCTCTGAGGTACTTGTGAACAAGCCTGGGTCTTGCTAATCATATTGCAAGCGACAGATCTACTCAGACATCTAACTTCTTTCCTATGACATTCTTTCATCATTTACTTCTCTCCTAATATTATTCCTAATGCTGGACACACTTACGAAAGTAATGTTTTTTACAATTTCCTTCCGGGTATTTTCTTTGGCAAACTTATCAACTTTATTATGAAGTAATTTGGTGTGTGATGGAATCCACAACATTTATACATAATTTATTTTTCTCTGATTATTAAGTAGAATTTTGTTAGATACTGTGATGGTGCTGCTGTCTTGTTCTTGTTCTTTTGCCTTCTTTTTCCTATCGTATCGTTTCCCCTACACTATTTTATCTTCCCTTCTCTACCACAGCTCAGAGCAGAATCTCTTTTCTTGGATTTCTAGGGTGAATTGCTGCATACTACACAAATTTACCCTAAAACCTTTGTCTTATCGAAGTTCCTCTAGTAAAGCATTTATATATTCCCAGGATGCTTTACACAGAGTGCAACTAACATCCAGGTACCTATTTTTTGTCATATGAAGAGAGATTGAAGGTGGATGGAAAATAAAACCCAGGTACCTCTTTAGTGTTAGAGGGGGAGCAGCGTTACGGAGACTAATACCCAAATCCCTTACTGACTTGTAAGTGAACAGGACCATCATGTTCAAGAAAACTAATGAACAAGAATTTTATTTATTAATGTGATCAGGATGATAGGTGTGAAGACTTGTCTATATATCTAACCAATTCTAGGATGCAACCAAACGGGGTCAATTAGCATCCAGGTACCTATTCACTGTTGAGAGAATGTATCCAGCATGTGTCCAGCATGTGTCAGGAGACTTTATCATGAGTTTCACCCTTCTCAAGATGCAAACCACAGCAGTTTACTGACGTCCAGGGAATTATGTACTGCCTTGTAAACTCGGCTAACAGGTGGCTGGAAAGTCTCGTACAATTAACATTTTATTGCTATGTAGACTGAGGTAACAAATGCGTATGAGACAAAACTACATGAATAATTCAGTCCTATAATTAGAAAGTCTTGTTAACAAGATTTGATCCTTTCTCAAAGATGTGAAATTTTAATATTCATGCATACGTTTATATATATATATATATATATATATTATATATATATATATATATATATATATATATATATATATATTATACCCGTTTGTGAAATGGTTTGGTAGCATAGTGACTTTCCAAGCTGAAGGTCATTGTCGTAATTCATTCTCTTGGCAGGTTAACCTCTTCAAGGGGGGCTCCTTGACGTGGTGAAGAGGCTCTTGGCCTGAGGAATTAGACCTGTCGGTCTCCTTCCTCAGATCGAACCTAATTAACCCCCAATCCCCCCTTCCCTATCCCATCCTCCCCATCCTCCCATCCTCCCCTTTTTCCTTTCCTCCTCCTCCTCCCACCCCTCCCTTTTGCCCTTTCCCTTTTGGCCTTTGGGATTTTTCCCACAGGCACACTAGTTCGTAGGTAGGGGGAAGAGTACCGGGGTCCATCCCATTCCGTTGAGGTTCTTGGCGGTGGCGTAGTTTGCCGTGGGATCTGGATCGCCTGGGGATGTCCCGATCCCTCTCCGGTATCCCGGAGGGTGGTTTTGGGTGTCTTTCGGGCGACGGGTGTATCTCTGGAAGCCACCTTTCGGATTCCGGGGGTGGTGGCCGAAGGAGGTATGCTTTGTGGCGGATATCCGGCCGCCCTCTCTTTTGTCCACCGAGATAGCTCGGCAGATGTGAGGTTGCTATCCCAGATTGCTGGTTTACTGGCATGAAGGGTAGGGTATGGCACGGGTTCCATGCTGCATCTGCGCTACTTGCGATGCTGAGGTCCTCTTGGGCACGCAGGGAGATTTCTGGCCCTTTCATTCCTCCTAGGAACTATCCCTCCCCGGTCCCCCCCTTTTTTTCTTTTTTTTTTTTCTTTTTTTTCTTAAAAACAAAAAGAAATAAGTAACCTAACCACGGAGTCCCAAATCCATGACCCCGCTACCCTCGGGCCCCTTATTGTTACCGCACCCTGTTCTGACCTCGCCTCGTCTTTTGGCCACTCTTTGGACACTCCTAAGGCCCCTGTACCTCTTGCTGGCGCTGTTTCCTCACCTGCTTCAGGTCCTGGGGCTTCCACTGACTCCTTCGATTTGCCTGACCTCCGCTCTCCTTTGACTATGCTTCCGGCCTCTCCCTCTTTGGTGTGACGATTTTCGAATCGCCAGCCCATCTCACGTCGGACCGACTCTGTTCCCACTTCTAAACGACAACGACAATCTCCTGACGATGTTACTTCGTTACCTTTCCATTCTACTCGGAAAAGACCGACACGTCATGCACTCCCTCTCCACACTCAGTTTCGGACCACACAATGTTCTAAATTCTTTACTTTACGACCGACTTCTTCTACTGCCTATCTTTCTGACCATAGTATTGGCAAAGCACTCCTATGCCACGTTGGTAGAGATATTTCCTTTCATGCTCTTAACAGTGGTACACGCATCATCACAGTCCAGAATTCTACCCAAGCTCATAATCTTTCTCTTCTTTCACATATCGATACTATTCCTATCACTATCGAAAAACATCATTCCCTCAATTCTTGTAGTGGTACTGTTATTCTGCCCCATACCATAGTCCAACAGAATGTTCAGACATGTGGCAATGACATTCTCGAACAGCTGGAACTCCAAGATCTCCCAATTCTCAAGGTAGACACTTATGTTCTTCCCGCCCGCGGGTGAAGACGATATCCTTGCAATGTGGCTCGTTTAACTTTTGACAGCCGTGAACTCCCATCCTTTGTTTATGTAGCAGGATATCGGTTACAAGTTCGGAAGGTGATCCCTACACTGCAACAGTGTAGGAAATTTGCTGGCGATTTGGCCACCCAGCAAAATATTGCAGATCTATAGCCAAATTGCCCAGTCTGTGGTGCCGGATGACCATTCTAATACATCTTGCATTTCGACCTCACTCTTTCCTTAATTGTCGTGAGGCTCACCCTTCGTACTCTCGCCGTTGCCAGGTCTACTTAAATGAGCGGGAAATTCGTTGCCTCAAAGGGGCAGAAGGTCTCCCTTATGCTATGGCAGTTTCTCATCTCCGCCTCCAAGGGAGACTACCCCGTGTTTCTTATTCTCGTGTTTCAAAACGTCCCCCCACTTCTGGGGTTCCATCTACTGCAGCCTCCTCTGCGGTTGCCAGTCCCATAGTCACTCCTGTATCTAATTCTTTTGCTGTCCTGGGCTCAGACGCCCTTACTTCAACACCTCAGTCTGTCCTCACTTCTTTGAGTTCTCCCTCACAAACCCCGGTATCGACAAGACCTCGTACGACACTTCCTCCCAATCGTCCCTCTACTTCTCAGAGGTCCAACAAATCTCCTTTAACCCCTCCTTCCCTTCATCCACCTCCACATTTTATCTTCCCGGTCTCTGTACCTAGGTCTTCCCCTTTCACTGGCTCCGTTGCAAGTGTGGAGGTTCATCCTCCTCCTCGTACTGTGCCTTCCTCCCCTGTCCCCTCCCAAGTTTCTTCCTTTTATGCCACCTCCCGGGTTTCTGCCTCTTCTGTCCCCTCCCACACTTCTCCAGTTCCCTCCACCCTTTCGCCCATCCTACCTTGGTACAGTCCATTACAGCTCCGATCTTTACTCAAACTCCTCCTCCTCCCATCTCCAATATTGTCTCCCATACGACGTCTCTGAACTCCAAAACACTTGAAGCAATCTCTGAATATGTTGCAGAGACCAAACCATCAATGGACACTGATCCACCCTCTGTTCCTTCTCTTTCCTCTTCTCCATCTGCACAACTCCTTTCTTCACAACGCGCCGTTCCTTCACTACTTGAACGTTTTCCTTTGCCACCACATGCGGACTTTTCTAACCCTTCTAGTCCGTAGGTACCCTTACCTGCGGATTTCAGGTATCTTTATCTTTGCCAATCATGGCCTATTTACAGTGGAATATTCGCGGCCTCAGGGGTAATCGGGGTGAGCTTCAGATGTTGCTCTCCCAATTTTCCCCTGTTAATGTTTGCTTACAGGAACCAAAATTACACTCTGCCGTTATCTATCCCATCTCAGGCTGTAATTTATTGTATTCTTCAGATCCTTTTCCTGATGGAACCTTTAATGAAAGTGCCCTTCTTCTACGCGCAGATATTCCGTACCATCAGCTATTTGTTCATACTTCACTGCATTACACAGCAGCCCGTATCCACTTGCATAGATGGTATACACTCTGTTCTTTGTATCTCTCTCCTTCTCGGGCATTATCTATCCCGGATATTGCCTTTCTTGTTTCGTCATTACCGCCACCACTTCTGTTGCTTGGCGATTTTAATGCCCATCATTTCCTCTGGGGGGGGGGTCTCACTGTGATTCCCGTGGCATTCAGTTAGAGGCTTTTCTTGCTACCCACCCCCTCCATGTTTTAAATACAGGTACTCACACATATTTTGATCCTCGGACTCGTACTCTTGCATCGATCTCTCAGTCTGCTCTTCCTCTGCCGCATTAGACTTCACCTGGTCTGTTCTCCGGAATTTACATGACAGCGATCATTTCCCAATCATTCTTACTTACCCTTCATATTCACCACCTCTTCGTATCCCACGCAGGCAAATTGGAACCTTTACTCACAACTAACTGTTTTTAGTGAGGTTCCTTCTTCGTCCTCCATTGATGAGCTTTTACACCTCTTCTCGTCCTCCGTTTTAACCGCAGCTAGTCTCTCCACTCGTCAATATGGCTTTCATAAGGGCCGTTCTACCATAGACCCCTTACCACGCTTGGATATGTATGTTCGTAATGCCTTTGCGAATAACCACTCAGTTATTGCCATATTTTTTGACCTTGAGAAGGCATATGACACAACTTGGAGGTATAATATTTTGGCCCAGGCCCACTCCTTAGGCCTTCTAGGCAGTCTACCATCCTTCCTTTAGAACTTTTTAACTGACAAACATTTCCGTGTTCGAGTTAATAATGTGCTCTCCCCGGACTTCGTCCAAGCTGAAGGTGTCCCCCAGGGATGTGTTCTGAGCACAACACTTTTTCTCCTTGCTATAAATGATTTGGCCTCTAGTCTTCCATCAAATATTTGGTCATCACTCTATGTTCATGACTTCGCTGTTGCCTGTGCAGGCGCTGACTGTCACCTCATTACAGTTTTTCTCCAGCATGCGGTCGACCGTGTTTCCAATTGGACCACCACACATTGGTTTAAATTTTCCAGTACCAAAACTCACCAAATTACTTTCACTAGACGCTCTGTCATCTCTGATCATCCTTTATACCTCTATGGCACCCATATCCCTGAACGTGATACAGTCAGGTTTCTAGGCCTCCTCTTTGACCGTAGGTTATACCTCTCTGAAGACAACTTGTCACAGCCGGCAGAACTTTCTTAAAACCCTTGCTCATCTTTCATGGGGAGCTGATCGTCGAACTCTCCTTCGCCTGCAGTCAGCCCTCATTTTATCGAAACTTGACTATGGTGACCAGATCTATTCAGCTGCCTCTCCTGCTACTCTATCTAGCCTCAACCCTATTCATCACCAAGGATTACGTTTATGCCTTGGTGCTTTTCGCTCTTCCCCTGTTGGAAGCCTCTATGCAGAAGCGAACGTTCCATCCTTATCCGATCGCCGTGATGCCCATTGCCTTCGCTACTATGTACGCTCTCCTGATCTCCGCAATCCTTCTATTTATAGACTGATCACCGATATTAGACATTCTTTATTTGTTCGCCGCCACTGTTTGCTCCGTCCCTTCTCTCTTCGCCTACATTCGCTCTTGTCTTCTCTTCAATTTCCACCTTTCTATGTTCATGTAGCATCTCACTTTTCCCTACCCCCCTGGGAAGTTCCAGCTGTTCGAGTCTGTTCTTTCTCTCTCCCTTGCTCGAAAGCCCAACTGTCTACGGTAGCTTCCCGCTCTCTTTTTCTTGACCACTTCCACTCTCATTCTCATGCCATTGCAGTGTACACAGATGGCTCTAAGTCTTCTGACGGCGTAGGATTCGCAGCAGTGTTTCTGGACAGCGTCGTACGAGGGCATTTTCTATCTTTGGCTAGTATCTTTACTGCTGAATTGTGTGCTATTCTTGCAGCACTTGTCCGTATTGCAACTATGCCTGTGTCATCATTTGTGGTTGTCTCAGACTCCCTTAGAAATTTGATACACCTCACCCCTTATTCCTCCGTATCCAACTTTGGCTATGCAGCATCTCTACCAAACAAAGATATTGTTTTTTGTTGGGTCCCTGGTCATGTTGACGTACAGGGCAATGAACAGGCAGACACTGCTGCGCGGTCAGCAGTACATGACCTACCAGTTTCATATAGAGGTGTTCCATTTATGGACTATTTTGCTGCAATAGCTACCCACCTTCACACCCGTTGGCAACAACGTTGGTCTACTCTCCTCGGTAACAAACTTCAATCTATTAAACCGAGTATAGGATACTGGCCGTCTTCTTGTCATCAGTGCTGAGGTTGGGAGACTACTCTCACCTGTCTCCGCATTGGCTATACTCGTCTTAGTCATGGATATCTCATGAAGAGGCGCCCTGCTCCTCTGTGAGAATTGTCAGGTTCCATTATCGGTCAGCCACATTCTGTTGGACTGCCCACTTTATCAACGAGCACGCAGAATTTACCTCCAACGTCGTCTTCGCTCCGCTGCTCTCTCTCTACCTTCCCTTCTCGCTGATGGACCCACCTTTCATCCGGACTCTCTCATTGACTTTTTGACAACAACTGACTGACTTCACAAACTTTGATGATACCTTCAGCCCTTTCTACCTCAATCTCTTGCTACCCTCTACCCTACACTATCCCCTGCCCCGCTGTTTTCTGTAACCTACTTATCGCCCCTCCCCCCTTCTGCCGCCCAATACCCTCGCTTCCTTTCCTACCCTGCAGCGCTGTATAGCCCTTGTGGCTTAGTGCTTCTTTTTGATTATACTAATAATTAACAGGTTAAGCCAACAATTTTCTTCCCTTAAGTGTATCCTGAAGCTAAGCGATCAGAGCTGTTGACTCACGACAAACTGGTCCTAACAGTACCACTACTTCTTTTTCTTCCTCTCTTGGTCCCGTCCCTGTCACCCTCTCCTATATATACTGCCTCCCTCACTGTTTTGTGTTAGTGTGACTTTGTAAATGGTCGAAGTCGGATCGAAACATTGTCGTAAGCTTCTATGTATGGGTTATTTGTGTATGGTCCCCAATTTTATGAGGGCAGGAGAAATCTCCTTGCCCCGGCTTGGTGCGCTAGTGCTAGTACGTTCAAATGCTTATGAAGATGGGACACCATGATCATAGCTTCGTTCCTGTATCTACAAGTGGTTCGTCACACATAAGACGAAGAAAATATTCGGAGTTGATCGATACCTGTAGGGGACGGCGCTCTGAAAATTGCTCGCTCACACCTTGGCAGACAACATGATGTAAACAGGAATACTATGCAACACCTGGAAACCAGAAAACAGACATTGATTATAAGAAATGATTATAATTGCGATAATAGCGAAGTAGTGATGAAACTGTTAAGTATCAAATGGGAAAGAAAATGATGAGTGGACATGTTCGTTGAATATAAAAAATCTAAAAAATACTGTCAATATGTAAAGAAACATCTAAAAAAAAATGAGCGATCCATTTAATTTAAAAATCGGGTAAGCCTGTGTCCACAAGTAAGCCTGTGACCACAGGTAAGCCTGTGTCCACAAGTAAGCCTGTGACCACAGGTAAGCCTGTTTCCACAGGTAAGCCTGTGTCCGCAAGTAAGCCTGTGACCACAGGTAAGCCTGTGACCACAGGTAAGCCTGTGACCACAGGTAAGCCTGTGACCACAGGTAAGGATGTAGCTATTCACCTAGGTTGGACGTTTTTTTAAATACACTAAAACTTTTGAGATGGTGTCATGCAAATAACTAACGGATAAATTAGGAGTTATGGCCACATTAAGTGGTAAAGTAGAAGAATGGAGAAAGGAGCACACAAAAAAGCATATAGCAGGAGACCTTAAAATCCACATTGAGATGCTTAAATCTAGACATAGAGATAATATAATAATAATAATAATAATAAAATAATAATAATATATTTTATCAAGTACATGTACAAGGTATACAGGTCTAGGTGATATCAGTTACATACTACGTATACAGAAAGCCCTTTGTTGTGCAGAGCATTTCGAGCAAATTAAGTCAGTTTTGTCCCGGGATGCGACCCACACCAGTCGACTAACTCATAGGTACCCGTTTTTACTGATGGGTGAGGACAACCGGTGTAAGGAAACACGCCCAGTGTTTTCCACCTTTTCGGGAATCGAACTCAGGCGCACAGCGTCTGAATGTGAGAGCTTTGCCATCAGGTCACGGGCCACCGTGTAAATATAAACAGCATGTTACTAGACAGGTCAGTAGTGGAATCAATATTATGTCTTGTATATGTAAATATCTATTCTCAGAGTACAACATGTACTATTCTCGTATATGTCGCTGTTGGAAGACGGCTCAATACTAATGTAAAATGAAACTAGCAGCAAGAATTGCCTGAAAAATAGTTGCTGGAATTCAATCTCTTTTAATGCAAAGGAACTATGATGGACAAGATTAGGTAAGGTGTGAAGATTGAGACACTTATGCAGCATATGGGAATCTTTATTCAGGAAACGTTTCGCCACACAGTGGCTTCATCAGTCCAATACAAAGAGGAAGGCGCAAGGGGGGAGAGGTAAGTCAGTATGAGTGTATCAGTCCATCAACCTGGGATGAATCGATGGTTGAGGTCATTCAATCTCAAGCCTTGATGGACTGAAAATTTCAACGTTCCTAAATGAACGAACACTATGCTGCATAAGTGTCTCAATCTTCAACTTGTCGGTTTTTCAAACCATTCATCACAACTAGGTAAGGTGTGTCAGGAAACTTGACAAGTATTTCCCAGCTCGAGTCTTAGTCATGTGATGACAAGATTGCAAGAAGATAAAACTCTTTACATAATAATGCTAAAAATAATAAAGATTATTATTATTATTATTATTATTATTATTATTATTATTTCCATAAGTACACAAGACAACTTATACAGAACAAACTGACATCAGTGATATGCTATATAGAAAGCTCCTGGTTATGCAGAGCATTTCCAGCAACATAGGTTAATTTTGTCCCCCAGGATGCCACCAATACCAGTCGACTAGCACCCAGGTACCTACTTACCACTAGTAAACAGGGACAGCTGGTGCCTCAAGGAAACACACCTAATGTTTCTACCCGTACCGGGGATCGAATCACGGACACTCATGTGTAACATGAGTGCGTTACCAACAAAGCTACGGACATCTCACAGTTACAAGAAGATGTGAGTTGATCACAATTAACCTCGCACCAGAAACCCATATACCAAGATGGCAAAAATAACAGACAATAAAATATCTGGAAAGATTCAACGAGATATTTTATAAACAGTCCTGGAAGACGCTTTTCCGATGTGGAAATTTCTAATAAATTCATACAATAAATTTAAGTGAAAACAAATCCATAGGTTTGCAACAAGGCTGATACCAGAGCCGAGAACAAAGGTTACATAGTCTACGGGTACCGCTGCTCACGACGCTAAAACAGTGAGAATAAATTATTATACACGAAGTACTCTGAAGTCAAAGTTATTTTCAGCACAAGAGAATAAAGTACGAGATGTTGTTATTAGTTCACATAAGGAAAAAATGTTTATAGCGCCAAAGCTGCAGAGGGGTGACTTGAGAAAAAAAAAAACGTACTACGGGGGGGATTGAACTCATGGCGAGTGAGTCGTAAAATTCCAGGCCAGCGAATAAGTCACTGGGTCAGTTGACTGCAATAAAATTCATTCAACTTGGTACATTTATACACCATAGAGAGGTTAGCGCAGGCACCACTGTGGCCACAAATGCAAGTTTTTACAGATGTATCTCCCGCCAGCTGACGAACTCTAGCTCTAGTCCCCTCAAAGCCGTCATCGTGACTCAAAATCGTAAAGATACGAATGCAAACAGACCGCATACCACAGGCGGGCTTTGAGGAGACTAGAGATAGAGTTCGTCACGGCCACGCTGGCGGGAGACTTACCTGTAAAAACCTACATTTGTGGTCACAGTGGTGGCTCATGCTAACCTCCCTATGGTACATAATTATACCTAGTTGGATGTAGCTTGTTGCAGTCAGCTGGTCCAATTACTTAGGCGCTGGTCTGGAGTTTTACTACTCATGCGCCACGAGTTCCAACCCCACCCGTACCGCGCTTTGTTGCAATCGTGTCATTTCGATTTCGTGAGTCATGGTGGCTCGAGAGTAATGGAGAAGGATGGGAAAGCACCCGCAGCTTCATGGTAGGAAATGAGCTATCGTTACCATGGCAGGCAGTTTAAAGGTATCAGTTGGGTTCTAATGGGTTCACATACTGATTATTATTAAGCCGGGGAAGCCAACTAATTGAAGCCAGCTAATTGATTACGCATACCAGTAGGCACGCACGAACATGCACGCACAAGTACATTCAAGCACGTATACACAGGCTCACGTACAAGCACACTGACGGGCATGCGCGCCCGCACACACACACGCACGCGCGCGCACACACACACACACACACACACACACACACACACACACACACACACACACACACACACACACACACACACACACACACACACACACACACGACAACCGAGACGAAAAAAAACAGACGAACTAAGGAAAAGAAAAGCCACCACATGAAATCGAATTTCCCGTTTTTTTCCGCTTTAAAAAAAAATTCATTAGTCCACGACAATGTGTGTCTCTTGGCAGCGTTTTCTGTATTCAGGTGATAGCTTCACTTATTTGTGTGAATGAATCTGGACGTCAGTGCTGGCTGACGCAATCAATGACTCTCAGCCATTCATAACTCATATACACTGAAATATAATTTTCATTCCACATACTATTCTAATATCTTCACGTTTTCTGCCTATTTTCACGCCGTATATTGATCTCAGCTTTCTCCTGCAACTGACTGCAACATTCACCACCATGCATCACTCCAACACTACCTCCTGCTCCTGACTGCAACATTCACCACCATGCATCACTCCAGCACTACCTCCTGCTCCTGACTGCAACATTCACCACCATGCATCACTCCAACACTACCTCCTGCTCCTGACTGCAACATTCACCACCATGCATCACTCCAGCACTACCTCCTGCTCCTGACTGCAACATGCATCACTCAAACACTACCTCCTGCTCCTGACTGCAACATTCACCACCATGCATCACTCCAGCACTACCTCCTGCTCCTGACTGCAACATTCACCACCATGCATCACTCCAACACTACTTCCTGCTCCTGACTGCAACATGCATCACTCAAACACTACCTCCTGCTCCTGACTGCAACATTCACCACCATGCATCACTCCAACAGTACCTCCTGCTCCTGACTGCAACATTCACCACCATGCATCACTCCAACAGTACCTCCTGCTCCTGACTGCAACATTCACCACCATGCATCACTCCAACACTACCTCCTGACTGCAACATTCATCACCATGCATCACATCAACACTACCTCCTGATTGTAACATTAACCACCATGCGTCACTCCAGCACTACCTCCTGCTCCTGACTGCAACATTCACCACCATGCGTCACTCCAGCACTACCTCCTGCTCCTGACTGCAACATTCACCACCATGCATCACTCCAACACTACCTCCTGCTCCTGACTGGAACATTCACCACCATGCATCACTCCAACACTACCTCCTGCTCCTGACAGCAACATTCACCACCATGCATCACTCCAACACTACCTCCTGCTCCTGACTGCAACATTCACCACCATGCATCACATCAACACTACCTCCTGCTCCTGACTGCAACATTCACCACCATGCATCACTCCAACACTACCTCCTGCTCCTGACTGCAACATTCACCACCATGCATCACTCCAACACTACCTCCTGCTCCTGACTGCAACATTCACCATCATGCATCACTCCAACACTGCCTCCTGCTCCTGACTGCAACATTCACCACCATGCATCACATCAACACTACCTCCTGCTCCTGACTGCAACATTCACCACCATGCATCACTCCAACACTACCTCCTGCTCCTGACTGCAACATTCACCACCATGCATCACTCCAACACTACCGCCTGCTCCTGACTGCAACATTCACCACCATGCATCACATCAACACTACTTCCTGCTCCTGAATGTGACATTTAATAGTGCACTTACGTCCATGGATTTAAAGGCACGGACATATACACATATATACAATTATATTTTGCTGCACTGGAATTTCATTACCACTCTACAATATATATTTGGTGTGCATTCAGGTAGCTTGGACTGGGCTTATGGAATACGGGGATACCTTCCTCAGATCGCACAGTGATGCTGGGCGGTTGAACACATCAAAATCAATGCTTAGGAACTGAAGATCTGAAAATTACAACTCCACTTCTTCCACTGTCTCCACTATAAATGACGCCTCTCCATTCGACTGATATACCTGCTACGTAGGCTAACATTTTCGACAAGGAAAAAGAAGATCTAGGTGTATCATGTGTGTCTTATTCATCATGAGGAATGGTTGAGAATATGGCAGTAAGGAAGCAGAAGTGAGATATAGTCTTGACTGCTGCAACCAGGAAGCAGGGGTTAGTGTTGGAGTGAGACATGGTCTTGACTGCTGCAGTCAACTTTCTGAGTATTTTTCCTGTTAGGACAGTGTCATCTGCAAACAACAACTTTGATAACCTCCATTTTTGAACGAGATTCATTATGCTCAATAATAACCCAGGTGGAGACAGAAATTCAAAAGATTAATCGGTCTGTATATTTCGATTCCCTTCTGTGTTCCTCTTCATTATATGTTAGAACCATACCACAATTTATCGCTTAGTATAAAATTCAATGTAAAAAAAAATATTAATTTCAGTGATGTCGTCACAGCATTAAAAATTTGTAACCTATTGTTTACATATGCAACATTGCCTAAATTGCTCCCACATGTATTTTTAAAACTATAAATGCAACAAATTACTCATTTACATTGCCTAGGTATTGTTCGCTAATGTTCTTCAAAGTGCAAACACTTAATCCACTCACCTGCTGTTCGAATCACTCTCACTCATAACTCAGCTTTACATGTGGTATTTCTCAGAGCAGAAGGATTGAACACCTTTTATCGCTGAGGTACTGATTACCTCACATTACCTCGCTTCGTTTTCCACCGTTTATCTTCATTGGACTGATAAAACCACTAGTTAGTAAAACGTTCATACACACAAGTGTCATACAAACGTTTGATTCTTCTAATATACCTGGAAAATTATACCTGGTATCCTCACCAAACATTTTTCGTTTTTGACGCGTCGCTCCCCCCTTCTGTCCCAGACCAAATGCACCACAGATGTTTTTGGTCGCTTCTTATATAAACACATTAAAGGATCTCACCATCCACTCAAACAATTTATCCCAAGTTTTAGCATTTCAGTCTTAATTCCCTTCATCTCTCTTGCCTTCCACTTTTAAACAGCTTAAAGAATTACTTTATTCTTTCTAATTTCTGGTTCTTAATTTATTCTAATAAATCTTATTCTTTCTCTCATGACAAATTTCTTCTTCCATTTTCCCATCTTTTTTTTTTATAATTTTCTACGTTCTTCTAAATTATCTACCTTCTTCCTGCCACATCTTTCTCCATCTTTTTATTTCCATTACATCAATATTTCTGAAACATCTACATTAATCTCTCTCGCAACTCTACCTTCATCTTCTACCAAATGTATCTCAGTCTTTCTAACACATGTATCTATTTTTTCTAACTCCTCAACCTCAATCTTCGTAAGACCTCTATTTCTAGCTTTCTAATACCTCTACCTGCAGCGTTGTAGTACACCAACCTCCATCTTTCCAATACATCTGTCCATCTTTCTTAAAGCTTTACCTCCATCTTTCTAAAACCCCTACGACCATCTTTTTAGCATCTCTTATCGCCATCTTTCTAATACCCCTACGTCCATCTTTATAATATCTCTATCGCCATCTTTCTAATACCTCTACGTCCATCTTACCTTCATCTTTCTACCCTCTCTACGTCCATATTTCTCAAATTTATAACATATTAAAAACTATTGTCTTCCATTTATATTTTTATTTTGCTAGTTTCATTTTCTTTCACTGTATTTTTCGCTCAGTATTTTTGCATTCGTAATATGTTTATACACCAAAAACTTTTTTTATGTTTCCCATTAATTAACCACAATTTACAGCCTATGCCATTATTCATTTATTTCCTCTTGTGCTCCTGCCATCACATAACACACATTATACAGGACAGCATAACACTGTGTTCTTAACCTCACATGACTTAACGTATTTTCAACATCCGCTAAGTACACTTTTTTCCCCAACAACTGTTCATATCTCTCATTTTCCTTAATTGTCTTTAATTCATTCATTACCAATTTCTATTTTTCTACTGGTTCTTTCTCTTACTGGTAACGTAACCACCACTAATCAGTGTTGTGACATCAGTCGCTCTTCTAAGAACATGGGCTTACGAAGTCTTTTCCCCGGCCATTAACACAGTATATTACACTGCTCTCGTTTGTCAGTGGGGTGTGGTAGTGATGGTAATGGTGGCGGTGATGGCAATGTCAGCAGCGGCAGTTGTAGATACGGTGGTAGTAGTAGTGGTGGTGGTGGTGTTGATGGTGGTTGTATGGAACCTCGGGGGGAATGCCTCAACTGGTTGAGGAGATTTTTGTCCTCCTTCCCTCCCCTTGCCTCCTCATCTGCCTCTTCCTCCTCCTTCGTCTTGTGTTTCACTTCTCTGATTTTTTAACCACAAGCTGGTGTTGCTTATAGAGACGTGGAGAGTGTTCGTGAGGTAGACCTTGTCAATTATCAATTACTTTTTAATCTTATTCGTAACTCAAGAGTTCCTCTATATACCATCCATTGTATTGTTCATGAGTCTCTCCTCTTACTTCCTCTTGTACCCTCGTCGCCCCTTCTTCATTCCCCGAGGTGTCGTTTTCTCACCACTTCCTCTATTGATCGCTCCATAAAATAAACATCAAGTTGGCAGCTGGCACTCTGGTGGAGACTACGTTGTGTACGCTACGTAAGTAGTAAGACTGTATACGGTACACCAGGTGGGGAACGGAAGGTCGTTTGCCAAGCAGTAAGACCCTACACACTACACTGGAAGAGAGAGAAAATTGTATTGTAAATAGAAAGACCAATGTATGGGGAGGGAAGGTTGCATGGTAAGTAATAACACCATACACACTTCACCATGATGGTATTTTAAGATCATACACATAGCAAGGGAAGGGGAGTGATATTATACCTTAAGTAGTAAGCTCATACACATTACCCTGGGATGGAAGTCATGGTCGTACTGTAAGTAGTCACAGCATATAACTGTCCCAGGACGGGGTGGGAGTTATATCGTAATCATTAAAACCATACACATTACACTGGGAAGCGGACGGAAGGTTTTAGTTTTAGTAAGACCATACACATTACACGGGAAGGGAAGGTTGTAGTGGTGGCTCGTCACCAGTACCTGGTTCCCACTCTGTCTATAACAGTAGCTGTATATTTTATTTTGTGTATAATCACCGATTACACACAAAAAAAATATACACAGCTCTTGAAGTACTTCGACCGGCATTAACGGTAGTGTGTGTGTGTGTGTTGTGTGTGTGTGTGTGTGTGTTATACTCACCTAATTGTGGTTGCTGGGGTCGAGACTCAGCTCCTGGCCCCGCCCTTCACCGACCGCTGCTAGGTCCTCCCTCTCCCTGCTCCATGAGCTTTATCATACCTCGTCTTAGAACTATGTATAGTTTCCTGCCTCGACTACATCGCTTGCCAGACAATTCCACTTCCTAACAACTCTATGACTGAAGAAATGCTTCTTAACATCCCTTTGACTCATCTGGAACATCCTGTCTCTGTCCACCTTGTCTATTCCACGCAGTATTTTGTATATCGTTATCATGTCTCCCTTGACCCTCCTGTCCTCCAGTGCCGTCAGACCGTTTTCCCTTAACATTTCTTCGTAGGACATTCCCCTTAGCTCTGGAACTAACCTTGTTGCAAACCTTTGCACTTTCTCTAATTTCTTGACGTGTTTGACCTGGTGTGGGTTCCAAACTGGTGCGGCGTACTCCAGTATGGGCCTGACGTACACAGTGTATAAAGTCTTGAACGATTCCTTACTGAGGTACCGGAACGCTATTCTCAGGTTTGCCAAGCGCCCATATGCCGCAGAAGTTATCTGGTTAATATGTGCTTCTGGCGATGTACTCAGTATTATACTCACTCCTAGGTCTTTCTCCTTGAGTAAGGTTTTCAGCCTTTGGCCTCCTAGCCTATACTCTGTCTGCAGTCTTCTTTGCCCTCCTCCGATCTTCATGACTTTGCATTTGGCGGGGTTAAATTCTAGGAGCCAGTTTCTGGACCACGCATCCAGCCTGTCTAGGTCTCTTTATAGACCTGTCTGGTCCGCGTCTGATTTAATTCTCCTCATTAACTTCACATCATCTGCAAACAGGGACTCTTCTGAGTCTATCCCTTCCGTCATATCGTTCACATATACCAAGAAGAGCACTGGTCCCAGGACTGACCCTTGTGGGACCCCACTCGTCACCGGCGCCCACTCTGATACCTCATCACGCACCATGACTCTCTGTTGCCTCCCTGTTAGGTATTCTCTGATCCATTGCAGTGCCCTTCCTGTTATACGTGCCTGTTCCTCTAGCTTCTGTACTAATCTCTTGTGAGGAACTGTGTGTGTGTATGTGTGTGTGTGTGGGTAGTTGGGAAGAATGTATTTGTGGGAGGAAGTGTTTGTGTGGGGAAGTAGTGGTTATGTGTGGAGAGGTCGTAAGTTTTGGTGAAGTCTGTGCGTGGGAGGGGGGGGGGGGTCAGGAATCGTGTGTGTGTGTGTGTGTGTGTGTACTCGCCTATCTGTATTCACCTAATTGTGGTTGCAGGGGTCGATACATAGCTCCCGTCCCCTCCTCTTCACTGAAGGCTACTTGGTCTTCTCTCGCCCTTTGACTCATCTGAGTCTTCAACTTCCAGTTGTGGCCCCTTGTTTCTGTGTCCCATCTCTGGAACATCCTGTCTGTCTACTTGTCAGTTCCTCGCAGTATTTTGAATATCGTTATCATGTTTCCCTAACCTCCAGTCCTCCATGTCGCCAGGCCGTGTGTGTGTGTGTGTGTGTGTGTGTGTGTGTGTGTGTGTGTGGTGTGTGTGTGTGTTTGTGTGTGTGTTTATGTGTGTGTGTGTGTGTGTTGTGTGTGTGTGGTTTGTGTGTGTGTGTGTGTGTAGGATGAAATATGTGTTTCTGTGTCGGGGCTACAAGTATGTGTGGGAGTGTAGAGAGGGTGAGACTAGACCTCAGCTCATTATGGTCTCAGAGGACCTTCCTTGGGTGTTGCCAACTGAGATCGCCTCTACTATTGGATGCACTCTGAACTCAGAAATATCGCTGGAAGTTCGCACAATCTATCACTAGTATATCATTACCATGATTTTTTTGTCTTTATGTGGACGATTGTCTAATGACTTATGTTCCACCAGTCTTAAATAATATTTTCCACCTTCATAGCTCCTTCCTTGATACTTTCGTGTGTATTTGTGTTAACCTTCGTTTGTGTGAGGACTGTAAAAAACAAAATAATTAACAAAAACCAAGAAAAAACATTTAATTAAGAATGTGGAGCAAAATATGTACTCTGCAGCCCAGGCTGCTGGTCGTGCACTCTCGTGGTTGCCATGTTTGTTTTTTCCCCCACTAAGAAAAACACAAAACATGAAACTGGAGTTGAGCCTGGAGACTACAATGAAGTCATTATGAGGGAAGTAGGCTGGTCGGTCAAATTCTGGGATAGTGGTGTGTGCCGCGGGGTACAAAAGCTCCTCATTAGTGGCCCACTTGTGGCAAGTGGTGTCAAGGAATTGAATATGTGTCTGTCTATTTTTGTTATTAATGGAGTTTCAGACACTTTTTTTCTTCAGCTCTTGCAATTAATGCTCAGGCTTCTACCAGTACTGCATCGGTATTAGTACGATTACTCTCGTTACTCCCACGTATTCGTAAAACTATTGTTTCAACTTCAACTGGTAATAGTACATTTAGTAATACTATTCTGTAGGTATTAGTAGCACTGTTACTCTTCCTACTGGTAATAGTACAACTGCTACTGGTACAACTACTACTGCTATCCTCCTATTGGAATAGCCACAACTGCTACTAAAAATTACAGAACTGTTACAAATACTGCTGTTAGTATTACTATTATTGTTGCAAATGGATGTATTTCAGTGGTATGAACCGAGGCAGGTATCCCAGCGTTGCATAAGTTCAGTCGCTTCTATCATTGCACGAGACTGAAATAATACAAACTGCAGCATAATTCTGTAATGTGGTTAAATATCAGTACTTAAAATTTGAAGTGAATCATCGTAAGGAAATTAATATCCTAATTCCTTCAAAAAAAATGGCAAATTAGGACATACGTAGCCCAAATCAAATGCAAATCTTTTATTAACAAACAACAGTTTAGAAGCTAAACTGAAGAGGCATTCTCTTGTTTTTTTGTTTTTTCAGAAAATCCATATTGATCGAATTGCATAAAATTAGCAAATTCGCATCAAACAGCCCAGAATCAATTAATATGATTATAACCATGACCATAAGTTTTTAAAGGGGTGGACCGGTAAGCCAGTGGAAGGCCTCAGTCAGATGACCAAAACCTCCAGCCGCGGGTCATCTGACAAAGACCCGTGTTAGGAAACACCATCCCAAAATCTGTTAAAAAATACTTTAAAGTAAACATATTGTCGTCTTTACGCAACCTGAGGAAGTTATGATCCCTGGATTGTATAACCCCAGACCAGACCAATGTACGTGAAAAAATATAACCCCAGACAAGACCAATGTACGTGAAAAAATATAACCCCAGACCAGACCAATGTACGTGAAAAAATATAACCCCAGACCAGACCAATGTACGTGAAAAAATATAACCCCAGACCAGACCAATGTACGTGAAAAAATATAACCCCAGACCAGACCAATGTACGTGAAAAAATATAACCCCAGACCAGACCAATGTACGTGAAAAAATATAACCCCAGACCAGACCAATGTACGTGAAAAAATATAACCCCAGACCAGACCAATGTACGTGAAAAAATATAACCCCAGACCAGACCAATGTACGTGAAAAAATATAACCCCAGACCAACCAATTAAACAGAAATGTACGTGAAAAAATATAACCCCAGACCAGACCAATGTGCGTGAAAAAATATAACCCCAGACCAGACCAATGTACGTGAAAAAATATAACCCCAGACCAGACCAATGTGCTAAAAAATATAACCCCAGACCAGACCAATGTACGTGAAAAAATATAACCCCAGACCAGACCAATGTGCGTGAAAAAATATAACCCCAGACCAGACCAATGTACGTGAAAAAATATAACCCCAGACCAGACCAATGTACGTGAAAAAATATAACCCCAGACCAGACCAATGCACGTGAAAAAATATAACCCAGACCAGACCAATGACGTGAAAAAATATAACCCCAGACCAGACCAATGCACGTGAAAAAATATAACCCCAGACCAGACCAATGCACGTGAAAAAATTAGTGCAAAGTGCGGGATAAGTTTCTAATGGAGTTATGTATTATCCCAGTAAACTTGGTGACTCAGCATTAGTATGCACAAGTTATCATATGGACACTCACATCCCATTTTTTTTTCAATAAAAATGACAAATTAAGATATAGCCCTGAAATAATTCAAACCTTCAGCTAAGAAACTCCAGCAGTGAAGGCAAACTGAGAGGAATTCTCTTGTTGTCGCAGAGACGTAGGTCGGTTGGTAGTGCACTCAGCTCACACACTGAGTGTCCGTGGTTCGATATTTTGTGCGGGAAAGTACCTGGGTGTTAGCTGACTGGTGTGGGTGGCCATTTAACATTGAAATTAGCTGAAGTAGAATAACAACTCTTATCCTGTAAAACTGATTTGTGTAAAAGAAGAAGAGACCAATTTCCTAAATTTTCAAAATTTTTAAAATTATTTTTGAACATTAATTAATTTTCAAAATTTCAAAATTAATTAATTTTCAAAAATTTCAAAATTAATTTTCAAAAATTTCAAAA
Source organism: Cherax quadricarinatus (assembly GCF_026875155.1). Lineage (NCBI taxonomy): Eukaryota > Metazoa > Arthropoda > Malacostraca > Decapoda > Parastacidae > Cherax > Cherax quadricarinatus. The sequence goes on from NC_069399.1 coordinate 22,723,928, forward strand.
TTAATTAGTTAATTTTCAAATTTATCAAAATTACTTAATTTTCAAAATTTTCAAAAATGAATTAATTTTCAAAATTTTCGAAATTAATTTTGAAGCCAGTCAGAATTCGAATTATCGTTATTAATATTGAAAGGTGAAGGCAATTAGACGACTCAATCCAAAATTATTGTATGAATATCAGTGATTTACTTTTATAAGTCTCTTCTGTAAAAAAAATGCAAATTGGGAACATCACAGATCAAAAAAAAAAAATTCCAAGTTTCTCTAAGTAAGATTTACCAGCGTTTACAGGCTAAATTATGTAAGCTTGTAAGTAAGATTTATTAAATAAACATTAATTAGATTTAACTTAGGGATAACCAATGAAGTCGGATATTATGATTTGTTTCCCATTAATAAAACTAGACTGATAAAACATACACAACCAAAAATAAAAACAAATCTTCCACTGAGGGAAACACAGCAACAAAAAGTTTAAAACCGACCAGAAGAGTCATTCTCTAGTTATTGCACAGAATCCACAAAATGTACACCTACACAGGCTGAAGCTAAAATTTGTCTTCCATTACATCTGCTGAAACAACCAATAAACATTAACACTGTTCAGATTTTCTGTATTTATGTGGTTACACCCATTTACCTCACCTTCGAAACTGGGACCAGGAGCTGCGCCTCAGGATACACACCAGTGATCAGGTCTTATGAACTCAATATACATAAACCACTTTACGGTTAAGTTTACAAAGAACTAAGATTTTATACTGGTATACCAACGCCTCTGGAATATGATACATTCAGATTCAAGTCAATGGGGATAAATCTAGTTCCTTGGAACAAGAGCCGCTAGCAAGCATCAATGCAAAATAATGCAATACTGTAAAATAATAAAATGCCACTTCGAGATTAAATCTGGCAAAATGGCACCTAAACTCTCCATTAACACTACCAACATTGCAATGGTATAAAATACCGACAAGTTGTTTGATAAGACTCAAATACAACAGTTAGGTAACTTTATTTTGAAGCCTACTGTGTAGGCGATAGGTTTCGAAATATATATATACCTAACTGTTGCATGTGTATCTTGCCTAACTACCAACATTCATCGGAGGACGATACAAGTGTGTTAAAATGCTGAAGCAGATCAGAGGTTTTCTTCGGTTATCAGATGGATACAACACCAGTGGTGAAAATTTCATGCCGATCGGATGAATCATTCCCCAGTTATCGTACGGATTTCAATGATTCCAAGTTTACATTTTTAACTATTTTACTCTTGACAGATTTGCTGCTATTGTTACTTCTATTATGACTACAACTGTAACGTCTGATGCTACGACTGTAACGTCTGATGCTACGACTGTAACGTCTGATGCTACGACTGTAACGTCTGCTACTGTGACAATTTCTCATAAAAACTACAACCACTTGAGCTGCTACGATGGCATTGCTGCCATTGTAGATTATGTTACGACTACTAGTACTGCTACAACTACTGGTACTGCTACAACTACTGGTACTGCCACAACTACTGGTACTTCCACAACTATTGGTAGTGGTACAACTACTAGTATTGCTACAACTACTAGTATTGCTACAACTACTAGTACTGCTACAACTACTAATACTGTTACAACTACTAATACTGCTACAACTACTAATACTGCTACAACTACTAATACTGCTACAACTACTAATACTGCTACAACTACTGGTGCTGTTACAACTACTGGTGCAGCGTTACTGTCCTGTGCGTGCGTGTGTGTGTGTATGTGTGTGTGTGCGCGTGGATGTGCATGTGTGTGTGTGTGTGTTGTGTGTGTGTGTGTGTGTGTGTATGTGTGTGTCTATTTTTACACCGGTGGAAAATGTCTCGGGAATTTTCATGGTAATATTCTTTATATAACCAAAAGTTTTACATAGGACGAATAAATCTGTATGGAAATCCTCCTAAAGAATGTTTCTGGCACGTTTTCGTTTGTAGAATTTCAGACAACGACTTAAAAACCTTTAATGTGCGTTTTTTTTTTTTTTTTTTTTTTTTTTTTTTTTTTTTTTTTTTTTTTTTTTTTTTTTTTTTTTTTTTTTTTTTTGTGTGTGTGTGTGTGTGTGTGTGTGTGTGTGTGTGTGTGTGTGTGTGTGTTGTGTGAATTCAAGGAATTTTCCACCGTTTGGTATTTGTAAACTTATTACAGTTCAAGTTTTCTCTATTTTTGCAGCTGATTTTCATTATTTCATACTTATCGTAGTAATTTTGGGGGGGCATATTATACTGTACTGCAACACATTTAACGTATAAGTAGAAGAATGTGTTTTACACTCTAAGCTGATAGTCTCATCTCAGAAGAGATTTAACCCAACTCGAAAAGATTTTTCAATACGAAAAAAAAGTATCAGTTTGAGTCATGCTGACAAACTGGCGACAGTTGATCATCAATCACATTATTATCATAATACGGCTCTGTCATGAAGCACACACATCAAAACCAGATTAGTTCTTCGAGCTTTCAGCCATATATCCTCTTTATTGTGTTAGAACAGACTGTTGCATTTTCTTTGCTCAGCCTGAGTATTGGCTGTTTCCTCAGCTCTCTAATTTGGCTTTACGCAGCTTATTATCAAAGCACATTCCTTTTTACCCCAACTCTTAGGTCTTATAGATCTTCTAGACAAGCGGGTGTTGTTTACTTGATGCTTGGCCACCTGGAGGGGCTGTTAAAGACACCATGTTTGCAGTGAAACATTACGTTTTCTCAACGGCTGAGTTTTATTAAGTACAGACTCTCCTCACTTAGCGACGTACTCGTTTACCGACGACTCGGACTTACGACGGTGATTTCCTCTATTCTGTGTATTATAATATACAGTACACTACTGTATAAACATTTAAAATATACCAGAAATGCTATAAATGGTGCAAAGGTGACATTAAAACAATATCGAAGATGGTTGACACAAACCCACTACCATTATAGTATGTTCCTCACTTACCGAAGAATTTGTTTACCGACGAGGTCTTAGGAACGGAACACTGATACACGGAAGCGGTCACGAGGATACAGATAACTCAATATGCATAATTTAGGTGTCCATGAAGAACAAAATTGCACACTACTGTGAATAGAACAATACACAGACAACACACACACAGAAGAGAAGAGCTTAAGAAAATGTTTCGGTCCGACTTGGAACATTTGCAAAGTCTTTGTAAAAGGTCCAATTCGGACCGAAACGTCATCGTAAGCTCCTCTCTCCTATGTGAGGGTTATTTATGTATTTAGGTGTCCATGAGCGAACTGGTGGGGAGGTGCCGGGAAGGTCCATTGGATATATTTTTTTAATAAAGGATATGGAGTATATACGGTAGGACCTGCCAGTATGTACATTACTACTGATCAGTGACTTGAATGGGACGAGTCAGTGAAATTAACGTGGAGAAGTAGCCACCACATTGAACATATCTATTCTAGACTACATCAACCGGTATGAATCATGGAGAACAGCAGTATTACGAGGGAACGAGCCAACTAATCATGTATACAGTTCCTGCCCTCAACCATCCATCAGCTGAGAGCTGCGTCACCTGCTACACGGCTGACCTTCAACCATCGATGGCCATTTACCACGGGACTCTCTCATAACCTCTTCCCGGACCTTCCTAAGGTCAGTCATTTCTTCTTAAGCGATTCGTATCTGCGGTATTGACCCCCCTAGTTACTTGATTTACTTATTTTATTATGTTTCTTTTTGTGTTTCATCTCATTAATATATTTTTCTGTTTAATGTGTGTCAGTTCATGCTACAGATATTTATCCTGCTTTTTAATTTATGTTGTTTGTTCTTCATATTTTATAACTATATTTTCTTGACCAGAGAGGCGAAACTCATGACCTTGAATATAAACCGTGTGTGTGTGTACTCACCTATTTATGGTTGCAGGGGTCGATTCATAGCTCCTGGCTCCGCCTTTTCACTGATTGCTACTAGGTTCTCGTTCTCCCTGCTCCATGAGCTTTATCAAACCTCGTCTTAAAACTGTGTATGTTTCCCGACTCCACTACGTCAATTTCAATGCTATTCCACTGCCTGACAACTCTATGGCTGAAGAAATACTTCATAACATCCCATTGACTCATCTGAATCTTCAACTTCCAATTGTGACCCCTTGTTTCTGTGTTCCATCTCTGGAACATCCTGTCTTTGTCCACCTTGTCTATTCCGCTCAGTATTTTATGTTATCATGTCTCCCCTGACTCTCCTGTCGTCAGGCCAATTTCCCTTTCACCGTAGGACAATCCCCTTAGCTCTGGGACTAGTCTTGTTGCAAGCATTTGAACTTTCTCTATTTTCTTGACGTGCTTGACCAGGTGTGGATTCCAAACTGGTGCTGCATACTCCAGTATGGGCCTGACGTATATGATGTACAGAGTCTTGAACGATTCCTTGCTGAGGTATCGGAACGCTATCCTTAAGTTTGCCAGACGCCCATATGCTCCAGCAGTGTCTGATTGATGTGCGCCTCAGGAGATATGCTCGGTATTATACTCCAAGATTTTTTTCTTTGAGTGAGGTATGCAGTCTTTGGCCACCTAGCGGTCTTCTTTGCCTTGACCGGATCTTCATGACTTTCCATTTGGCAGGGTTAAATTCAAGAACCCAGTTGCTGGGCCATGCTTGTAGCCTGTCCAGGTCTCTTTGCAGTCCTGCCTGATCCTCGGCCGATTTGATTCTCCTCATTAATTTCACATCATCTGCAAAAAGGGACACTTCTGAGTCTATCCCTTCCGTTATGTCATTCACGTGTACCAAAAACAGCACAGGTCCTAGGACTGACCCCTGTGGAACCCCGCTTATCACAGGCTCTCACTCTGACACCTCGTCACGGACCATGACTCGTTGTTGCCTCCCTGTCAGATATTCTCTGATCCATTGCAGTGCCTTTCCTGTTATATGTGCCTGATCCTCTAGTTTTTGCATTAACGCTCTTGTGAGGAACTGTGTCGACTGCCTTCTTGCAGTCCAAGAAAATTCAGTCTATTCAACCCTATCTCTTTTGTTTTACTTCTGTCACCTTGTCATAAAACTCCAGTAGGTTTGTGTGTTTGTGTGTACTCATCTAATTGTACGCACCTAATTGTGGTTGCAGGGGTCGAGACTCAGCTAATGGCCCCGCGTCTTCACTGAACGCTACTAGGTCCTCTTTCTCCCTGTGTGTGTGTGTATGTGTGTGTGTGTGTGTATGTGTACTCGTCTACTTGTACTCACCTAGTAGATGTTGCAGGGGTCGAGTCCAAGCTCCTGGCCCCTCCTCTTCACAGGTCGCTACTAGGTCACTCCCTGAACCGTGAGCTTTATCATACCTCTGCTTAAAGCTATGTATGGATCCTGCCTCCACTACATCGCTTCCCAAACTATTCCACTTCCTGACTACTCTGTGGCTGAAGAAATGCTTCCTAACATCCCTGTGATTCATCTGTGTCTTCAACTTCCAACTGTGTCCCCTTGTTGCTGTGTCACATCTCTGGAACATCCTTTCTTTGTCTACCTTGTCAATCCCTCTCAGTATTTTGTATGTCAAGTAAAAGGACACAAGTGCAACTAATGTGACATTTTGTTGTGGCAACGTTTCGCTCTCCAGGAGTTTTATCAAGCCATTACAAACAATACATGGACACAGAGGGTATATAAAGGCTCAGAGTGAGGTGCAATACTAAGGACATAAGAACATAAGAAAGGAGGAACACTGCAGGAGGCCTGTTGGCTCATACCAGGCAGGTCCTTTACAACTCATCCCACCAACAAAACTAGTGAGGTACCATTTCGATGTTCACTTGTGGTAGTAGTAGTAGTAGTAGTGACAAAAGTAATACAATATGGTAGAGCAATTAATTCGTACAAGAGTAAAAGGATATAAAAGCTATTACCTGAGTAACATAAAAATAGGTTGGACAAATATAGACTGGAAAGAGGCAGGTAGTTTCAGTGTTCACTCTCTGTAATGTGCTTTGTGTAGTATAACAGGAGAGACTATGTGATGGCAGGGTTTACTGTTTTCAGGAGGATTCTTGCTAAGACTTCGGAAAACAGTAAACCCTGCCATCACATAGTCTCTCCTGTTATACTACACAAAGCACATTACAGAGAGTGAACACTGAAACTACCTGCCTCTTTCCAGTCTATATTTGTCCAACCTATTTTTATGTTACCCAGGTAATAGCTTTTATATCCTTTTACTCTTGTACGAATTAATTGCTCTACCATATTGTATTACTTTTGTCACTACTACTACTACTACTACCACAAGTGAACATCGAAATGGTACCTCACTAGTTTTGTTGGTGGGATGAGTTGTAAAGGACCTGCCTGGTATGAGCCAACAGGCCTCCTGCAGTGTTCCTCCTTTCTTATGTTCTTAGTATTGCACCTCACTCTGAGCCTTTATATACCCTGTGTCCATGTATTGTTTGTAATGGCTTGATAAAGCTCCTGGAGAGCGAAACGTTGCCACAACAAAATGTCACATTAGTTGCACTTGTGTCCTTTTACTTTACATATTGTCGGTAATTCTACCAACTTTATTACATTTTGTATGTCGTTATCATGTCCCCCGTATCTCTCCTGTCCTCCAGTTCGTCAGGTTGATTTCCCTTAACCTCACCTCGTAGGACATACCTCTTAGCTCTGGGACTAGTCTTGTTGCAAACCTTTGCACTTTCTCTAGTTTCTTTACGTGCTTGGCTAGGTGTGGGTTCCAAACTGGTGCCGCATACTCCAATATGGGCCTAACGTACACGGTGTACAGGGTCCTGAACGATTCCTTATTAAGATGCCGGAATGCTGTTATGAGATTTGCTAGGTCCCCATATGCTACAGCAGTTATTTGGTTGATGTGTGTTTCAGGAGATGTGCCTGGTGTTATACTCACCCCATGGTGGTTAACGCTCTCGCTTCACACGGTGAGGGCCTGGGTTCGATTCCCAGCCAGAGTAGAAACATTGGACGTGTTTCTTTCCACCTGTTGTCTATGTTCCCCATCAGTAAAATGGGTACTTGGGTGTTAGTCGACTGGTGTGGGTCGCATCCTGGGACACTGACCTAAGGAGGCCTGGTCACAGACCGGGCCGCGGGGGCGTTGACCCCCGGAACTCTCTCCAGGTAAACTCCAGGTAAACCCCAAGATCTGGCTCTGGCCCCCTAGCCTATATTCCGTCTGCGGTCTTCTTTGCCCTTCCCCAATTTTCATGACTTTACACTTGGTGGGGTTGAACTCCAGGAGCCAATTGGTGGACCAGGTCTGCAGTCTGTCCAGATCCCTTTGTAGTTCTGCCTGGTCTTCGATGGAATGAATTCTTCTCATCCACTTCACATCATCTGCAAACAGGGACACTTCGGAGTCTGTTCCTTCTGTCATGTCGTTCACAAATTCCAGAAACAGCACTGGTCCTAGAACTGTCCCCTGTTGGACCCCGCTGGTCACAGGTGCCCACTCTGACACCTCGCCACGTACCATGACTCGCTGCTGTCTTCCTGACAAGTATTTCCTGATCCATTGTAGTGCCTTCTCTGTTATCCCTGCTTGATCCTCCAGTTTTTGCACTAATCTTTTGTGTAGGACTGTGTCAAACGCCTTCTTGCAGTCCAAGAAAATGCAATCCACCCATCCCTCTCTCTCTCTTGTCTTACTGCTGTCACCATGTCATAGAACTCCAGTAGGTTTGTGACACAGGATTTCCCGTCCCTGAAACCATGTTTGCTGCTGTTGATGAGATCATTCCTTTCTAGGTGTTCCACCACTCTTCTCCTGATAATCTTCTCCATGACTTTGCATACTATACATGTCAGTGACACTGGTCTGTAGTTTAGTGCTTCATGTCTGTCTCCTTTTTTAAAGATTAGGACTACATTTGCTGTCTTCCGTGCCTCGGCAATCTTCCTGTTTCGATAGATGTATTGAATATTGTTATTAGGGGTACACATAGCGCCTCTGCTCCCTCTCTCAGGAACCATGGAGAGATGTTATCTGGCCCCATTGCCTTTGAGGTATCTAGCTCACTCAGAAGCCTCTTCACTTCTTCCTCGGTTGTGTGTACTGTGTTCAGCACTTTGTGGTGTACCCCACCTCTCCGTCTTTCTGGAGCTGCTTCTGTCTCCTCTGTGAACACTTCTTTGAATCTCTTTTTGAGTTCCTCACATACTTCACGGTCATTTCTTGTTGTCTCTCCTCCTTCCTTTCTTAGCCTGATTACCTGGTCCTTGACTGTTGTTTTCCTCCTGATGTGGCTGTATAACAGCTTCGAGTCAGATTTGATTTCGCTGCTATATCGTTTTCATATTGGCACTGGGCCTCCCTTCGTATCTGTGCATATTCATTTCTGGCTCTACGACTGCTCTCCTTATTCTCCTGGGCCCTTTGCCTTCTATATTTCTTCCATTCCCTAGCACACTTGGTATTTGCCTCCCTGCACCTTTTGGTGAACCATGGGCTCATCCTGGCTTTTTCATTATTCCTGTTACCCTTGGGTACAAACCTATCCTCAGCCTCCTTCCACATTGTTGTTACATATCCCATCATCTCATTAACTGGCTTCCCTGCCAGTTCTCTGTCCCACTGAACCCCGTTCAGGAAGTTCCTCATTCACGTGTAGTCCCCTTTCTTATAGTTTGGCTTCATGGGCCCTGGTCTTCCTGCTTCCCGCTCCATTTGTAGCTCTACTGTGTATTCGAAGCTTAAAACCAGATGATCGCTGGCCCCAAGGGGTCTTTCATATGTGATGTCCTCAGTATCTGCACTACTCAAGGTGAATACTAGGTCCAGTCTTGCTGGTTCATCCTCTCCTCTCTCTCTTGTAGTGTCCGTTACGTGTTGTTACATGAAGTTTTCCAGTACCACCTCCATCATCTTAGCCCTCCATGTGTCTTGGCCCCCATATGGCTCCAGGTTCTCCCAATCGATTTCCTTGTGGTTAAAGTCACCAATGATCAGGAGCTTTGCCCTGCATGCATGAGCTCTTCTGGTCACTGCAGCGAGTGTTTCAACCATCGCTCTATTGCTTTCATAATACTCTTGCCTTGGCCTCTTGCTGTTCTGTGGTGGGTTATACATCACTGCAATTACCACTTTGGGACCTCCAGAATGAAGCGTTCCTGCTATATAATCGCTTGCTTCTCCACTGTCTCCTCTCCTGTGTGTGTGTGTGTGTGTGTGTGTGTGTGTGTGTGTGTGTGTGTGTGTGTGTGTGTGTGTGCGTGCTCGCGAGCGTGCATGTGAGTGCATGACTAACCCTCACAGTCGTGAGGTAGTGTGTTGATGTTGACATTTTTCAGCAAACTTGTAATATTATTATTGTAAAAAAAGTATTGGCTAATATTGGCCGGGTTTTAATCGATACCGATTCCGCAAAAATGGCTGATACTTGCCGATAACGATACTTTGGCATATCCATAAATTAATTAAATGTGTATATGTCGTGCATAATAGTTAAAATTGGTCAGTTAGCAAGAACTCATTTAAAATTAGGTTGTTTCTAAAACTTTCTCTTATACGTTTAAAGATATATTTTTTCATTTATGTTAATGTAAAAATTAATAATTTTGTACCAAAAGTACCTTAGAAAACTTACCTAACCTTATTATAACAAGCGCAATTTATTTGAGACTAATCCAACTAAATGTATTTTAAATAAGTTTACAATAATTTAATAATAAACAAACACCATAAAATATATTTTTTTCGTTAGGTTGAGAAGGATTTTTGAGAAATTATTGCATACAGAAATTTTCGCTTGTATTATTCACCAAGAAGAGCATTCTATTTAAGCCAAACTCGCAAGTTTTACGTATTCGGGGATAATCTAACGGGCTCTGAAACCAGACCTGCTCACCCCCCCCAACAACAACTACAAACAGTCGCACTTGGATGACCCGATAATGGAGAAAATAGCCTCGACACTGCTCCAGATGGTATCACACTTCAAGCCTGGACAGACGGGAAGCAGGTGGTGTGGGACTATACATGTGCATCTACCTTGGCTGATACCTATCTACAATACACCAGGGAGGAAGGAGGGGCAGCTGCCAGCTTCAGGGAGTCCAAAAAGTCTAGAAAATATGGAGAACTTGCCCATCATTATATGTTAGTTCCCATACGCTCAGAGACCCTTGGATCATGGGGAAAGAGTGCATCTAAGTTCCTTAAGGAGCTAGGCAAAAGACTCATCAGGGTAACTAGGGATCCCAAGGCAGCTAGTTTTCTGTTCCAGCAACTCAGCGCTGCTGTTCAGAGGGGTAATGCCTGCTGTATTTTGGACACGCACTCCAGTTCTGAAGAGCTGGATGAGATTTTAGCATTATAATCAATGACAAACACGTAACAATATGTACTAGACATGTATCTCTCACATCTTATGTTATGTATATGTCATCTTTATACCAACAATGTATCTCTTTAACCTTTTGTACCATATTATTGGTAAAAAAGAATGAAAAGATGGGGTGGTAGGGGAAGTGGAATATTTAAACAGCTTCAGGAAGAAATCCAAATATTCTTCCTTGAAGCCTTTTTATCAACTTCTCCGAGGCTGTGGGTCCCACAATTTACACCAGAGGTGGACCCCATCCTATGTATACATATATATATATATATATATATATATATATATATATATATATATATATATATATATATATATATACATATATATATATATATATATATATATGTATATATATATATATATGTGTGTGTGTGTGATGGTGATTGGCCAGCTTGAAGCTTGCTCTCTTCTGATTGGCTGTTGCCGAGGGTGTGTCATAACCTTATAGACTAACTTAATGTTCATTAATAAAATCACTACATCATTAACGCCTATATATATATATATATATATATATATATATATATATATATATATATATATATATATATATATATATATATATATATATATATATATATATACACACACACACACACACACACACACACACACACACACACACACACACACACACGCACACACACACTAATCTCAGGTCGAAGCAGACTCGAATCTACTAACCTTGGAACAAAGTACGCAGTGCTCTACTCACCGTACCACACTGGACCAGTATCTTAGCGTCCAGCCAACGCTAGACGTTTTGGTACAAGGCAGCCAGTCAGGTAATGCTTTAAGAAAAAAGGAAAATAAGAGAAAGGCCAAAAAATGATGCTAATTTAGCATATAATATACATACTATGTGACAATAATCATTAATGGTCCACCGTATGTGTTTTTAGTTGGATTAAGGAACTAAAAATAATGGCAATTGTGCGTCTGGCAGCTTTCAATAAATACTCTAATGTCTGAGGGATTTCCATACTGTTGTGTATGGAAAATCACAGCAATAATTCTGGCACATTGGCTTAGAGATGTGCTATCGATTATACATAAGTACAATAGCAGTTTTTCAGTACCCGAGGTTAATTTAACGTAACTTGTGGCCCCATATGTCTGGAGAATTTCCATTGTCTTGTGTATGAAAAACCTCAACATCCGTCTTGGCTGAATGACTCTGAAGCATACTATTTATTACACGTTGCTACAACAACGAATCAGATTGGTTATTCATTACATGAAGTCAATCTCACTGAACAACTGGCATCCTCACTTCTTGTGGGCCTATCACACTCTTTTTCCTCCCTCTCTGCCTAGCAGCCTCGCTCACTCCCTGTCTAATACTCTTCTTCAGTCCTTGTATGCCTACCTCGCTTCCCTCTCTTCCAGCCTACGTTATCGTTTCCTGTCTTTCTGCCTTCCAGCCTTCCTTTCCTCTTTATCTGTGTAACATCCTTTTTCCCTCTCTCGTAGCCTACAACCTTCCCTCCTAACTTATCACCCAGGCTCCCATTCACATTATACACATTCCTTATTCTTCCTTTTTTATTTTTCCTTTCAATCTTATTTACTCTCTATTTCGAAATTTCTCTGCCCACCCAGTGGCGAAAAGAAAGAAATGAAAATGAAAGGATAGAGGAATATAGGAGAAGTTATAGGAGGAAATGGGACATTATTCGAATAAAGAATATGTCACGAAAAATTAAGGAACAAGAATTTGTAGAGAAGGATGGATAATAGGAAGACGGGAAGACAAGGAAGAGGAAGAGAAGGATGAGGAGTGTTTAAGTTTACGATTAACTGAAGGGTTAATTAAGAAATATGATCATTGAGAACATGGTGAAATTGAAGTCGGCTATAAGTTAGTCTTTGTTTGAAAAGACCAGTGACTTCTCTAAAATCACTTGTTCCAAATGCGAGCGAGGAGTGAATAAACCACGATACGGGTGGGGGTTGAACCCATGTTGAGCGAGTCATAATGCTCCAGGCCATTGCATGGTTTCTTTGCAAAGGTGTTACGATTTCGTGAGTCATCAATGAATGATCGAGGATGCAATGACACCACCCAAAGTGCAAGTGGTAATTGCTGCCTGTCATGTAGTTGAACAGCTGCCTTCTGGCTGTCCAGTAACTTGAAACAAATGGGTTATTTTAAGCATAATGGCCTTGTTCTTAACATAATTGCAGTCGACGTCTGTGCGATATGAGACTGTTGAGACGACAGACCCAGCTAGGCTGGGGGTGAGGCAGGAGTTACCATGGAAATGGTCAGTCCCAGGCTGATTGACTACCTCACTACGTCTTCAAGGGTGATGGACTGATTACATCGTCTTTACATCTCCACTGCTTTTGCTGCCTCCTCTGTACTCAACTGAAGAAGCCTACTGCGTAGGCGAAACGTTTCGGAATATAGTTACCTAACTGTTGCCCATGTGTCTTGATCTAAAGATTACCATTCCCATGTGGTTTGTTCTGCATCAAGGTCGCCTGTTCGCGATTGTGTTGTAGTACCACTATATTCACAGGAGCTACCCTGCTCGGTATTTTATCATGTTTAGAACCGGAAACCTATTCCAGGCGACAGGAAACGTGCCCCTGCTGAGACATGTATCTTCTAGGTATTTTCTCCTTTGATATTAGTGACTTGATGTTTCGAACTACTCAGAGACATCGAACTCACGTCTTACAAATGAAGTGATGTATCATTTAATGTTTCGTAGGACTTGAAGAGTCAAAATGATGTCTGACAGAATGTACGAGGTAACATTTGATGCTGGACAAGCAGTTGGAGCCCTGAGTCACAGGGGAGTCAGCAGTCAGGGACCCTGACTGCTGACTGCGGTGTCCTGCTCAACGAACCTTCTGTGTTGATGATTCACAACAGCAAGAAATATGGAAGAGTGGGCAGGATAAAAAGGAAGAGTTAGAAGAGCTGGTGAGGAGGGAGGTAAATTGGAAAAATATGAGGAGGGGGATTTGCAAGAAGGAATGAGAATAATTAGATTTAAAGAAGAGATGAGGGAGAGGAGGATATAAAGAAGTGAACAAAGAGAAAAAGGATTTAAAAGTGGGATGAGGAGGAAGAGGATTTGAATGAGAGGATGAGGAGGAGGAGGAGGATTTGAATGAGAGGATGAGGAGGAGGAGGATTTGAATGAGAGGATGAGGAGGATTTGAAGAAGTGGAGAGGAGAAACGGGACGATTTGGCATAGGGGTGAGAAAGCAGCGAATGTGAATAAGGAATGAGGATGAATTTGAGGAAGTGAGATTAGGATGAATAATTGGATGAGGTGAAAGAAGGGAGTAAGGCAACCTGAACTGCAAAAGAGGAAATTAAAGGGGAAAAGGATAACATAAGAGTAATAAGGAAAACATAAGAAAAATTAAATGAGAAGAGAGGAGAGAGGAAAAAATACCACACTTGGCTCCACTCCCAGGACAGCGATAAGTGAGCTTCTACACAACAAGACGGGCAGCAACTTCACTCTGACTGTACCCTTCTCCAGGACATCACTTCATCTGAGATCATTTATTACCAGGATGACCTGTGGCTTGGTGGCTAAACCTCTCGCTTCACACGGCGAAGTTCGGGTTCGATTCCCAGCGAGGGTAGAAACATTTGGCGTGTTTCTTTACACCGGTTGTCTAAGTTCCCATCAGTAAAATGGGTGCCTGGGTGTTAGTCGACTGGTGTGGGTCGCATCCTGGGGCAAAACTGACCTACATAACAAGCAGCTTTCTATATAGTAGTATGTCATTGATGTCAGCTATGGTCTGTATACCTTGTACATGAACTTGTAGAAATAAAGATATTATTAGTATTATTATTGTTATTATTATTATTATTATTATTATTATTATTATTAGGATGACTCGAGTCTGGAACATGTTCGTACAGCATAATGATATCAACCAAATAGTCAGTTGACTAATTGAAATGGCTGGCCCACAGATGGCTCCTTTTTTAACAAGGAAAAGACTTTCAAATGAGTTGAGGTAGGTAACAGCTCTTGGCTCACCCTAACCTTGTAAAACCCTGTGTGAAAAAAAATGGAGACGGAGATAGGAAGGAAGAGAGAGAGAGAGAGGGAAGAGATAATAGGGAACAGGAGAGAAGGGATGGTAAGTGTGCGTGGCGAGCAAGATAGGTCTAGGCAGGATTTATAGTAATGGTCGCTATTATGTTGTGGGAGAGTGATAACTCTCTGGGATTTTTTACCTCGCCTCAAATTGCAGCGACCATGTTGCCGGACCTGTGTTAGCCACCTCCACTGTCTGGGTGGCTTGTGGGAGTGTCTGGGTGGCTTGTGTGACTGGGTGGCTTGTGTGACTGGGTGGCTTGTGTGACTGTCTGGGTGGCTTGTGTGACTGTCTGGGTGGCTTGTGGGAGTGTCTGGGTTGCTTGTGGGAGTGTCTGGGTGGTTTGTGGGAGTGTCTGGGTGGTTTGTGGGAGTGTCTGGGTGGCTTGTGGGAGTGTCTGGGTGGCTTGTGTGACTGTCTGGGTGGCTTGTGTGACTGGGTGGCTTGTGGGAGTGTCTGGGTGCCTTGTGGGAGTGTCTGGGTGGCTTGTGGGAGTGTCTGGGTGGCTTGTGGGAGTGTCTGGGTGGTTTGTGGGAGTGTCTGGGTGGTTTGTGGGAGTGTCTGGGTGGCTTGTGGGAGTGTCTGGGTGGCTTGTGTGACTGTCTGGGTGGCTTGTGTGACTGGGTGGCTTGTGGGAGTGTCTGGGTGGCTTGTGGGAGTGTCTGGGTGGTTTGTGGGAGTGTCTGGGTGGTTTGTGGGAGTGTCTGGGTGGCTTGTGGGAGTGTCTGGGTGGCTTGTGTGACTGTCTGGGTGGCTTGAGTGACTGGGTGGCTTGTGGGAATGTCTGGGTGGCTTGTGGGAGTGTCTGGGTGGCTTGTGGGAGTGTCTGGGTGGCTTGTGGGAGTGTCTGGGTGGCTTATGGGAGTGTCTGGGTGGCTTGTGGGAGTGTCGGATGGGTTGTGGGAGTATCTAGATAGATTGAGGGAGCGTTTAATGCAGGCCTTTGTGGTAGGGATCTGAGTGGGATATGATGATGTCTGGGTGGGTTGTGGGAAAATTGGGAGAGTTTTGAGGGGAATATCGTGAGTAGCTGTGGCGAATGGGATTTTTGTGGGAATCTGGGCAGGTTGTTGGAATATCTTAATGAAGATTACGAGTGTTGCACAGGGGTGTGGGAGTATGGTAAGTGGATCGTTGGAGTATGCTGAGTGGGAGTTGTGGAGGATCTGAATAGATGGATGGATTTTGGAAATGTCTGGGTGGGTTGTGGGAGTAACTAAGACTGTGTAGGTTGTGGGAGTATGTGTGACTGGGTGGGCTGTGGGAGTATCTGTGACTGTCTCGGTGGGTTATAGGTGTCTGAGTGAGCGATAGGTATTTTGTGGTGTGTTGGAGTGAGATTAGATGGGATTGGGATGTTAGTAGCTATCAAAGTTATTGCTCATGTGAATGGCATACGGAGGGTTCTGATAGAATAGGGAGTATTTCATGGCATCGTTATGAGAGTTTGGGAAGGCAGGTTAACATTCTGATAGAATGGTATCTGGATAATTTATGATAGATAAATATTAGCTTAGGTGTAGTTAAGGTTAGTTTAGGTTAAGTTTTGGTAAACAGTGAAATAAGCCAAATAGTGGATATTTCAAAAACACATTTGACATAGAGAACCTTTATTATACAGAATTTTACCCATGTAATTATTAATGTCTGACTGTAGGTAAAAATACCGTAATGTGTGCTGGTACATGTTATTTTCCTGCTAAATTCATCTCCTGTAGATAGTGTGTTCTTTGTTTATCATGGGTGCACAAGACAAGCCCTTACATCCTGGCTGTCTTCAGCAGCTGTAAGCGCAGTAGCCAGAGCCTTGTAGTGTTTGTATACAACCCCAGCTGGCCTCGTAACCGTTGTTGTGCCGCGGCATTCTGACCTTTCAGGGAAGAGTTGAGTGAATGGTTTGATGACCTCATTTGGGTAATGGCTCCAATCAGTCAGACCCTCCTAGGACGACAGCTGTTGCAGATCATGTTGCTGCCTGGCTCGGGTACCTATAATGGTGAATTCACTGTTCGGGGATTATTATTATTATTATTATTATTATTATTATTATTATTATTATTATTATACAATAAAAGTAATAAATAATAATATTTGTGTTTTCCATAGGGATGCCTTTCAGAAATTACCTAAATTATTTTTTAATTCTTTTTTTCTTTTCTCAATTTATCGATTTTATTTTGTTCATAACTCAAGCACGCCTTACCTAATAGGCTTCAAATTTTCAACACTTATGCAAGATAACGAGGACCAAATTCTTGGAACGACTGACAAGTTCTGGTACTCTGTGACCAAAGTTCTTTGAATCCATTCACAGTATGAAAATGTACGTAATATCTGCCTTCTTGTGATAAGCTCTCTTTAGCAAGGGCTGTTGACACCGGCAGTAAATATCAATTACAAATTTCCTGATCTTTGGTCATGGGCAACGCTTATTAACCATAAGTTGGCTATCCCTGATTTCCCCACTCAGTATTGTGGCCACGTGACTAAGGGTTAAATGGAGAAGTAAATGTCAATAACGGATCTGGCGCAGAGACTCATATCCACGATTCGTTGTAAGGCCTCTGAAGCACGTTGTTAGCTGCCAAGTAACGCTGGGAAACCGTGTGGTAGTCAAAAGATAGAAACTTGTTAGGTGCTTTCAGCACTGTCATTGTCCAATGTCCTTGTAGTTCGTTGGAGGACCGCTAGGTATCTCTACGTATCAAAATTTTCCAACTCATTTCTACCTAATATAACATATTAAAGCCTAAAACTAAATTTTTAAATTCTGTTATTAGTTCTAATACTTCTACCTAAAACCTGTAAACTATTAAATTAGTGTAAACGTATCAATAATTATGTTCTGACTCATGACTTCCTCTAACTGTTTGTCGGCGTGGATTCTAAAATTTTCTACTTCTTGTTACAATGGCTCTGTGGGAGTTCTTGAACTCAATAAATTCCCACACCCAGCATCATGGAATGGCTAGGATAACGTCCAAAATGCACAGTGCCGGAGCTTCAATCATTTACAAAAGTGTAAAAAAAATACGATATGGTGGAGATGGAAACTCACAAGAGTGGGTGAAGATATGACTAATTTTTTTTTTGTAAAATAGTGTGAAATTTTCTTCCATTTAGATCACGTTAAATAAATTTTAATTTACTTCTTCTGAAAGACATCAATATATAATGGTTGATGCATCTTAGGACCTGGATAAATACCCAGTAAATTTCCTGCAGGCAAATTTGTTGTTGTAGTAAAATAGTGAATAAAACTTTGTATTATAGTCTGTGTTATAACTGAAGAATGACTCTTCTGATAGGCTGCAAACTTTCAGCAATAGTGTAATTTCCTGAACACAAGACTCACGCTTTCACTGGGTGGTTTCAGTCCGAATTTGCCAGTTATATTGATAAAATAGTAACAGTCATTTTTTATTCAGTAACTAAAGGATGTTTTTTCTCATTTACGTCAAAATATTACTGTTTGTTTTCATTAAGTAGGATGAAATATTGTGAATTTAGTCTAAGTTGCAAGGTTGAAATTGTACAGAAAATTTAAAAAAAATTGGAATAAGATAAATTATTAGAGAATGCCTTTGCTGTTCTTCTTCTTTCGCCGGTATTCTCCCGGCCCGGGCCTTTTCCAAGTGGTGGCCCGGCCTTGGCTCCCTGTCTAGGGAGTGTCTGAGACCTAAGTCTCCCATGGTAGGAGGCACAAGTACCTCCTCATCTTTGGGACCAACTGTCCCAAGGCCTAGCCACAAGCTAGGCCTCTCTGGTCTGCCATCCCCGCTCCAAGGGGCCTATGGGAATGACAGTCTTGTTAGCTGCAAGCTCTGGGTCAGGCATCTACCCTACCCTAGAAGGGCTAGGCATGGTGTCGATGCCTTGAATGAATGAATGAGGACTCACAGGTAAGGACCCACTAGGGGCGAGGGGCAAGCGGGGACAAGGCGAGGAATAGTCGGTGACAGGAATGTCTTGAGTCGAAGATAAAAGAGTCGGGACTAGACCCAACAGCTAAGCCTTGGAAGCAGACGGGAACAACAACACAAAAGCAGGAGAACACTCAGTCGTCTGGCTGGCAAGCTATATGCATCTTGCATTCTTGATGTTGATTGGCGGCCGGCAGAAGCTAGAGGCTTGGTCCAGGGAGGCTAGCTTCTTTATTGGTCAGGTGTCGTTGAAGTGTGAGTCAGGAGTTACTTCATTTCTTCAGTGGTAGAAGCATTCTTTATGTTGTGCAGTTGTTGGGAGGAAACGATGAGTAGTCTTGTAATCTTGGGTCGAAAGGCTGGGTCGGCTAGTAACTAGTCAAAGGTCAGCTTAAGTGCTGTGAAGGAGCAATGGGTTCCTTTACGATTTGTAAACTTGACTCTTCTATCGACTAAATTCTCGTACAAAGTGTCGACATTCATGGTGGGGTCTTGGTCGGGAGTCGTATAAAAAGTTATATCTTTCCAGTGCAGGTATTGATCTCGGTGTTGGTCTTCTGTATCAATACGTCGAGTGATGATTAGTGAGGTTTTTGTTGGTGGTTGCAGCATGGAAGGTTCATTCAGTGTTGGTGTCTCCGGTACAGAGTGTATAGAAGACTGTGGTGGAATCGTGGCTTCTGATTGGTCCATTTGTGTAGTGGTGAGTGGAGGCAAGGAAATGCTATTGACGCCGCCACGACGAGCCAATCGACGAATAGCAGGCGTGGTACTGTCTTGGATGTTGTCAGGTGAATGTTGATTGGAGAATTCAGAAGAGGAGGCGTCGTCGTTATCAATTATTAATTCCTTCAAGTCATCTGGCGCTTCGAAACTGACGATCATCGGGATTATTTTCAAAATCTCAGCTGATGGTGGACTTGCAGGGAAGTTAAATGATGGCATGTTGTTAAGCGCAAGAAGTTCATTAATAGTCGTGTTGAAAGAGTCAGGCTTTGCAGTATTTTGCATGTGAGCAAACATGCAGTAATAGAATTTGGCAGAGATATCATCAGGTGGAGGCTGGGTAGTGAGAGATGGTGGAGACAACTGTTGAGTGGCTTGTAGAATCTTAGATGATGTTGATTGAATCTTTGCAATTGCAGCGTATGTAGGAGAGGTTCCAGATGACTTCTTAGTTTCTTCCTTCAGTTTCTTAGAGAGGATATTCTTACGCACTGGACATTTAGCTGCAAGAGTATGGTGATCACTCTTACAGTTGATGCAAGTGGGAGCAACAGTGGAAGTGCAAGAACGAAAATCGTGAACTGCAGACCCACAGGTGGAACATATCTTTTTATTATTCACGTGGCAGTCGGCAGTAGTGACTGCACGAGTAGCATGTCCAACAAGGTGTTATGTAAGTGAATCGTTCAGGCTCAATCTGACGAGGGTTGATAAAGTAGTAAGAGATGGCCAGGCCATCAGACAATGCTCTGGTCGCCATGGTAACGTCCAGAAACGTGACCTTGAGCATCGAGGAAGCGTTGGGGATCTTCACAACAGAGTCAATCTTTGCCCAAGTGTTGAGGTCTTCAAGTGATGATGTAATTTCATCGATGGACATGTTCGTGATTAGCCTGTCAAGGCGTTTCATGAATGCAGAACGTTTTGCAAGCATGTATGTTGACGTGGAGATAGTAAAGCCGCGGTCTTCAAAGGTCTTCATGGCAGTAGGTGTAAGTACTTTGTCAGCTTCAGCATCATCGAGAAAAGTGACGATGAAAGCTCCTTTCAGTGAAGTAATCTTGAAGAACTTGGCGTGAAGACAAGTGTTGAGTGAGGCTGCAAGCTCAAGCTTCGTGGCGTCGTCGACGACAGCAGACTTGGGCTTAATTCTCACACGATGTGACATCGTGGAGATAGTAGAGGTTCCCCTCCCCAACGGGGATCGTAGTGAGACTGGACAAGTAAGGAGAGCTGTTATGACCTACCAAGGCGAGAGTCAGAAGCAGAATGTGTTATATGTCTTGCTCTTCTCTTCTCGATGCCTTTGCTGACAGTCTTCACACTTAAATACTGGTGTGTCCTAAATGGAAGTTTTTTGTGTTATTTTTGCTATTTTTTAACAGTTTTATCAAACTAGAATTTTTAAGACAGATACGATCGAATATTTTTTTTGTTACAGTATTGCAAATAATTTTAAACAGAATGTAAATGAGAAAAGAAAACTGAAAAATCATAAAAATCATAGGATTTTTTTTTTTTCAGTTTAACGAGGAGAGACTTAAAACGAGGAGAGACTTAACTATTTTTCGAAGCATTCTCAACAACATTTTCGTATTCTATCTCAATTTTTTCTTTAATACTGAACAACGCTTTATGTTATCGGCTTCGAATTTTTAACGTTTGTGTAACGTATTTTGGGCCAGATTCATGGATCTATTTGCATGCGCGGACGTCCTATACACGATACACATAGGTCACTCCTAAATTTTGTTTGTGTGATGACTTAGACACAGGTTCCTGTGATCTCTTCAAAGCTTCAACATGTGTGTCTCACACAGACACACACACACACACACACACACACACACACACACACACACACACACACACACACACACACACACACACACACACAGAGTATAGGCTAGGTGGCCAAAGACTGCAAACCTCACTCAAGGAGAAAGATCTTGGGGTGAGTATAACACCGAGCATGTCTCCGGAAGCACACATCAATCAGATAACTGCTGCAGCATATGGGCGCCTGGCAAACCTGAGAACAGCATTCCGATACCTTAGTAAGGAATCATTCAAGACACTGTACACCGTGTATGTCAGGCCCATACTGGAGTATGCAGCACCTGTTTGGAACCCGCACTTGATAAAGCACGTCAAGAAACTAGAGAAAGTACAAAGGTTTGCGACAAGGTTAGTTCCAGAGCTAAGGGGAATGTCCTATGAAGAAAGATTAAGGGAAATCGGCCTGACGACACTGGAGGACAGGAGGGTCAGGGAGACATGATAACGACATATAAAATACTGCGTGGAATAGACAAGGTGGACAAAGACAGGATGTTCCAGGGAGGGGACACAGAAACAAGAGGCCACAATTGGAAGTTGAAGACACAAATGAGTCAGAGAGATAGTAGGAAGTATTTCTTCAGTCATAGAGTTGTAAGGCAGTGGAATAGCCTAGAAAATGACGTAGTGGAGGCAGGAAACATACACAGTTTTAAGACGAGGTTTGATAAAGCTCATGGAGCGGGGAGAGAGAGGGCCTAGTAGCAACCGGTGAAGAGGCGGGTCCAGGAGCTAGGACTCGACCCCTGCAACCACAAATAGGTGAGTACAAATAGGTGAGTACACACACACACACACACACACACACACACGTATGTCTTTCACACACGTTATTGCATCATTTTACCTTGATAGGTGAGGGGCTCTTGATCCCAAGGACTTGATTTATCTTCCCCATGCTTTAATCGAACTTGAATGCCTCCCATTATACAGGCGATATATGACCCCCTACGGGCTTAACACTTCCCTCTAATTAAAATATAACAGTCTTCAACGCCTAATCGTATGAAATGAAAGAATCGTTTAATGAGTTAAGGCTCTGTAGGCCCAAATTTTGTTGGATTTTGTGCAATAACTGGAAAATGCATCATGTGGTCAGCTTGAAACTTTTAGTGTTGACGTGTTTTCCCTCAAAGGAAACAATGTGTTGATGTTAGGTTGTGCAAGTCAGTATGTGCTAGTCTTATTAACCAAATTAGTTTCTGTGAAATAACTGGATAATGTCTCTCTGATCAGAAATAAGTCACAGTGATTGACTTTATTTGGTTACGCCAGGTTAAATCAGCTTAATGTTTATGTATGTGTCTATGACATCTGTGTAGCCAAATTATCATTGTTAAAAATTTGTATGTTATGTACACTAAGCTTACATAAAATTTACTGTCTAAAAATATGCTCAGTTTTCGAAAAGTTTGCAATGATTTTTAGCTGAGTAGGTTGTAATTTGCTTTATTGAGAAAAAAAAATGGAAAAACTGAAATACTGCGTCTCGTGAAATAATTCTGAGCATCGCATCTGATTAGCTTCATCTGAGCAGCTTTTGAGTGCTTTTGTTTTTGGGGGATATTGGTCTCTTTGGTTCTGATTTATTTCTATTCAAGAAATTTTGATATTAGTTTCCATGTGATGACTTGTGAATGGCTCTTCTGATTCCCTTCATATCTTCAACGCTAATATTTAGCTGCATAATTAACTCAAGCCGCACTCTGCACTATTCCAGTCGCATGCATTGAAGCACGGGAAACTGAAGTAATGGATGCAGGTACACCTTTCTCGAATTAAGCAAAAACACATCTAGTCAGGTATCCCCGAATGGATACCCACTCACATCCACCTCTACTCTAATCAACATAATTCTTGAATTTTTTGCACCTATTCCCCTCCTTCCATATTAAATCATTTAACATTCTTAACTTTCACAATCAGTTCTTTCTTACATTCATACCTACACAAATATTCAAACATCCCAATTTCAACATTTTCTTCAGCGTTTTATCTATTAATACTAGCACTCACTCGAGGTATTTTAGTCGCCTTTTACGACATGAAGGTTTTACGAGGAAGAATTTCTTATCCGTATGGAGACGTCAGGAAATCTATAAGAATAAGAAATATTGAGAAATTAGAAGAAAACACAGGTGAGTGTGCAAACATTGTCAAGTAAATGAACAAATGCAGGTATGACAGGAACTTGTAGCAAGATTTACTCATGCATGTATATACATAAATATAATTATAATATAAACAGGATACAAGAGGTAGCAGAATGGCATACCTGTCATTTGTGTTTATGAGACAGAAAAGACGCCAGAAATCTTGTCATTGTGGAACAAAATTACAGGTTTCTGTTTCACACCTGTTCTATTGCGCACACACACACACACACACACACACACACACACACACACACACACACACACACACACACACACACACACACACACACACACAATCAATGGGATTTTGATGATCTGGAAAGAGGAGACAGAGGAAAAGCAGAGACCACATAATCGGAACACTTCCGTCTGGAGGTCCAAAGGTAGTAATTGCAATGATGTATAACCCACCAATGAACAGTAGGAAGCCAAGGCAAGAGTATGATGAGAGTAACAGAGCGATGGTTGACACACTGGCTGAAGTGGCCAGAAGGGCTCATGCAAGCAGGGCAAAGCTGTTGATTGTGGTTGACTTCAATCAAGACTGGACTTCAGTCACAAGGAAATTGACTGGGAGAACCTGAAGCCACATGGAGGCCCAGAAACGTGGAGGGCTAAGATGATGTTGGTACTGGAAAACTTCATGTAACAACACGAAAGAGACATTACCAGAGAGAGAGGAGAGGATGTGTTACAAACTTTCTGGAGTTTTATGATGAAGTAACAGAAGTAAGACACAGTTCCTCACAAGAGATTAGTGCAGAAACTAGAGGATCAGGCGCGTATAACGGGAATGGCACTTCAGTGGATCAGAGAATACCTGACAGGGAGACAACAACGAGTCATGGTACGTGACGAGGTATCAGTGGGCACCTGTGACGAGCGGGGTCCCACAGGGGTCGGTCCTAGGACCAATGCTATTTTTGGTATATGTGAATGACATGATGGAAGGGATAGACTCAGAGGTGTCCCTGTTCGCAGATGATGTGAAGTTAATGAGGATTAAATCAGATGAGGATCAGCCAGGCCTTCAAAGAGACCTAAACAGGCTGGACACCTGGTTCAGCAACTGGCTTCTCGAAGTCAACCCTGCCAAATGCAAAGTCATGAAGATCGGAGAAGGGCAAAGAAGACCGAAGAGAGAGT
Source organism: Cherax quadricarinatus (assembly GCF_026875155.1). Lineage (NCBI taxonomy): Eukaryota > Metazoa > Arthropoda > Malacostraca > Decapoda > Parastacidae > Cherax > Cherax quadricarinatus. The sequence goes on from NC_069399.1 coordinate 22,748,172, forward strand.
GTAGGCTAGGTGGCCAAAGACAGCAAACCTGGCTCATGGAGAAAGATCTTGGAGTGAGTATAACACCGAGCACATCTCCGACATGGCTTCGAATCCTCGGCTAGTCGCAGTGTTATTAATATATTATATATATATATTATATATATATATATATTATATATATATTATATATATATATATATTATATATTTATATATATATTATATATATATTATTTATATTATATATATATATATATATATATATATATATATATATATATATATATATATATTATTTTATATATATATATATATATATTATATATATATTATTTATATATATATATATATATATATATATATATATATATATATATTATATATATATATATATATATATTATATATATATATACATATATATATATATATATATATATATTATATATATATATATATTATGTCGTGCCGAATATGTAAAAACTGGTCAATTAGCAAGAACTCATTTAAAATTAAGTCCTTTCTAAAATTTTCTCTTATACGTTTAAAGATATATTTTTTTCATTAATGTTAATGTAAAATTTTTAATTTTGCTCCAAAAGAATCTTAGAAAACTTACCTAATCTTATTATAACAAAAAACAATTTATTTTAGCCTAACCCATCTAAATATATTTTAGATTTGTTTACAATAATTTAATACTAAACAAACACAGCGAAATATATTTTTTTCGTTAGGTTCAGAATGATTTTGGCGAAATTATTGCATACACAAATTTTCGCTTGTCCTATATGGCAAGATGAGCTTTGCTATTTAAGCCAAGATCGCAAGTTCTGCCTATTCGGCACGACACACCACACACACACACACACACACACACACACACAACACACACACACACACACTCACACACTCACACACACACACACACACATATATATATATATATATATATATATAATATATATATTATATATATATATATATATATATATATATATTATATATGCAAAACAACCACTCTGAAAAAATAGAGAAATTCCAAGCGCTTTCGTGAATACTCACATTATTGATAATGTGAGTAGTCACGAAAGCGCTTGGAATTTCTCTGTTTTTTCAGAGTGGTTGTTTTGCATATTCTGAAATCACCTGTTTACTGTGATCTTATTGCATATATATATATATATATATATATATATATATTATATATATATAATATATATTTATATATATATATATATATATATATATATATATATATATAATGTATGTATATGTAATATCTGCATTATCCACCTCCTCTTTTCACAGTATGATGAAGATTCAAACAATCTGAACCAGGAAAGTAAAAAAATTGTCTGCTGTTTGGGTCGTTGATCGTCTTTTGTTACACGAGATGATCACTTGGTAATATTGTTGCAAACCTAACAAATATGCATTTAGAAATATTATTATTTCGTTTTTCGTAATCATTTGGAAAGATGTATCATCGTTATGAGCCATAAAAATGCAGTGAAACCGAAGTTATTGCATTATAATACTAATGTTCGATACTAAAAAGGGTCATTTTATGTGAGTTACTGTGTGTATATTTGATAATACGGTGGACCCCCGCATAACGATTACCTCCGAATGTGACCAATTATGTAAGTGTATTTATGTAAGTGCGTTTGTACGTGTATGTTTGGGGGTCTGAAATGGACTAATCTACTTCACAATATTTCTTATGGGAACAAATTCGGTCAGTACTGGCACCTGAAC
>NC_069399.1:22750412-22770068 GCF_026875155.1 Cherax quadricarinatus
TCTGATGTAACATACAACAACTACAAGACTCTGACTGTAACATACAACAACTACAAGACTCTGACTGTAACATACAACAACTACAAGACTCTGACTGTATCATACAACAACTACAAGACTCTGACTGTAACATACAACAACTACAAGACTCTGACTGTAACATACAACAACTACAAGACTCTGACTGTAACATACAACAACTGCAAGACTCTGAGTGTAACATACAACAACTACAAGACTCTGTAACATACAACAACAAGACTCTGACTGTAACATACAACAACAAGACTCTGACTGTAACATACAACAACAAGACTCTGACTGTAACATACAACAACTACAAGACTCTGACTGTAACATACAACAACAAGACTCTGACTGTAACATACAACAACAAGACTCTGACTGTAACATACAACAACTACAAGACTCTGACTGTAACATACAACAATACAAAGAATAAACAAAAAAAAAAAAAAAAAAAAAACAACTACAAGACTCTGACTGTAACATACAACAACTACAAGACTCTGACTGTAACATACAACAACTACAAGACTCTGACTAACATACAACTACAAGACTCTGACTGTAACATACAACAACAAGACTCTGACTGTAACATACAACAACTACAAGACTCTGACTGTAACATACAACAACTACAAGACTCTGACTGTAACATACAACAACTACAAGACTCTGACTGTAACATACCACAACTACAAGACTCTGACTGTAACATACAACAACTACAAGACTCTGACTGTAACATACCACAACTACAAGACTCTGACTGTAACATACAACAACTACAAGACTCTGACTGTAACATACAACAACTACAAGACTCTGACTGTAACATACTACAACTACAAGACTCTGACTGTAACATACAACAACTACAAGACTCTGACTCTAACATACAACAACTACTAGATTCTGACTGTAACATACAACAACTACAAGACTCTGACTGTAACATTCAACAACTACAAGACTCTGACTGAAACATACAACAACTACAAGACTCTGACTGTAACCTACAACAACAACAAGACTCTGACTGTAACATACAACAACTACAAGACTCTGACTGTAACATACAACAACTACAAGACTCTGTAACCTACAACAACAACAAGACTCTGACTGTAACCTTCAACAACTACAAGACTCTGACTGTAACCTTCAACAACTACAAGACTCTGACTGTAACACACAACAACTACATGACTCTGACTGTATCATACAACAACTACAAGACTCTGACTGTAACATTCAACAACTACAAGACTCTGATTGTAACATACAACAACTACAAGACTCTGACTGTAACATACAACAACAAGACTCTGACTGTATCATACAACAACTACAAGACTCTGCCTGTAACATACAACAACTACAAGACTCTGACTAACATACAACAACAAGACTCTGACTGTATCATACAACAACTACAAGACTCTGCCTGTAACATACAACAACTACAAGACTCTGACTGTAACATACAACAACTACAAGACTCTGACTGTAACATACAACAACTACAAGACTCTGACTGAATCATACAACAACTACAAGACTCTGACTGTAACATACCACAACTACAAGACTCTGTAACATACAACAACTACAAGACTCTGACTGTAACATACCACAACTACAAGACTCTGACTGTAACATACAACAACTACAAGACTCTGACTGTAACATACAACAACTACAAGACTCTGACTGTAACATACAACAACTACAAGTCTCTGACTGTAACTACAACAACTACAAGACTCTGACTGTAACATACAACAACTACAAGACTCTGACTGTAACATACAACAACTACAAGACTCTGACTGTATCATACAACAACTACAAGACTCTGACTGTAACATACAACAACTACAAGACTCTGACTGTAACATACAACAACTACAAGACTCTGACTGTAACATACAACAACTACAAGACTCTGTATCATACAACAACTACAAGACTCTGACTGTATCATATAACAACTACAAGACTCTGACTGTAACATACAACAACTACAAGACTCTGTAACATACAACAACTACAAGACTCTGACTGTAACATACAACAACTACAAGACTCTGTATCATACAACAACTACAAGACTCTGACTGTATCATACAACAACTACAAGACTCTGACTGTAACATACAACAACTACAAGACTCTGACTGTAACATACAACAACTACAAGACTCTGACTGTAACATACAACAACTACAAGACTCTGACTGTAACATACAACAACTACAAGACTCTGACTGTAACATACAACAACTACAAGACTCTGACTGTAACATACAGCAACTACAAGACTCTGACTGTAACATACAACAACTACAAGACTCTGACTGTAACATACAACAACTACAAGACTCTGACTGAAATCATACAACAACTACAAGACTCTGACTGTAACATATAACAACTACAAGACTCTGTAACATACAACAACTACAAGACTCTGACTGTAACATACAACAACTACAAGACTCTGTATCATACAACAACTACAAGACTCTGACTGTATCATACAACAACTACAAGACTCTGACTGTAACATACAACAACTACAAGACTCTGACTGTATCATACAACAACTACAAGACTCTGACTGTAACATACAACAACTACAAGACTCTGTAACATACAACAACTACAAGACTCTGACTGTAACATACAACAACTACAAGACTCTGTATCATACAACAACTACAAGACTCTGACTGTATCATACAACAACTACAAGACTCTGACTGTAACATACAACAACTACAAGACTCTGACTGTAACATACAACAACTACAAGACTCTGACTGTAACATACAACAACTACAAGACTCTGACTGTAACATACAACAACTAGAAAACTCTGTAACATAAAATAATTAGAAGACTCCTGTTACTCAGCAAGGGTTAACATTAAACATGACTTACCCTACGAAATCCCATGAATTTTCGTAGAGTTCCCAGGAAGCTCTGTGGCTTAGATAGAGCTGGGCTATGCAAAAAGAACCCTGAACCTGGGGATCAATAGTGGAAAAGAAAGGCTCATCAAACGGAAGGAATCTGAAATATGGACAACAAAATCCTAAATTAATCAAAACTTCAATTAAATAATACGCTAAGAACCCCTGTATCTAGCTTTATAAATCTGTCTTACGCCCTCGCGTACTAATAAAGGTCATGGAGAACCGCACACACAAATAATTCACCTGGAAAGTTCAACACCGGGCAAAGCAAATCAACCCGGGAGTTGGTGAGTTCAAGAACCAGGATGGGTTGCTGGCCACATAGTAGAAAATTCTTTAAAAACATGGTAAAATTACTTTTACTAGGCACAATATAATGAACAAGTTAGATAACGTAGACTCCAGCCAGTCTTCAAAACATTTAACGTGACGTAAAAGCTACCAAAATTTCAAGCTTGCCAACCTGCAGTGCACCACACCAGGAAATTTTGCACCCATTCAGATAAATTCATGTAACAACTTTCTTTCTATACCTTTTAAAACGAACACTGCGGGAAAATTTGGAAATTTTCATCACCTTAAATTTTGAAAATTTAAACCATAGAAATAAATTTCAATAATTTTCCTCTTAAGAGAGTAAAATGATTAATGTATTAAGAAGACAAAGTATATTTAAAAATAAAATTTGCAAATACTGTATTATCAAATATACACACAGTAACTCACATAAAATGACCCTTTTTAGTATCGAACATTAGTATTATAATGCAATAACTTCGGTTTCACTGCATTTTTATGGCTCATAACGATGATACATCTTTCCAAATGATTACGAAAAACGAAATAATAATATTTCTAAATGTATATTTGTTAGGTTTGCAACAATATTACCAAGTCATCATCTCGTGTAACAAAAGACGATAAACGACACAAACAGCAGACAATTTTTTTACTTTCCTGGTTCAGATTGTTTGAATCTTCATCATACTGTGAAAAGAGGAGGTGGATAATGCAGACATTACATTATATATATATATATATATATATATATATATATATATATATATATATATATATATATATATATATATATATATATATGTGTGTGTGTGTGTGTTGTGTGGTGATATATATATATATATATATATATATATATATATATATATATATAATATATATATATATATATATATATATATATATATTATATATTTTTTTTAATATAGGGAAGTACCACCTCTATAGCTGGAATGGGGACCCTCATCCTCAGAGAAGACAATAAACGTACCTCAGGGAAAACTCAAGGTTCTCCCCGGAGCTGTTTGAATATTTTCTTCTCCTACCACCCCCTATATTTATATTCTATGTGAACATTTATTAATAAACAAAATACATTTACAGAAAAAAACATAAACATGAATACAATGGCACAATGTATCAGAGATGATGAATTTCCTCCAGCTCCTCCGAGGCTGGACGTGAACCAAGTATGCAGCAAGCATTTCCCCTCTGGATGGCGACGCTGAGGCGCTGGAACATGAAAGTGGCTGCCCTTGGGTCCCTGGTGGTGTCGATGAGTCTGGAACCCAATTCTTTAAGGAAACGTGTGGCATTTTTTCCCCATGATCCCAAGGTCTCTGATCCCACTGGGACAAATTGATACTGTTGGCTAATGTCCCTGTACTTGCTGATCTTGTACTCCTCCCTGTGGTCAGCAGCTCCTCCCTGTCACCCCACACTGTGATGGATATAGGTGTCAGCCAGTGTGGACACACAGGTATAGTCCCATGCTAAGAGCTTGCCATTCTTCCAATGATAGATGGTGATCCCGTCGGGGCGGTTTGCTGGGTTGTGGGTATTGTTTGCTGCAAGTGATCGTGGCTCCCTCTCGGCAGGGCATCCAGCTGTAGCAAGGGTTCTCTTAATGATGTCGTTGACCTCATTGTGTCTTGCATGCCAGCCCTTGGTTTTGGAACAGTTAAGACCATGTAGACCGTATTGGTCTGCTTGCACTTCGCCGCAAATACACATATATTCTGTGTGAATTGGGGCAGCAAGGCGCAGAGCCACTGCAATACGGAGGGTCTTAGGGTCGAGTCGCGTTCCCATTGCCGATATGGGAACTGTTTGGAGGAAGTCCCCGGAGTGAGGTGCACTCACAGCCTGGAGACGGGCAATCTCCCTATCTGATGTTGCAGCCCTGAGCATGTTGGCAAGCACCTTTTCAGCAATTGGGCTATCCCAGCTTGACTGTTTGTGAGCCAGTGCTTCACTAGGGTTTGGTGCTGGAGCAGCAAGAGTCTCCCATTCGGTGATGGCACTGACATAGCTAGGGTCTTCTATTCCTGCTGAGTCACTGAGGGTGTCAGGAAGAATTTGTCTTATCAACTCGTTTGATGCAATGGAAGAGGATAGGAAAGCTGGTAGAGCAATCTGGGAGGATCTGCATACTCCTAGCCCTCCAAGCCTGACCGGAAGTGAGGCTTGCAACCACTGTCCATCGTCAAGGGAAAGATTCAATACACTCTCTAGCATGGCCTTCAGGAGAGAGTCATATTCCTTGAGTTTTGGACTGCTGAAGGCTGGGGAGCATCTCAGAAAATAGGTAAGTTTTGGGGTTGACAGGCACCTGGTGAGTAGGTAGAAGGCATCGTGTGTGTCAATGTCTTTCATCCTGCTTTCCATCGTCCGGAGGTCTGAGACTTTTTTTCCTAGGATCAGATCGATGGCATTGGACCCAAGAGGAGCACCGAGGAGAGTGCTATTGGCTGGATCAATGGCTCGTGCTCCTGGTAAAACGGTACTAATATTCTGGATCAACTGTTGATTGGTAGAATAGGCCGAATAGGCAGAACTTGCGATCTTGGCTTAAATAGCAAAGCTCATCTTGCCATATAGGACAAGCGAAAATTTGTGTATGCAATAATCATTCTGAACCTAACGAAAAAAATATATTTCGCTGTGTTTGTTTAGTATTAAATTATTGTAAACAAATCTAAAATATATTTGGATGGGTTAGGCTAAAATAAATTGTTTTTGTTATAATAAGATTAGGTAAGTTTTCTAAGATTCTTTTGGAGCAAAATTAAAAATTTTTACATTAACATTAATGAAAAAAATATATCTTTAAACGTATAAGAGAAAAATTTAGAAAGGACTAATTTTTAAATGAGTTCTTGAAATTGACCTTTTTTAAATTGGGGCACGACTTTATATATTATATTATATATAAAATTATTATATTATATATAAATATATAATATATATTAATAACACTGCATACCCGAGGTTTCGAAGCCATGTCGGAGATGTGCTCGGTGTTATATCACCCCAAGTTTTTCTCCATGGCCGGTTTGCTGTCTTTGGCCACCTAGCCTACACTCCCCTTTTCCGGTCTTCTTTGCCCTTCTCCGTTTTTGGGAACTTTGCTTTTGGCAGGGTTTGACTTCGAAAAGCCAGTTGGGGACCGGGTCCAGACTGTTTGGTCTCTTTGAAGGCCTGGTTCCCCATCTGTTTTAATTCTCTCTTTAATTTCACATCTTGCGAACAGGGATATCTTGAGTCTATCCCCTTCCATCTTCATTACATTCCCAAAAAATACATTGGCCCTGGACCGACCCCCTGGGGGGACCCCGTCGTCACAGGTGCCCCGATACCTCCCCGTCCATGACTCGTTTTTGTTCCCTTCGGGTATTCTCGATCCACTGAAGTCCCCTTCCGTTATACGCCCCGATCCTTATTTTTTGCATAATCTCTTGTGAGGCGGGTTTACTTCTGTTACTTTTTCTTTTAAAACCCCAGAAAGTTTGAAACAAACCCTCTCTCTCCTCGGGAAATGTCTTTTTCGTGTTTTACATAAGTTTTCCAGTACCAACTCATTTACCCCTACGTTTCGGGGCCTCCATGTGGTTCAGGTTCTCCCAGTCAATTTCCTTGTGATGAAGTCCAGTTTAAATGAAGTCCCCACAATCAGCGTTTTTGCCCTGCTTGCAGGGCCCCTTCTGGCCCTTCCCCATGTGTCAACCACGCCTTTTATTTTCATACTCTTGCCTTGGTTCCCTACTGTTCTTGGGGGTTATACATCATTGCTTTTTCTACTTTGGCCTCAGAGGAAGTTTTTCGTTTTTTGGGGTCTCTGTTTTTCCTCTGTCCCCCTCTTTCCAGATCATCAAAACCCCCATTGATTGTGGTGGTGTTGTGTGTGTGGTGTGTGTGTTGTGGGTGTGGTTGTTGTGTGGTGTTTGTGTGTTTTGGGTGTGTGTGTGTGTGCGCGCAAAAAAAACAGGTGTGAAACGAAACCTGTATTGTTTTTCCCACAATGACAAGATTTCGGAGTCTTTTCTGCTCTAAACACAAATACAGGTATGCCTTCTGTATTCTTGTACCCTGTTTATTTAAATTATTTTTTGTATTACATGCAGAGTAATCTTGCTAAAGTTCCTGTCAACGCTTTTGTTCTTTACTTGACAATGTTTGCACACTCCCCTGTTTTTCTTCAAAATTTCAAAATATTTTTATTCTTTAGTTTTCCTGACGTCTCCTAGGATAAGAAATTTTCCTCGTAAAACCTTTTATGTCGTAAAAGGGGACTAAAATACCCCGAGTAAGTGCTTTTTAAATAGATAAAAAGCTGAAGAAAATGTTGAAAATTGGGATGTTTGAATATTTTGTAGGATGAATGTAAAAAAGAACTGATTGTGAAAGTTAAAAATTTTTAAATGATTTAATATGGAAGGGGGGAATAGGTGCAAAAAATTAAAAATTTTATTGATTAGAGTAGAGGGGGGTGTGAGTGGGTATCCATTCGGGGACCCTGACTAGATGTGTTTTTGCTTTAAATTTGAGAAAGGTGTACTGCATCCATTACTTAGTTTCCCGTGCTTTAATGCATGCGACTGGAAAAGTGCAGAGTGCGGCTTGAGTTAATTATGCAGCTAAATATTAGCGTTAAGATAGAAGGGAAAAGAAGACCATTCACAATCATCACATGGAAACTAATATCAAAATTTTCTTGAATAGAAATAAATCAGAACCAAAAAAGACCAATATCCCCCCAAAAACAAAAGCACTAAAGCTGTCAGATGAAACAATCAGTGCGATGCCCCAGAATTATTTTTCCCAGACGCGTATTTTAGTTTTTCATTTTTTTCATAAGCAAATTGCAACCATCAGCTAAAAATCTTTGCAAAAATTTTTAAAAGAGATATTTTTTGACGTAAATTTTATGTAAGTTTGTACATAAATCATTTTTTAACAAAGTTAAATTTTTTTCAAGATGTTTTGAAATACATAAACATAAAGGGGTTTAACCCCGGCGTAACCAAATAAAGTCAATCACTGTGGGGTTTTTTTGATCGAGAGAATTATCCATTATTTCACAGAAAATAAATTTTGGGTTTTAAGTAGCACATACTGCTTGACAACCAAAAAATCACCATTGTTTCCTTTGGGGGAAAAAAACGTCAACACTAAAAATTTCAAGCTGACCACATGATGCATTTTCCAGTTATTGCACAAAATCCCAAAAAAAATTTGGCCTACAGAGCCTTAAACCCTTAAAAGATTCTTTTATTTCATACGTTAGGGGTTGAAATGTTTTAAAATTTTAAAATTGGGAAGTGTTAAGCCCGAAGGGGGTCATAAATTTTCCCCGTATAAAGGGGGGGCATTTTTAAGTTCGATTAAAGATGGGGAAAATAAACAAGTCCTTGGGGCAAGAGCCCCTCCCTTCAAGGTAAAAAAAATGCAAAAAGTGTTTTTAAAACTACGTGGTGTGTTTTTGTGGTGTGTGTGTGTGTTGTACCACCTATTTTACCACTATTTGTGTTGCAGGGGTCGAGTCCTAGCTCCCGGACCCCCTCTTACCGGTTGCTCTAGGCCCCCTCTCCCCGCCCCTGAGCTTTATCAACCTCGTCTTAAAACTGTGATTTTTTCCCTTTGCCTCCATTTCGTCATTTTTAGGCTTTTCCACTCCCCTTACAACTCTATGACTGAAGAAATACTTCCTACTTTCTCTCTGACTAAATTTGTGTCTTCAACTTAAATTTTGGGGCCCTTTTCTTGTTTTGTCCCCCCCCTTAAAACTTCCGCCCTTTGCCCACCTTGTCTTTTCCCAAACGCAGTTTTTTTAAAAAAGTCGTTATAAAGGTCTCCCTGACCCTCCTTTTCCTCCGTTGTCGGGGGCCGGGTTTTTTCCAAAATTTTTTCTTATAGGACTTTCCCCCCTTAGCTCTGGAACAAACCCTTGCCCAAAACCCTTTGTCTTTCTCTTTTTTCTTGAAAGGGGCTTTACAAGTTGCGGGTTTCCCAAAAGGGCTGCATACTCCAGTATGGGCCCGACATACACGGTGTACAGTGTCTTGAATTTTGCCCCAAAATAAGGGGAAACGGAAAGCTGTTTTCAGGTTTTCCCAGGGGGCCCCTATGCTGCAGCAGTTATCCCGATTGATGTGTCTTCCGGGGGACTTTCTCGGTGTTAGACTCACCCCAAGATCTTTCTCCTTTAGTGAGGTTTGCAGTCTTTGGCCACCCCCCCTAACCCCTGTGGTGTGGTGTGTGTGTGTGTGTGTGGGTGTGGTGTGTGTGTGTTGGGGGTGTGTGTGTGTGTTGTGTGTGTGTCTGTGTGAGACACACAAAGTTGAAGCTTTGAAGAGATACAGGAACCCCGGTTTTTAAGTCTCAAAACAAACAAAAATTTTAAAAGGAGTGACCTATGTGGGAAACGTGTATAGGACGTCCCCGCATGCAAAAGATCCCTGAATCTGGCCCAAAAAACTTAAAACAAAAAGTTTAAAAAATTTAAAGCCGGGTAACCCTAAAACGTTGTTCGGTATTAAAGAAAAATTTTTGGGTGAAAACGAAAATGTTTTTTGGGAATTTCTTCGAAAAATAGTTTTAAATCTCTCCCCCGTTTTAAGTCTCTCCTTTGTTAAACTGAAGGGAAAAAAAAAAACCTATATTTTTAAAGATTTTTCAGGTTTTCCCTTTTTTCATTTACCCTTTGTTTTAAAAATTTTTTGCCTTTCTGTAACAAAAAAAAATATTTTGATCGTATCTGTTTAAAAAATTTTAGTTGATAAAACTGTTTTAAAAAAAAGCAAAAATAAAAACAAAAAAAATTTTTCCCTTTTTAGGACACCCCGATTTAATTGAAGACTGTCACAAAGGATCGGGGAAAAGGGAAAAGGAAAAACATATAACCCCATTCTCTTTTTGACTCTGCCCTTGGGAGGTCTTTAAAAGCTCTCCTTCCTTTTCCAGTCTTTTACTACGATCCCCTTGGGGGGGGAACCTCAAAAAATCTCCACGATGGGGCACATCGGTGAAATTTAAATCCCAAAATTGCTGTCGGTTTGACGACCCCCGGAAAAACTTGAGCTTGAGCCCCACTCAACACCTGTCCCTTCCCCCGCCAAGGGTTCTTCAAGATTACTTCACTGAAAGGAGCTTTCATCGTCACTTTTCTCGATGATGCTGAAGCTGACAAAGTACTTACACTACTGCCATGAGACCTTTGAAGACCGCGGCTTTACTATCTCCACGTCAACATACATGCTTGCAAAACGTTCTGCATTCATGAAAACGCCTTGACAGGCTAATCACGAACATGTCCATCGATGAAATTACATCATCACTTGAAGACCTCAACACTTTGGGCAAAGATTGACTCTGTTGTGAAGATCCCCAACGCTTCCTCGATGCTCAAGGTCACGTTTCTGGACGTTACCATGGCGACCAGAGCATTGTCTGATGGCCTGGCCATCTCTTACTACTTTATCAACCCTCGTCAGATTGAGCCTGAACGATTCACTTACATAACACCTTGTTGGACATGCTACTCGTGCAGTCACTACTGCCGACTGCCACGTGAATATAAAAAGATATGTTCCACCTGTGGGTCTGCAGTTCACGATTTTCGTTCTTGCACTTCCACTGTTGCTCCCACTTGCATCAACTGTAAGAGTGATCACCTACTCTTGCAGCTAAATGTCCAGTGCGTAAAATATCCTCTCTAAGAAACTGAAGGAAGAAACTAAGAAGTCATCTGGAACCTCTCCTACATACGCTGCAATTGCAAAGATTCAATCAACATCATCTAAGATTCTACAAGCCACTCAACAGTTGTCTCCACCATCTCTCACTACCCAGCCTCCCTGATGATATCTCTGCCAAATTCTATTACTGCATGTTTGCTCACATGCAAAATACTGCAAAGCCTGACTCTTTCAACACGACTATTAATGAACTTCTTGCGCTTAACAACATGCCATCATTTAACTTCCCTGCAGTCCACCATCAGCTGAGATTTTGAAAATAATCCCGATGATCGTCAGTTTCGAAGCGCCAGATGACTTGAAGGATTAATAATTGATAACGACGACGCCTCCTCTTCTGAATTCTCCAATCAACATTCACCTGACAACATCCAAGACAGTACCACGCCTGCTATTCGTCGATTGGCTCGTCGTGGCGGCGTCAATAGCATTTCCTTGCTCCACTCACCACTACAAAATGGACCAATCAGAAGCCACGATTCCACCACAGTCTTCTATACACTCTGTACCGGAGACACCAACACTGAATGAACCTTCCATGCTGCAACCACCAACAAAAACCTCACTAATCATCACTCGACGTATTGATACAGAAGACCAACACCGAGATCAATACCTGCACTGGAAAGATATAACTTTTTATACGACTCCCGACCAAGACCCCACCATGAATGTCGACACTTTGTACGAGAATTTAGTCGATAGAAGAGTCAAGTTACAAATCGAAAAGGAACCCTTTGCCCCCTTCACAGTTAAGTCCTTGACTATTACTACCGACCCAGCCTTTCAAACCCAAGATTACAAAGACTACCATCGTTTCCCCCCAACAACTGCACAACATAAAAAGCTTCTAAGAAGAAATGGTCCCTGCCCCAACTTCAACGACACCCGACCAATAAAAAACTGCCCCCCTGGCCCAAGCCCTAGTTCCCCGCCCCAATAAACATCAAGAATGAAAAGATGCATATAGCTTGCCAGCCAACACGAGTGTTCTCCTGCTTTTGTGTTGTTGTTCCCGTCCTGCCCCAAAGGGCTTGGGTTTTGGGGCCCTATCCGACCTTTTATCTCGATCAAGACCCCCGTCCCCGATTTCCCTCGCCTTGTCCCCCCTTGCCCCTCGCCCCTGTGGTTCCTTACCTGGATCCCCTTTCATTATTCAAGCATCGACACCATGCCTGCCCTCAGGTGGGGAGAGCCCCCAACTTGCAGCTAACAAAGTGTTTTTTTTTCCCCATAGGCCCCTTGGAGGGGGGATGGCAACCAGAGAGGCCTGTTTGGGGCTAGCCTTTGGGGACAGGGGGCCCAAAGATGGGGAGGTACTTGTGCCCCCTACCATGGAGATTTAGGTCTCGGGACATCCCAAGACGGGGGCCAAGCCGGGCCCCCTTGGAAAAAGGCCCCCGGGCCGGAGAATCCGGGCGAAAGAAGGAAAAACAGCAAAGGCACCTAATAATTTATTTTATTCCAATTTTTTTTAAATTTTCTGTAAAATTTAACCTTGAAATTAGACTAAATTCAAAATATTTCATCCTATTTTAAAAAAAAAACATATATTTGACGTAAATGAAAAAAACACTTTAGTTACTGAATAAAAAATGACTGTTACTTTTTATCAATAAACTGGCAAATTGGGACGAAACCACCCATGAAAGCGTGAGTCTTGTGTTTCAGGAAATTACACTATTGCTAAAATTTTTGCACCCTATAAAAGAGTCATTTTTCGTTAAAACACAGACTAAATACAAAGTTTTATTCACTATTTTACAACAACAACAAATTTGCCTGCAGGAAATTTACGGGGTATTTATCCATCCTAAGATCTCAACCTTTTTATTGATTCTTTCGAAGAAGTAATTAAAATTTATTTAACTGATTAAATGGAAAAAAAATTTCACACTATTTACAAAAAAAAAATAGTCTATCTTCCCCACCTTTGAGTTTCCCCTCTCCCCATATCTTTTTTTTTTACACTTTTGAAATGATTGAAGTTTCCGGCACTGTGCATTTGGACTTATCCGCCATCCTGATGGGGGGTTTGGGAATTATTGATTCAAGAACCCCCAGAGCCATGTAACAAGAAAAGAAAATTTTAGAACCCCCACGCCGACAAACATTAGGGGAAAATCATGATCAGAACATAATTTTTTGATATTTTACCTTTTTTTTAAAATAGTTTACAGGTTTTAGGTAAAGTATTAAACTAAAACAAAATTAAAAAAATTTTAGTTTTAGGCTTAATATTTATATTGGGTAGAAATGATTGGAAAATTTTATACGTAAAAACCCTAGGGGTCCTCCAACGAAACAAGGACATTGGACAATGACAGGTTTGAAAGCCCTAAAATTTCACTTTTTACTACACACGGTTTTCCCCCCGCGTTACTTGCGCTAAAAAACGTGTTCAGAGGCCTTACAACGAATCGTGGGTTGAGCTCTGGCCAGATCCGTTATTGACATTTACTTCCCTTTAACCCTTTTGTCACGTGGGCCCCAATATGAGTGGGGAAATCGGATACCCAAATTATGGTTAAAAACGTTGCCCCTGACCAAAGATCGGAAATTTGTAAATTTATTTTACGCCGTGTCAACAGCCCCTTTCTAAAGAGAGCTTAACACAAAAGGGGATTTACTACATTTTCATACTGTAATGGATTCAAAGACTTGGGCACAGAGTACCAGAACTTGTCGTCTTCCAAGAATTTTTTCCTCGTTATCTTGCATAAGTGTTGAAAATTTTAAGCCATTTGGTAAGGGGGGCTTGAGATGAACAAAAAAAAATCGATAAATTGAGAAAAAAAAAAGAATTAAAAAAAAATTTAGGGAATTTCTGAAAGGCATCCCTATGGAAAACACAAATATTATTATTTATTTTTTATTTTAATAATAATAAAATTTAATAAAAATTAATAATAAAAAATAATAATCCCCGAACAGTGAATTCACCATTATAGGGACCCGGCCCGGCGCAAATGATCTGCAACAGCGCGTCGGAGGGCTGCTGATTTGGACCATTACCCCAAAAAAGGTCTCAAACCCTTCACCAACTCTTCCCCGAAAGGTCGAAGCCGGCACAACAACGGTTCGAGGCCAGCTGGGTTGTATACAAACACTACAAGGCTCGGGGTACTGCGCTTACAGCTGCTGAAGACAGCCAGGGTTAAGGGCTTTCTTTTTGCCCCCCTGATAAACAAAAAAACACATCTAAAAGGGGAGAATTTTGCAGGAAATAACATGTACCCCCACATTAAAAGGGATTTTTACCTACAGTCAGACATTAATAAATTACAGGGGAAAATTTGTATAATAAAGGTTCTCTATTAAAAAAAGGGTTTTTTAAAACCCATTTTGGTTATTTCACTTTTACCAAAAAATTTTAATAAAATAACCTTAAAAAACCTAACTAATATTTATCTATATAAATTATCCGATACCATTCTATCAGAATGTTAACCTGCCTTCCCCCAAAATCCATAACGATGCCCTGAAATATCCCTTTTTTCTATCAAACCCTCCGTATGCCCTTCACAAGAATAATTTGATAGCTACTAACACCCCAAACCCCCTCTAATCTCACCCAACACACACAAAATACCTACGCTCACTGAACCTAAACCCACCGAGACAGTCACAGATAAATCCCCCAGCCCCCCATCCCCCAAAATACTCCCACACCTAAATTTAGTTACTCCCCCAAACCCCCCCAGACATTTCCCCCAAAAACCATCCATCTATTCAGCCCCACAACTCCCACCCGATACTCCAACATCCACTTTTCCATACTCCCCCACCCCTTTTCAACACTCGTAAAACTTCATTAAATATTCCCCAAAAACCCCCAGAAATCCCACAAAAATCCCCTTCCCCCCAGACTCACGATATTCCCCCAAAACCCCCCAATTTTTTCCCCCAAAACCCCCCAGACATATCATATCCCCTCAAACCCACCCCAAAGGCCCGCTTTAAACGCCCCCAATCTTTAGATACTCCCACAACCCATCCCACACTCCCCCAAAAACCCCCAGACACTCCCATAAGCACCCAGACACCCCCAAGCCCCCCAACACCCCACAAACCCCAAAATCCCAAGACCCCCAAAAATTCCCACAAACCCCCCAGTACTCAGCCACCCAGACAGTCACACAAACCACCCCAAAACCCCACAAGCCCCCGACACTCCCCCAAACCACCCAGGCCCTCCCCCAAAACCACCCAGACACCCCACAAGCCACCCCGACACTCCCAAACCACCCCTCAACAAGCCACCCAGCAGTCACACAACCACCCAGACCTCCCCCAACCCCCCCAACCTCCCCCAAACCCCCCAGACATCCCCAAAAACCACCCAGACACTCCCACAAGCCACCCAGACACTCCCACAAGCCACCCGACACTCCCACAAGGCACCCAGACACTCCCACAAGCCACCCAGTCACACAAGCCACCCAGACAGTCACACAAGCCACCCAGACACTCCCACAAGCCCCCCAGACACTCCCACAAACCACCCAGACACTCCCACAAACCACCCAGACACTCCCACAAGCAACCAACACTCCCACAAGCCACCCAGACAGTCACACAAGCCACCCAGACAGTCACACCAAGCCACCCAGTCACACAAAGCCACCCAGTCACACAAGCCACCCAGACACTCCACAAGCCACCCAGACAGTGGAGGTGCTAACACAGGTCCGGCAACAGGGTTTCGCTGCAATTTGAGGCGAGGTAAAAAATCCAGAGAGTTATCACTCTCCCACAACATAATAGCGACCATTACTAAAAATTTCTGCCTAGACCTATCTGCTCGCCACGCACACTTACCATCCCTTCTCTCCTGTTCCCATAACCTCTTCCTCTCTCTCTCTCTCTCTTCCTCCTATCTCCGTTTTCCATTTTTTTTTCACACAGGGGTTTTTCAAGGTTAGGGTGAGCAAAGAGCTGTTTACCTACCTCAACTCATTTGAAAGTCTTTTCCTTGTTAAAAAAGGAGCCATCTGTGGGCAGCCATTTCAATTAGTCAACTGACTATTTGGTTGATATCATTATGCTGTACGAACATGTTCCAGACTCGAGTCATCCTAAAAAATAATAATAATAATAATAATAATAATAACAATAATAATACTAATAATATCTTTATTTCTACAAGTTCATGTACAAGGTATACAGACCATAGCTGACATCAATGACATACTACTATATATAGAAAGCTGCTTGTTATGTAGGTCAGTTTTGCCCCAGATGCGACCCACACCAGTCGACTAACACCCAGGCACCCATTTTACTGATGGAACTTAGACAACCGGTGTAAAGAAACACGCCAAATGTTTCTACCCTCGCTGGAATCGAACCCGAACTTCGCCGTGTGAAGCGAGAGGTTTAGCCACCAAGCCACAGGTCATCCTGGTAATAAATGATCTCAGATGAAGTTGATGTCCTGGAGAAGGGTACAGTCAGAGTGAAGTTGCTGCCCGTCTTGTTGTGTAGAAGCTCACTTATCGCTGTCCTGGGAGTGGAGCCAAGTGTGGTATTTTTTCCTCTCTCCTCTCTTCTCATTTAATTTTTCTTATGTTTTCCTTATTACTCTTATGTATCCTTTTCCCCTTTAATTTCCTCTTTTGCAGTTCAGGTTGCCTTACTCCCTTCTTTCAACCTCATCCAATTATTCATCCTAACTCACTTCCTCAAATTCATCCTCATTCCTTATTCACATTCGCTGCTTTCTCACCCCTATGCCAAATCGTCCCGTTTCTCCTCTCCACTTCTTCAAATCCTCCTCATCCTCTCATTCAAATCCTCCCCTCCTCATCCTCTCATTCAAATCCTCCTCCTCCTCCTCATCCTCTCATTCAAATCCTCTTCCTCCTCATCCCACTTTTAAATCCTTTTTCTCTTTGTTCACTTCTTTATATCCTCCTCTCCCTCATCTCTTCTTTAAATCTAATTATTCTCATTCCTTCTTGCAAATCCCCCTCCTCATATTTTTCCAATTTACCTCCCTCCTCACCAGCTCTTCTAACTCTTCCTTTTTATCCTGCCCACTCTTCCATAATTTCTTGCTGTTGTGAATCATCAACACAGAAGGTTCGTTGAGCAGGACACCGCAGTCAGCAGTCAGGGTCCCTGACTGCTGACTCCCCTGTGACTCAGGCTCCAACTGCTTGTCCAGCATCAAATGTTACCTCGTACATTCTGTCAGACATCATTTTGACTCTTCAAGTCCTACGAAACATTAAATGATACATCACTTCATTTGTAAGACGTGAGTTCGATGTCTCTGAGTAGTTTCGAAACATCAAGTCACTAATATCAAAGGAGAAAATACCTAGAAGATACATGTCTCAGCAGGGGCACGTTTCCTGTCGCCTGGAATAGGTTTCCGGTTCTAAACATGATAAAATACCGAGCAGGGTAGCTCCTGTGAATATAGTGGTACTACAACACAATCGCGAACAGGCGACCTTGATGCAGAACAAACCACATGGAATGGTAATCTTTAGATCAAGACACATGGGCAACAGTTAGGTAACTATATCCGAAACGTTTCGCCTACGCAGTAGGCTTCTTCAGTTGAGTACAGAGGAGGCAGCAAAAGCAGTGGAGATGTAAAGACGATGTAATCAGTCCATCACCCTTGAAGACGTAGTGAGGTAGTCAATCAGCCTGGGACTGACCATTTCCATGGTAACTCCTGCCTCACCCCCACCCTAGCTGGGTCTGTCGTCTCAACAGTCCTCATATCGCACAGACGTCGACTGCAATTATAGTTAAGAACAAGGCCATTATGCTTAAAATAACCCATTTGTTTCAAGTTACTGGACAGCCAGAAGGCAGCTGTTCAACTACATGACAGGCAGCAATTACCACTTGCACTTTGGGTGGTGTCATTGCATCCTCGATCATTCATTGATGACTCACGAAATCGTAACACCTTTGCAAAGAAACCAGCAATGGCCTGGAGCATTATGACTCGCTCAACATGGGTTCAACCCCACCCGTATCGTGGTTTATTCACTCCTCGCTCGCATTTGAACAAGTGATTTTAGAGAAGTCACTGGTCTTTTCAAACAAAGACTAACTTATAGCCGACTTCAATTCACCATGTTTCAATGATCATATTTCTTAATTAACCCTTCAGTTAATCGTAAACTTAAACACTCCTCATCCTTCTCTTCCTCTTCCTTGTCTTCCCGTCTTCCTATTATCCATCCTTCTCTACAAATTTTTGTTCCTTAATTTTTCGTGACATATTCTTTATTCGAATAATGTCCCATTTCCTCCTATAACTTCTCCTATATTCCTCTATCCTTTCATTTTCATTTCTTTCTTTTCGCCACGGGGTGGGCAGAGAAATTTCGAAATAGAGAGTAAATAAGATTGAAAGGAAAAATAAAAAAGGAAGAATAAGGAATGTGTTAAATGTGAATGGGAGCCTGGTGATAAGTTAGGAGGAAGGTTTGGGCTACGAGAGAGGAAAAAGGATGTTACACAGAAAAAGAGGAAAGGAAGGCTGGAAGGCAGAAAGACAGGAAACGATAACGTAGGCGGGAAGAGAGGAAGCGGGGTAGGCTACAAGGACTGAAGAAAGAAATTAGACAGGGAGTGAGCGAGGCTGCTAGGCAGAGAGGGAGGAAAAAGAGTGTGAAAAGGCCCCAAGAAATAAAGGATGCCAGTTGTTCAGTTGAGATTGACTTCATGTAATGAAATAACCAACTGATTCGTTGTTGTAGGGAACGTGTAATAAATAGTATGCTTCAGAGTCATTCAGCCAAGACGTGTTGAGGTTTTTTCATACACAAGACAATGGAAATTCTCCAGACATATGGGGCCACAAGTTACGTTAAAATTAACCTCGGGTACTGAAAAACTGCTATTGTACTTATGTATAATCGATAGCACATCTCTAAGCCAATGTGCCAGAATTATTGCTGTGATTTTCCATACACAACAGTATGGAAATCCCCCAGACATTAGAGTATTTATTGAAAGCTGCCAGACGCACAATTGCCATTATTTTTTAGTTCCTTAATCCAACTAAAAACACATACGGTGGACCATTAATGATTATTGTCACATAGTATGTATATTATATGCTAAATTAGCATCATTTTTTGCCTTTCTCTTATTTTCCTTTTTCTTAAAGCATTACCTGACTGGCTGCCTTGTACCCAAACGTCTAGCGTTGGCTGGGCGCTAAGATACTGGTCCAGTGTGGTACGGTGATAGAGCACTGCGTACTTTGTTCCAAGGTTAGTAGATTCGAGTCTCCTTCGACTTGAGATTAGTGGTGTGTGTGTGGTGTGTTTCGTTTCGTATTATATTATATATTATATATATAAATTTTATAAAATATATAAAATATATATTTTAAAATATATATAATATATATATAGGCGTTAATGATGTAGTGATTTATTTAATGAACATTAATTAGTCTATAAGGTTATGACATACCCTCGGCAACAGCCAATCAGAAGAGAGCAAGCTCACGCTGCCAATCACCATCACCCCCAAATATATATAAATATTATATATATATATAAATATATATATATAAAATAAAAATATAAAACCCAACCCCCCGGGGGGCCGGG
>NC_069399.1:22770568-22806474 GCF_026875155.1 Cherax quadricarinatus
GAGATTTTGGGAGATGTTAAGTGAATGTATAGGAGCATTTGAACCAAGTGAGAGAGTAATTGTGGTAGGGGACTTGAATGCTAAAGTAGGAGAAACTTTTAGAGAGGGTGTGGTAGGTAAGTTTGGGGTGCCAGGTGTAAATGATAATGGGAGCCCTTTGATTGAACTTTGTATAGAAAGGGGTTTTAGTTATAGGTAATACATATTTTAAGAAAAGAGGATAAATAAGTATACACGATATGATGTAGGGCGAAATGACAGTAGTTTGTTGGATTATGTATTGGTAGATAAAAGACTGTTGAGTAGACTTCAGGATGTACATGTTTATAGAGGGGCCACAGATATATCAGATCACTTTCTAGTTGTAGCTACACTGAGAGTAAAAGGTAGATGGGATACAAGGAGAATAGAAGCATCAGGGAAGAGAGAGGTGAAGGTTTATAAACTAAAAGAGGAGGCAGTTTAGGGTAAGATATAAACAGCTATTGGAGGATAGATGGGCTAATGAGAGCATAGGCAATGGGGTCGAAGAGGTATGGGGTAGGTTTAAAATGTAGTGTTAGAGTGCTCAGCAGAAGTTTGTGGTTACAGGAAAGTGGGTGCAGGAGGGAAGAGGAGCGATTGGTGGAATGATGATGTAAAGAGAGTAGTAAGGGAGAAAAAGTTAGCATATGAGAAGTTTTTACAAAGTAGAAGTGATGCAAGGAGGGAAGAGTATATGGAGAAAAAGAGAGAAGTTAAGAGAGTGGTGAAGCAATGTAAAAAGAGAGCAAATGAGAGAGTGGGTGAGATGTTATCAACAAATTTTGTTGAAAATAAGAAAAAGTTTTGGAGTGAGATTAACAAGTTAAGAAAGCCTAGAGAACAAATGGATTTGTCAGTTAAAAATAGGAGAGGAGAGTTATTAAATGAGAGTTAGAGGTATTGGGAAGATGGAAGGAATATTTTGAGGAATTGTTAAATGTTGATGAAGATAGGGAAGCTGTGATTTCGTGTATAGGGCAAGGAGGAATAACATCTTGTAGGAGTGAGGAAGAGCAGTTGTGAGTGTGGGGGAAGTTCGTGAGGCAGTAGGTAAAATGAAAGGGGGTAAGGCAGCCGGGATTGATGGGATAAGATAGAAATGTTAAAAGCAGGTGGGGATATAGTTTTGGAATGGTTGGTGCAATTATTTAATAAATGTATGGAAGAGGGTAAGGTACCTAGGGATTGGCAGAGAGCATGCATAGTTCCTTTGTATAAAGGCAAAGGGGATAAAAGAGAGTGCAAAAATTATAGGGGGATAAGTCTGTTGAGTGTACCTGGTAAAGTGTATGGTAGAGTTATAATTGAAAGAATTAAGAGTAAGACGGAGAATAGGATAGCAGATGAACAAGGAGGCTTTAGGAAAGGTAGGGGGTGTGTGGACCAGGTGTTTACAGTGAAACATATAAGTGAAACAGTATTTAGATAAGGCTAAAGAGGTGTTTTGTGGCATTTATGGATTTGGAAAAGGCGTATGACAGGGTGGATAGGGGGGCAATGTGGCAGATGTTGCAAGTGTATGGTGTAGGAGGTAGGTTACTGAAAGCAGTGAAGAGTTTTTACGAGGATAGTGAGGCTCAAGTTAGAGTATGTAGGAAAGAGGGAATTTTTTCCCAGTAAAAGTAGGCCTTAGACAAGGATGTGTGATGTCACCGTGGTTGTTTAATATATTTATAGATGGGGTTGTAAGAGAAGTAAATGCGAGGGTCTTGGCAAGAGGCGTGGAGTTAAAAGATAAAGAATCACACACAAAGTGGGAGTTGTCACAGCTGCTCTTTGCTGATGACACTGTGCTCTTGGGAGATTCTGAAGAGAAGTTGCAGAGATTGGTGGATGAATTTGGTAGGGTGTGCAAAGAAGGAAATTAAAGGTGAATACAGGAAAGAGAAAGGTTATGAGGATAACAAAAAGATTAGGTGATAAAAGATTGAATATCAGTTTTGGAGGGAGAGTATGGAGGAGGTGAACTATTCAGATATTTGGGAGGGGGACGTGTCAGGGGAAATGGGTCTATGAAAGATGAGGTGAATCATAGAATTGATGAGGGAAAAAGAGTGAGTGGTGCACTTAGGAGTCTGTGGAGACAAAAACTTTGTCCTTGGAGGCAAAGAGGGAATGTATGAGAGTATAGTTTTACCAACGCTCTTTTATGGGTGTGAAGCGTGGGTGATGAATGTTGCAGCGAGGAGAAGGCTGGAGGCAGTGGAGATGTCATGTCTGAGGGCAATGGTGGTGGGGAATATAATGCAGAGAAAATTTGTTTGTTTGGAAGTTAGGAGGAGGTGCGGGATTACCAAAACTGTTGTCCAGAGGGCTGAGGAAGGGTTGTTGAGGTGGTTGGACATGTAGAGAGAATGGAGCGAAACAGAATGACTTCAAGAGTGTATCAGTCTGTAGTGGAAGGAAGGCGGGGTAGGGTTCGGCCTAGGAAGGGTTGGGGGAGGGGGTAAAGGAGGTTTTGTGGCGAGGGGCTTGGACTTCCAGCAGGCATGCGTGAGCGTGTTTGATAGGAGTGAATGGAGACAAATGGTTTTTAATACTTGACGTGCTGTTGGAGTGTGAGCAAAGTAACATTTATGAAGGGATTCAGGGAAACCGGCAGGCCGGACTTGAGTCCTGGAGATGGGAAGTACAGTGCCTGCACTCTGAAGGAGGGGTGTTAATGTTGCAGTTTAAAAACTGTAGTGTAAAGCACCCTTCTGGCAAGACAGTGATGGAGTGAATGATGGTGAAAGTTTTTCTTTTTCGGGCCACCCTGCCTTGGTGGGAATCGGCCGGTGTGATAAAAAAAAAAAAAAAAAAAAAAAAAAAGTTCAAGATCAAGAGGTTTTCGGATTAAAAATTTATCCCTCGCGTGATTCCTGGAAAATCGTTAGAGATGCCATTTTGCGGAATCTGCTTGGAAACTCCATAGTAAATAATGTTGACAGCACGACCAGCGAGGTGGCCTAACGTCTGGCTGGACCTCAGGTAAGTTGTGATGAGTTTGATCCTGGAAAAAACTTCTCCATTGCAGTTACTGTCACGGGAAGGTGAGAGCAACCCCGAGGGCGGTTCAGAAGTTGCTGTTTATGATGGGTAAGAGTCACCTAGTGCTTATTTTCACGACAGTGAGTCAACATTTCAAATGCTGTTGTGCTCGTTTATGACAAGACAGCCAATTAACTTGCCACAAAGGCTCAAACAGCTACACTTCCCAAACCCCAAGACGTTTTACTTCGCAAGATTAAAACACTAGTAGCTTCACTCTATAAAAACAAACGCCTTTTCACCTCAAGCCTCGAGCCCCAACAACTTTACTCCCCAAACTTTAAGCAAACACAGCACCACTTCCATAACCTCATGTCCTAACAGCTGCACTCCAAGTCGAAGTCCCAAGAGCTTTCTGTCTTCCTACTATTGCAATATCATTAAATTCTGCCAAGAGAGGAAACGTTCACAATTTCCCCTTCACCATTCATTGCCAGCTCTCACAGCAACGGTCCTCGTTCCTGGCTGACAGAAGTGTCGTGCACGTCGCAGGTTCCCTGGCTGACAGCTAGAAGTGAGTCTTATATAACGAAGGTCTCCTTCAGCGAGACAGTGTAAACATAGTAACAGACGGCTGTAATCTCTTTCCTGATGGTCAGTATTCTTGCTGCTGTCTCCTGACCTGGTTAGTGTTCATTCTTTCCTATGAACTCGATTTACAATCGCCTTTATATCTACTGAGAGTTTATTGCAGAGCCTTTTTCGTTACATATCAAATTAAGGTAGCCTACTTAATTATTCCAGAAGCAACAACATCAGCGGCAGTGAGATGTTACTCCAGGACTTCCCTCTCACTTTATATACAATGTAAAACATGCCACATAGGGATGGAAATCTTTACCTCTGGATCTTTCACACACTCGTGTGTCGTCAGGAGTTATACAGTGTTGCGAGACATTAACAGATTGGATGGGAAATTGTATGAGGCAAGGTTGAAGGTATCCGTGGCGGCCCGTGACATGTCTCAGGACAGCAACAGCATCTACAGAAACAGCTGCTGCAACGATGATGGATAGAACAGCTGAAGCAGCAATGGTAACAGCAGCGCCATTAGTGGCAACGGCAGAGAAGGCAGCAGCAGCGGCGGAGGTAGCAGCACCGGCAGTGGCGAAGGCAGCAGCAGTGGCAGAGGCAGCAGCAACTGCAGCGGCAGTGGCAGAGACAGCAGCGGAGGCAGCAGCAGCTACGGGATTACCAGCAGCGGGGGGTGACAAGTAGCAGCAGAGGTAGCAACAGCAGCGGCAGCCGCAACGACGGCAGCAGGAGCGGCGGCGGAGGCAGCAGGAGCGGTGACGGAGGCAGCAACGGCGGCGGAGACAAGCAGCAGGGAGACAGGAGCAGCAACGGCGGAGGCAGAAGCAGTAGCGGCGGAGGCAGGAGCACCGGAGGCAACAGCAGCAGCGGCGGAGGCAGCAGCAACAGCAGCGGTAGCAGCCAGGACGTTAGATGGTGGGGATCCCTGGTAATTAAGACAATAATAGACGCTGTTAGGGTGACGCTAATTACGTCTCACCACGCTCTGTGACCTGCCTTGTTACCTTCCATTGGCAGGTGTCCAGCCGGAGAGAGAGAGAGAGAGAGAGAGAGAGAGAGAGAGAGAGAGAGAGAGAGAGAGAGAGAGAGAGGAGAGAGAGAGAGAGAGAGGAGAGGAGAGGGAGAAGAAAGTGAGTGTAAGTGGAGAGTAAAGAACGGATGGGAGGAGCAGAGAGAGGGAGGGAGGGGAAGAAACAAGAAGAAATACGTCCATTGTGAAACAAATAAAAAATGTAATGGACATGGATAAAGCCTGACAGATCATAAAATAATTACGAATAGGGAATATGAATGGTGATGATAAATGTCAAGTGATAAAGCGGACAGAACGGTCAAAAAACAAGGGAACAGTGAATAACAAATAATTTAGTAGATTGTAGCGTCTGAAAGGCAACATGAAGAGACGGGAAAACCAGAGAGAGTAAGTATAAATGTTGACATCTGACTGATGATTCATAACAGTGTGGCAAAACTTGATCAATTAAAACCTTCGGTAATTTTTAGCATCCTGATTAAATGTAACTTTATCCGTGTCTTCAAATTCCACAGATCTGTATATACACACACGGCTGTACAGTTCAGCATGTACATCTGCATATATCCACACGAATGCGCTAGAGCGCGCGCGCACACACACACACACACACACACACACACACACACACACACACACGTGGGTCCTGAGTGAGCAGAGGCACTCTGTGTACCACTAACAACAATCTTCAACACATCTATCGAAACAGGGCGACTACCTGAGGTATGGAAGACAGCAAATGTAGTCCCAGTTTTTAAAAAAGGAGACAAACATCCAGCATTAAACTACAATCCAGTGTCACTGACATGTATGCAAAGTCATGGAGAAAATTATTGGTAGAATAGTGGTGGACCATCTACACAGAAATGAACTTAAAAACGACAACCAGCACGAATTCTGAGTCGGAAAATCCTGTGTAACTAACCTTCTAGAGTTCTATGACAAGCTGACAGAAGTATGACAAGAGAGAGAGGGTTAGGTAGATTGCGTTTTCTGGGACTACAAGAAGGGTTTGTTAGGAAGTAGAACGACCTGGATAGCGTATTGGTAGAGGCAAAATCCATACACAGCTTTAAGCAGATTTACGATAAAGGCTTTGAACCCAAGAGAGAGAACCTTGTAGCGACCAGCGAAAATGTTGGGCCAGAAACTGAGCCTCGGCCCCTGCAACCACATAGGTGAGCATACAAACACACACACGCACAGAACTGCAAGAAGTCCTTCGACATAGTTCCTCACAAGAGATTAGTGCAGCAGCTAGAGGATCAAGTACGTATAACAGGAAGGGCACTGCAGTGGATGCAGGGGATGTTAGGAAGTATTTCTTCAGCCATAGTGTTGTCAGGAAGTGGAATAGTTTGGCAAGTGATGTAGTGGAGGCAGGAACCATATATAACTTTAAGACGAGGTATGATGAAGCACATGGAGCAGGGAGAGAGAGGACCTAGTAGTGATCAGTAAAGAGTCGGGGCCAGGAGCTGAGTCTCGTCCCCTGCAACCACAGATAGGTGAGTACAATAGGTGAGAATACACACACACACACACACACACACACACACACACACACACACACACACACTAGGTGAGTACACACACAGGGTCTTCTAGAGATAGGACACAGCAACAAGGGGTTACGACTGGAAACTGAAGACTCGGGGATGTTAGGAAGTATTTCGTCAGTCACAGAGTTGTCAGAAAGTGGAACAATCTGGAGAGTGACGTAGTGGAGGCAGGATCCATACACAGCTTTAAGAAGATACAATAAAGCTTATGGAACAAAAAAAGAGAGTGGACCTAGTAGCGACCAGGTAAGAGGCGGGCCCAGGAGCGTACAAATAGGTGAGCACAGAGAGAAAGAGAGAGGAGGGGAGGGAGGGAAGGAAGGGAGAGCAACAGTTGTAAAGCTTCACTTGGAGTGGAGGCTTCAGGACCATACGAGAGCATGAAGTAAAGTGAAGCACTTTACAAGGCTTCCAGCAGCAGAGATGAAACCATGTGCTTCTCTCTTTCTTACTTCTTTCTGTATTTGTCCTTTTTAATTCAACTTTCTTCATCTTTCTTTTTCCCATTATAATTCTTTTTCTCATTCTTGTTTGCTTTTTTTACTTGGTTTCTCCCCGTCCTCGATTACTTACCTTCTCATCATTTTCTTTCATTCTTCCCCTTTCGCCATTTTCCTCTTCTTCCTTGTACTTCAGTTGATCTTCCTTTGAATTTTTCTTAATGTTTTCATTGCCCCTTCCTAATTTTTCATATTTTTATTTTCCTTATTGTCTTTATTTCTTCTTCATATTTCTGCTTAATTTATCTAGTTTCATATTTCGTACTTACTGAACTAAAAGATGTATTTCCCAGATATTGGACAGAATACATCAACTATTGAAGATTGATGTTGTTCACAACTGTAATGTTTTTAACAGAGGAAAGCACTAAATCCGTAGGAACCAAATAGTTCTTGTGTAATGGGAGGCTAAATAATGCAATGATTTAAAATAATATTTTGCAACATGGACATTGTAAATGGCCAAATGGCACCTACTCACTTCCTTAAGTTGTATACATAAATGGCACACAATACCTACGAGTTGAAGAATTAGTTACATGTGCAACATCTGTAGACGTTTCGCCAACCAGTGGCTTTATCAGTACACGGACATAATGTAAAGAATTATATACAAAAGATGAGGTGATCAGTCCCTCAGCCTTGAAGGAACTGATATATAATTCTTCACATTATGTCTTTGTATTGACAAAACCACTGGTTGGCGAAACGTCTACAAATAAAGATACTCAGATGTCGCACATGTGTCTAAGTCTTCACACGCACTTAAATATACAAA
This sequence comes from Cherax quadricarinatus, assembly GCF_026875155.1. Taxonomy (NCBI): domain Eukaryota; kingdom Metazoa; phylum Arthropoda; class Malacostraca; order Decapoda; family Parastacidae; genus Cherax; species Cherax quadricarinatus. Next base: position 22,778,030 of record NC_069399.1, read on the forward strand.
CCTTCTAAGTGGGATACATGACGACTGAAATTTAAAGCTGATCAGAGGAGCCTGTCTCCACACGTCACATGTAAACAAAATTTGGGAATGGCCTGTGTGGCATTGTGCATGGAGTACCCAGTAGTCCATGAATATTCCCCAAGATATATCACGCAGACTTTGGAAATCTGAAGCCGACGAAATCAGGCGTTATAGAGTAATGAACGAAAATCATTTAGCAAACAAAACTGTTTCTGAGAATGTTCCTAAAAACTGAAAATTCTTCCCTCGTTTACTTACAAACACCATAAAACATTGATTTTTTTTTCTATCTTTCTCATTTACATGTCATTTCATGTTCTCTAGAATCATGTATGAAGAAGAAATTTTTTTTCGTATTTTTAAAAAATCCTGTTAGATAAAATTGTCATAAAAATGGCAAATTAGCAACCACACAACCCAAAATTGATACACAGTAACTGCCTATTAAGATACTCCAGCATTTAAGGTTAGAAACTGATCAAAAGAGACATTGTCTAGTTATTACAAAAGAAACAATTTGCTTTGTACAATTGATAAACTGAAATTTTCACAGCTGTGTTTTAATAAAACCAAAGAATAATAAAAGTTTTAAACCAATCAGAAAAGGCATCTCAAGTAACTGATTCCAACTATTGTACGTTTCTCAACTCTTTCAGAAATTTGCACCTATTCGGATTATACTCATAGGTTATCATCGTTCTTGGAAATATAATTACATATGCAGTATAATGTGATCCTTTATTGACAATGTTTCGCCCACACAGTAAAATTTTGAACCTGGTAGTTGTTCCAGGAATTTGATGCTTGTTACCGTATACAAGTGTTGAGAATGTGAAGCCGATCGGAAGAGGCGTTCTCCAGTGATGAGCGAAATAAAAATGAAAGGTATGAAGGAAGGTATTACGCAGTGTAATGCTGTAAAAATATTGTATAAAAAATGATCCGAAGTTCCAGGATTGTTCTGAAACCGGACGCGTATTATTCCTGACCAGGAAAAATACGCGTCTGGTTTCAGAACAATCTCGGAACTATGGAGCATTTTTTATAGAACATATTTTTTACTGCAGGACACTGCGTAATAAAGGCAAAAAAAAAAAAAAAACCAGGCAGCCTCTTACAGTGTCGTCTTCGTGGATACATATTAAACCTTGATACTCTCCGAAATTTCGCTGAAATACATAGCTCATTATTCTCCCGATAAATGAAAAACACTTTCATCATTCTGTAGACAGCCTGTACTGTCTGCACAGACAGCCCATGCTGTCTGCCAGCTTAGTTCATATTTCACGCCACTCAGGTGCTGCCCTCTGTAGCCAGGCCTCTCGGCAGGCACGCCAGCCTGCCGGCCCTTGCCTCCGCCTCACTCACACAGCGGCCTAGCAGCAAGACACAAGTACTCCCAGCTCTCTCTCGTGGGCATGGCCCTCCCGGGCCATGGGCACAACACAAGCCTGTGTACCCACTACGACATTATTAATAAACAAAGAAGCATCCGAAGACGTATCATTTACTCCCCGCTACCATACTACCAAATAATCTCGTTATAATTCACTCCGTCACTGTCTTGCCACAGGAGCACCGATACTCCAGTTCAACAAGTGCAACATATTTCCACCCCTCCTTCAGAGTGCATGCATTGTACTTTCCACCTCCATGACTCGAGTCCGGCTAACCAGTTTCCCTGAATACCTTAAGAAATGTTACCTTGCTCACTCTCCAGCAGCATGTCAGGTCACAAAAACAATTTGCCTCCACTCCTATCTAACACGCTCAAGTACGCTTGCTGGAAGTCCAAACCCCTCGCACACAAAACCTCCTTTACCCGCATTATACTTTATTTGCATACAAATACCGTAATATTTAGAAAAAAAAAATCATTACTTAATAATTATATAACATTAAGGGATGGAACGATACCAAAATTTTGGGGGATAACGATACCCAGTTTTCTGCCAATACCGATATCGATACTTTTCCTTTACTTTTATCATTGTTAGGTAAGACACATATGCAACAGTTAGGTATCTTTATTTCGAAACGTTTCGCCTACTGTGTAGGCGAAACGTTTCGAAATAAAGATACCTAACTGTTGCATATGTGTCTTACCTAACAATCTGTCGGTATTTTATACCATTTTAATGTTCACTTTTATCATTAAAATTAGTATGACTATGTTCATTATATAAGAGAATGTTTATTGCACAATGGTTATTATATAACATAAAAAGGTTAAATATTAAATAATTTAATTCCTTTGAGATGATAATGTCATTACTTATTACATTGCATTACCTCTTATATTAGTTAATGGTTGTCAAAGGCACTTGTCGATGCTTTGAGTGTCTGTCTATGTGCAATTCTATGTGTGTGTGTATGTGTGTGTGTGTGTGTGTGTGTGTGTGTGTGTGTGTGTGTGTGTGTTGTAGATATATTATATATATATATATATAATATATTATATATATATATAATTATATATATTATGTATACTCACCTATTTGTGTTTGCAGGGGTCGAAACATAGCTCCTGGCCTCTCTCTCTCCCTACTCCATGAGCTTTATCATACCTCGTCTTAAAGCTATGTATGGTTCCTGCCTCCACTACATCACTTTCCAGACTATTCCACTTCCCGACAACTCTGTGACTAAAGAAGTACTTCCTAACATCTCTCTGACTCCTCTGAATCTTAAACTTCCAATTGTGACTCCTTGTTTCTGTGTCCCATCTCTGGAACATCCTGGCTCTGTCTACCTTGTCAATTCCTCTCAGTATTTTGTATGTCGTTATCATGTCTCCCCTAACCCTTCTGTCCTCCAGTGTCGTCAGACCGATTTCCCTTAACCTTTCTTCGTAGTTCATTCTCCTGAGCTCCTGAACTAGCCTTGTTGCAAACCTTTGCAGTTTCTCTAATTTTTTACGTGCTTGACCAGGTGTGGGTTCCAAACAGGTGCTGCATACTCCAGTATGGGCCTGACGTACACGATGTACAGTATCTTGAACGATTCCTTACTGAGGTATCGGAACGTTTGTGTGTGTGTGTGTGTGTGTGTGTGTGTGTCAATCGTAAAGTGAAGTGTAGATGTTGATGTTTTTAAGAACACTCATAATATTAATATTTTAAAAAGTATCGGCTATTTTAACCGATACCGATACTATAAAAATGGCCGATACCCACCGATACCTTTAGCACATCCCTAATAATATTAACTATAAGGTGCTGAATCACATTAATTCAAATAGAAAGCTTTCCAGTGGCATTAATCGGTAGAAGTTATATCAAAATTTCAGATTCACTCAGGTTACTATTTTTTTTCTTTCTTCTCAAAGGTAAGTGTGAGGCTATAAGAATAGTTTTGTCAAAAAAATGATTGTTTTTGTAGAAATGCGTAAGTACGATAATGCACCTAAACTACTGGGAACGGTGGCTAGCTGGTCTAGTGGCTAACGCGACGGGCTGGAGTTTTGAGACTCTATGACCGCGGGTTCAATCCCGGCCGGGGGTATGGTTTCCTTCATCTGTATTCTCTGGAACGCAGGCGAGAGAAATACGTGATAATATACACTTGGAAGGTCCTGGAGTGATTGGTACCAAACCTGCACACGGAAATCACTCCATATGAAAGCAAAAGACTCAGCAGGAGATGCAACATTCCCCCAATGAAAAGCAGGGGTGCCACGAGTACACTGAGAGACAACACAATAAGTGTCCGGGGCTCAAGACTGTTCAGTTGCCTCCCAGCATACATAAAGGGGATTACCAATAGACCCTTGGCTGTCTTCAAGAAGGCACTGGACAGGCACCTAAAGTCAGTATCTGACCAACCGGGCTGTGGTTCGTACGTCAGCTTACGTGCGGCCAGCAGTAACAGCTTGGTTGATCAGACCCTGATCCACCATGAGGCCTGGTTTCAGACCGAACCGCGGGGGCGTTGGCCACCGAAACCCTCTGCAGGTAAACTCCAGGTAAACGTATGAAGTTAGTTATTATTGTTACATATTCGTCAATCTTGGTCAAATTATTATATGCAATTCACGATTCCCAAGGAAATGATATGGTCTTCCTCCTCTGTTATGGAAGAAAATCACTGAACGAAAATTAAATATGCTCAGAAAGGAAAATTATCGAACATAATGGAGTTCTTAATAGTTTATTACAACAAAACAAAACACAAATATTTCGAAAATAATAATCAGATATTGACCAGACATTCAGACATACCTATAACCAAGAACACTAATTAATGACAAGCTTTGAGGAGTCACAGTGAACTAACAAATACGTAAAATCTGCTACATATTAAAGAAACGGTAGATACATAAGCATAGTGTATCCTAGTGCAGTGCGTCTCCTTTTGGACGTGAGTGTTAGAGCCCCTCTGACGGGTCATAGAGCACTGTGGCAGTGGTTACATAAACCTGGGAAGGTTACTGGAGTTATGGTTAAAAAATGTGCAAAATAAAAATCATAGATTGTAGAAAAGGTCAGTTTCCCCTTAGAAAGTCAGAGTGAGTCTGCTTCAAAGGTGAACTCCGGCCAGCAGGGCGTCGAAAGGGTGTGCGTCTGGCCTTTGTAGGTGTCGCTAAAAACGTATTCTGCCTGCTCAGATATGTATGACAGCTTGCTTAACAATTCGCAGTCGTTCGACATTATTTACAAACATTTTCTCTAAGTCCACAGCAGAATTCGATTCTACACATATTGCATCAAAGTACGTAGTACTTATGCCACTCGGCCAGTGTGGCGCAAGTACTATTACGTATTTTGATGCAGTGTGTGTAGGTTCAAATCCTGCTGTGGAACTTGAGGTAATGTTTGTATGACAGCTTACAAAAATATGAAAAACTGAAGGTGTGACCTGGCACTTCAGAGAGATGACTAGCGTCTCTCTGTGGGGTACTGTTTTGTGTGTGTGTGTGTGTGTGTGTGTGTGTGTGTGTGTGTGTGTGTGTGTGGTGTGTGTGTGTGTTAGGTTACAGTCACAGTCGTGCGAGGATAGTTTCTCCACAAACTTTAAGTCATAGTTGGAAAAATGACGACCAGGAGCAAAAATTTGTGGGTATATGGAGGGCAATTTATTTCCTAACCAACGATTTTGAAGCTGAGAAAGAACTGAAAAATATTCCAAAGAATGGACCCGTCCCTTCTCCTCCTCACTGAAAGAATGGCGGCTCCAGCAGCTAGTTCTGCCACCTGGTTACTCTGTACATCAATATGTCCTTGGACAAAGCAATAAAATGGTGGGGTTGTGTTTACCGGAAATACATTGTATCTATTATTGTATACTGAGGTATTATGGGATGAACGAATTGCTGAATAGCATAACATGCTGTGATACCATTGTGTACGATAGCGGCTAGTTGAAGATTGAGACACTTATGCAACATATGGGAATCTTTATTGAGGAAACGTTTCGCCACACAGTGGCTTCATCAGTCCAATACAAAGCAGAAAGGTGTAAGGAGAGGAGTAGTTTGAGGTAATCAGTCCCTCAGCCTGGAGTCGATGCGTTCAGTCCATCAATTTTGTAGAATGTACAGCATAGGGCCGTAGACGTGGCTTATATACTGTAGTCAAGTGAGGCGAAGCAGGAAGAGGCGGGGTCATAGTGGTACCATCCACTAGTCGAAGTAGGTCTTCGTCCAACTGTTGGACAAGTGTTGAAGAATTCTTTGTATCAAGACCCCATGATGATGCAGTGTCTGTCTCCAGGCTGAGGGACTGATTACCTCAAACTACTCCTCTCCTTTCCGTATTGGACTGATGAAGCCACTGTGTGGCGAAACGTTTCCACAATGTGATTCCCATATGTTGCATAAGTGTCCCAATCTTCAACTTGTCGGTTTTCAAAACTATCCATCACATAGCGGCTAGTATTGCATACAATTTTGAAAAATATTGGTCGTCTCTAGTAAATGTCAGTCTGAGTCTGCACAGTAAAGCAAATTGTTCTGGTTATCTCAGTTTTGTTAATAAGTTTGCCACAGAAACTTTAGGGATGGCCATTACTGATGTATATAGCCTAACACTATTTGCCTGTCATTTGTCCAGGGAATCATGATGATCTCAACTGAACGATTCTCACTCCCATCGGATCGGTTTAACTGGTATTTCCGAAGTAATGAGCAACTGGCTACGACTTGACTTCACTTGACCATAACGTCTCATCATGTCTCACAGTCTTTCCCTCTGATCCACAGCGTGTCAGGTCATGGTGATCAAACAGGCCTGCTGATGAATGGCTGCATAGATAGCCCACATGAGTTTGGTGAGAACAGGAGCAGCTAGATGCAAGACTACGCTAGAGTCAATGGTCTGAGGGTCATCACGAAAGCTTGAGGACAAAGTAGATAGAATATCCATATTATGGGTGTTTTTCCACTTCTAGGCTGGCGCTTTGTCCTTTCCAAACACATTATCGAGGAATGCTGATACAATATTTTCAGTTACAGTGCTGTTCCAGTGAGCTGTTTGTGATGCACCATCAAAGTAGTAAAGTGTTTAAGGTTCTCGGTGAATATATTTCTTTGTTAAATATTGTCTTTTTCAGCTCCATTATGTCTGCAGCAATGTTTGTGAAAATATTAAATCAGAGAGTTTTTAATGGTATGCACAAACAATCTTGAAACTTCGTGTTTGCTCTTCCATCTTTGCATCCTTTACGGTGTTATATTAGTATAGATTGTTTACTGCAGTGTTTAATGTACGTGCGTATGTTTTATATTATATGAGTTTCAGTTTTTCTATTTTTATTTTTTATTTATAGTACTACGGGTTTTCATAGGTGTGTGTGTGTGTGTGTGTGTGTGTGTGTGTGTATTAGTCACAAACTCTGAATAACCTCTGATCCTGTGTTATTCCCGTATATTTCCTCTCCACAAACCCCTCCTCCACCTCCCTTTCATTTTGCTCCCCTCCATTTTCCCCCTCCATACACTTGCTATACCTCTCCAACTATCCTGATCTACATGCCACCTCTCGTAACCCCCCCCCACTACCCATGCCTCCTCCTCCTCACAGTTTACGGTTGTGGACTTGACTGAGTGCTTTCTGCTTGCCTGTCTGCTTGCTTATGTTTTGGATCCGTGGACCAATAGTGATTTTGGTCGTGAGACCAAGCAGTTATTTTTGGTCATGAGGGCAAGTAGTGTTTTTGGTCGTGAGGGCAAGTAGTGTTTTTGGTAGTGAGGGCAAGTAGTGTTTTTGGTAGTGAGGGCAAATAGTGTTTTTGGTGGTGAGGGCAAGTAGTGTTTTTGGTCATGAGGGCAAGTAGTGTTTTTGGACGTGACAGCATTAGTGTTTTTGGTCGAGAGGGCAAGTAGTGTTTTTTGGACGTGTGGACAAGTACTGTTTTTGGACGCGTGGGCAAGTACTCTTTTTGGTCGTGAGGGCAAATAGTGTTTTTTGGACGCGAGAGCAATAGTGTTTTTGCTCGAGAGGACACGTAGTATTTTTTGGTGGTGAGGGCAAGTAGTGCTTTTGGTGGTGAGGGCAAGTAGTGTTTTTGGTGATGAGGGCAAGTAGTGTTTTTGGTGATGAGGGCAAGTAGTGTTTTTGGTGGTGAGGGCAAGTAGTGTTTTTGGTCGGAGGGTAAGTAGTGTTTTTAGTGGTGAGGAAAGTAGTGTTTTTGGTCGTGAGGGCAAGTAGTGTTTTTGGTGGTGAGGGCAAGTAGTGTTTTTGGTGGTGAGGGCAAGTAGTGTTTTTGGTCGTGAGGGCAAGTAGTGTTTTTGGTCGTGAGGGCGAGTAGTGTTTTTGGTCGTGAGGGCAAGTAGTGTTTTTGGTCGTGAGGGCAAGTAGTGTTTTTTGGTGTGAGGGCAAGTAGTGTTTAGGTGGTGAGGGCAAGTAGTGTTTTTTGGTGGTGAGGGCAAGTAGTGTTTTGGTCGTGAGGGCGAGTAGTGTTTTTGGTCGTGAGGGGCAGTAGTGTTTATTGGTCGTGAGGGCAAGTAAGTGTTTTTGGTCGTGAGGGCAAGTAGTGTTTTTGGTCGGGAGGGCGAGTAGTGTTTTTTGGTCGTGAGGGCGAGTAGTGTTTTTGGTTGTGAGGGCAAGTAGTGTTTTTGGTCGTGAGGGCAAGTAGTGTTTTTGGTCGTGAGGGCGAGTAGTGTTTTTGGTCGTGAGGGCGAGTAGTATTTTTGGTCGTGAGGGCGAGTAGTATTTTTGGTCGTGAGGCAAGTAGTGTTTTTGGCCGTGAGGGCGAGTAGTGTTTTTGGTCGTGAGGGCAAGTAGTGTTTTTGGTGGTGAGGGCAAGTAGTGTTTTTGGCCGTGAGGGCGAGTAGTGTTTTTGGTCGTGAGGCAAGTAGTGTTTTTGGTGGTGAGGGCAAGTAGTGTTTTTGGTGGTGAGGGCAAGTAGTGTTTTTGGTGGTGAGGGCAAGTAGTGTTTTTGGTGTGAGGGCAAGTAGTGTTTTTGGTGGTGAGGGCGAGTAGTGTTTTTGGTGTGAGGGCAAGTAGTGTTTTTGGTCGTGAGGGCAAGTAGTGTTTTTTTTTTTTGGTCGTGAGGGCAAGTAGTGTTTTTGGTGTGAGGGCAAGTAGTGTTTTTGGTGGTGAGGGCAAGTAGTGTTTTTGGTCGTGAGGGCAAGTATGTTTTTGGTGGTGAGGCAAGTAGTGTTTTTGGTCGTGAGGCAAGTAGTGTTTTTGGTCGTGAGGGCAACTAGTGTTTTTGGTCGTGAGGGCGAGTAGTGTTTTTGGTCGTAAGGGCAAGTAGTGTTTTTGGTGGTGAGGGCAAGTAGTGTTTTTGGTCGTGAGGGCAAGTAGTGTTTTTGGTGGTGAGGGCAAGTAGTGTTTTTGGTGGTGAGGGCAAGTAGTGTTTTTGGTGGTGAGGGCAAGTAGTGTTTTTGGTGGTGAGAGCAAGTAGTGTTTTTGGTGGTGAGGGCAAGTAGTGTTTTTGTGTGGTGAGGCCAAGTATGTTTTTGGTGGTGAGGGCAAGTAGTGTTTTTGGTGGTGAGGGCAAGTAGTGTTTTTGGTGGTGAGGGCAAGTAGTGTTTTTGGTCATGAGGGCAAGTAGTGTTTTTGGTGGTGATAGCGAGTAGTGTTTTTGGTGGTGAGGGCGAGTAGTGTTTTTGGTGGTGAGGGCGAGTAGTGTTTTTGGTGGTGAGGGCAAGTAGTGTTTTTGGTGGTGAGGGCAGTAGTGTTTTTGGTGGTGAGGGCAAGTAGTGTTTTTGGTGGTGAGGGCAAGTAGTGTTTTTGGTCGTGAGGGCAAGTAGTGTTTTTGGTGGTGAGGGCGAGTAGTGTTTTTGGTGGTGAGGGCGAGTAGTGTTTTTGGTGGTGAGGCAAGTAGTGTTTTTGGTGGTGAGGGCGAGTAGTGTTTTTGGTGTGAGGGCAAGTAGTGTTTTTGGTGGTGAGGGAAAGTAGTGTTTTTTGGTCATGAGGCAAGTAGTGTTTTTGGTGGTGAGGGTAAGTAGTTTTTTTGGTGGTGAGGGCAAGTAGTGTTTTTGGTGGGGAGGGTAAGTAGTGTTTTTGGTGGTGAGGGTAAGTAGTGTTTTTTGGTGGTGAGGGCAAGTAGTGTTTTTTGGTGGTGAGGGCAAGTAGTGTGTTTTTGGTGGTGAGGGTAAGTAGTTGTTTTTGGTCATGAGGGCAAGTAGTGTTTTTTGGTGGTGAGGGAAATAGTGTTTTGGTGGTGAGGGCAAGTAGTGTTTTTGGTGGTGAGGGCAAGTAGTGTTTTTGGTGGTGAGGGCAGTAGTGTTTTTGGTGGTGAGGGCAAGTAGTGTATTTGGTGGTGAGGCAAGTAGTGTTTTTGGTGGTGAGGGCAAGTAGTGTTTTTTGGTGGTGAGGGCAAGTAGTGTTTTTGGTGGTGAGGGCAGTAGTGTTTTTGGTGGTGAGGGCAAGTAGTGTTTTTGGTGGTGAGGGCAAGAGGTGTTTTTGGTGGTGAGGGCAAGTAGTGTTTTTGGTGGTGAGGGCAAGTAGTGTTTTTGGTGGTGAGGGCAAGTAGTGTTTTTGGTGGTGAGGGCAAGTAGTGTTTTTGGTGGTGAGGGCAAGTATGCTTTTGGTGGTGAGGGCAAGTAGTGTTTTTGGTGGTGAGGGCAAGTAGTGTTTTTGGTGGTGAGGGCAAGTAGTGTTTTTGGTCGTGAGGGCAAGTAGTGTTTTTGGTCGTGAGGGCAAGTAGTGTTTTTTGGTGGTGAGGGCAAGTAGTGTTTTTGGTGGTGAGGGCAAGTAGTGTTTTTGGTCGTGAGGGCAAGTAGTGTTTTGGTCGTGAGGGCAAGTAGTGTTTTTGGTGGTGAGGGCAAGTAGTGTTTTTTGGTGGTGAGGGCAAGTAGTGTTTTTGGTGGTGAGGGCAAGGTAGTGTTTTTGGTGGTGAGGGTAAGTAGTGTTTTGGTCGTGAGGGCAAGTAGTGTTTTTGGTGGAGAGGGCAAGTAGTGTTTTGGTGGTGAGGGCAAGTAGTGTTTTTGGTGGTGAGGGCAAGTAGTGTTTTTGGTGGTGAGGGCAAGTAGTGTTTTTGTGTCGTGAGGGCAAGTGGTGTTTTTGGTGGTGAGGGCAAGTAGTGTTTTTGGTGGTGAGGGCAAGTAGTGTTTTTGGTGGTGAGGGCAAGTAGTGTATTTTGGTGGTGAGGCAAGTAGTGTTTTTGGTGGTGAGGGCGAGTAGTGTTTTTGGTCGTGAGGGCAAGTAGTGTTTTTGGTGGTGAGGGCAAGTAGTGTTTTTGGTGGTGAGGGCAAGTAGTGTTTTTGGTGGTGAGGGCGAGTAGTGTTTTTGGTCTGAGGGCAAGTAGTGTTTTTGGTGGTGAGGTCAAGTAGTGTTTTTGGTGGTGAGGGCGAGTAGTGTTTTTGGTCGTGAGGGCAAGTAGTGTTTTTGGTGGTGAGGGCAAGTAGTGTTTTTGGTGGTGAGGGTAAGTAGTGTTTTTGGTGGTGAGGGCAAGTAGTGTTTTTGGTGGTGAGGGCAGTAGTGTTTTTGGTGGTGAGGGCGAGTAGTGTTTTTTGGTGGTGAGGGCGAGTAGTGTTTTTGGTCGTGAGGGCAAGTAGTGTTTTTTGGTGGTGAGGGCAAGTAGTGTTTTTGGTGGTGAGGGTAAGTAGTGTTTTTGGTGGTGAGGGCAAGTAGTGTTTTTGGTGGTGAGGGCAAGTAGTGTTTTTGGTGGTGAGGCGAGTAGTGTTTTTGGTCGTGGAGGGCAAGTAGTGTTTTGGTGGTGAGGGCGAGTAGTGTTTTTGGTGGTGAGGGCGAGTAGTGTTTTTGGTGGTGAGGGCAAGTAGTGTTTTTGGTGGTGAGGGCAAGTAGTGTTTTTGGTGGTGAGGGCAGTAGTGTTTTTGGTGGTGAGGGCAAGTAGTGTTTTTGGTGGTGAGGGCAAGTAGTGTTTTTGGTGTGAGGGCAAGTAGTGTTTTTGGTGGTGAGGGGCGAGTAGTGTTTTTTGGTGGTGAGGGCAAGTAGTGTTTTTGGTGGTGAGGGCAAGTAGTTTTTTGGTGGTGAGGGCAAGTAGTGTTTTGGTGGTGAGGGCAAGTAGTGTTTTTGGTGGTGAGGGCGAGTAGTGTTTTTGGTGGTGAGGGCAAGTAGTGTTTTTGGTGGTGATGGCAAGTAGTGTTTTTGGTGGTGAGGGCAAGTAGTGTTTTTGGTGGTGAGGCAAGTAGTGTTTTTTGGTGGTGAGGGCAAGTAGTGTTTTTGGTGGTGAGGGCAAGTAGTGTTTTGGTGGTGATGGCAAGTAGTGTTTTTGGTGGTGAGGGCAAGTAGTGTTTTTTGGTGGTGAGGGCAAGTAGTGTTTTTGGTGGTGAGGGCAAGTAGTGTTTTTTGTGGTAGGGCAAGTAGTGTTTTTGGTGGTGAGGGCAAGTAGTGTTTTTGGTGGTGAGGGCGAGTAGTGTTTTTGGTGGTGAGGGCAAGTAGTGTTTTTGGTGGTGAGGGCAAGTAGTGTTTTTGGTGGTGAGGGCAAGTAGTGTTTTTGGTGGTGAGGGCGAGTAGTGTTTTTGGTGGTGAGGGCAAGTAGTGTTTTTGGTGGTGAGGGCAAGTAGTGTTTTTGGTGGTGAGGGCAAGTAGTGTTTTTGGTGGTGAGGGCAAGTAGTGTTTTTGGTGGTGAGGGCAAGTAGTGTTTTTGGTGGTGAGGGCAAGTAGTGTTTTTTGAATCTGATGATCAATAGTATTTTGACTGTAATAAAAAGCAGTGTTTTTGTTGTGTATTTTTTGTTTGGCAGTGTTTGATGAGCGCTGCTGTTCGCTGTGATGTTTAAGTTTTGTGTGTGTTTGTTTGTGTGTTGTTGTCGGTGTTTGTTTTTTAGTGTGTTGCATCTTTGTTGTTAGTGTTGGTTGAACGTGTTCTTGCTTTTTTTAATGTATGTTGATGTACTCACCTAATTGCTCACCTAATTGTGGTTTCAGAGGTCGAGTCATAGCTCCTGGCCCTGTTTCTTCACTGATTGCTACTGTGTGTGTGTGTGTGTGTGTGTGTGTCTGTGTGTGTGTGTGTGTGTGTGTGTGATTAAAGCGTGCATTTACTTCGTATGATGATTGTTTGTGCTTTGTCTTTGCCGCATGTTTGCTGTGTGTTTGTATGCAATTGTGTTTATGTTGTGTGGACTAATTTTATGCATACGTGCGTGCGTGTGTCTAGTATGTGCATTACGTATTTTTGTTGTATGTGTTTTTTCTGTTATTTATGTGTCATTGTATAAGCTTGTTTTGTGTTGCTTTGGTATGTGAACCAGTATTGTATATGGTATATAAGAACATAAGAAAGAAGGAACACTGCAGTAGGCCTACTGACCCATGCGGAGCAGGTCTATGTGTCCCCCCCCCGATTAGCCCAGTGACCCACCCAGTCTGGTCACCTCCACTCAAGGAAGGAGCACGGCACCAGACCCAGCAGCTAAGCTAGTCAGGTCCAACTCACACCCACCCATACCCACTCATGTATTTATCTAACCTATTTTTAAAACTACACAACGTTTTAGCCTGAATAACTGTACTCGGGAATTTGTTCCACTCATCCTTCCTGAATCTGAATTTTTCCAACTTGAAACCATTGCTGCGAGTCCTGTCTTGGCTGGATATTTTCAGCACGCTATTTACATCCCCTTTATTTATTCCTGTTTTCCATTTATACACCTCGATCATATCCCTCCTAATTCTACGCCTTTCGAGAGAGTGCAGATTCAGGGCCCTCAGTCTATCCTCATAGGGAAGATTTCTCATACATGGGATCATCTTTGTCATCCTCCTCTGTACGTTTTCCAGAGCATTTATATCCATTCTGTAATATGGTGACCAGAACTGAGCAGCATAGTCTAAATGAGGCCTAACCAAGGATATATAGAGTTGAAGTACAACCTGAGGACTTCTAATATTTATACTTCTAGATATGAAGCCAAGAATTCTGTTAGCTTTATTGCGAACACTAATGCACTGTTGTCTTGGTTTTAGATTACTGCTAACCAGAACTCCTAAATCCTTTTCGCAATCAGTAGTATTAAGATCTACATTATTTAGTTAATATGTGGCATGGTTATTTAACTGTCCAACATGTAGAACTTTGCATTTGTCTATATTAAACTGCATCTGCCACTTCTCCGATCATTGCATCAGTCTATTCAAATCATCCTGGAGTGCTCTAGTGTCCTCATTAGAATGAATTGGACGGCCTATTTTGGTGTCATCAGCAAATTTGCTTATGTCGCTATTTATTCTCTCATCTATGTCGTTTATGTAAATTTTGAACAACAACGGGTCCAACACTGATCCCTGTGGAACATCGCTTGTGACGTGCCCCCATTCTGATTTCTCCCCATTTATGCAAACTCTCTGCTGCCTATTTGTCAGCCATGCCTCTACCCAGGAAAAAATTTCTCCTCCTTTTCCGGGTGCCTTAACTTTCCTCAATTGCCTCTGATGTGGAACTCTATCGAAAGCCTTACTGAAGTCCATATACACAGTATCATATTCATTACCATGATCTACCTCCTCAAACACCTTGGTGAAAAAAGTTAGTAAATTCGTAAGACAGAACGCCCCTTTGTAAAACCGTGTAGAGATAATCTGTGCCTATCAAGATGGCTACGAATTGCTTCGGCAATTATTGATTCCATAAATTTTCCCACTATGGAGGTAAGGCTTATTGGTCTATAGTTCGAAGCCAAGGACCTGTCACCTGCCTTGTAAATAGGTATTACATTTGCCATTTTCGACTTATCAGGCACTATGCCAGTTTGCAGTGATATGTTAAAAAGATTAGTTAAAGCTATGCTAAGTTCCTCTTTACATTCCTTTAACACCCTTGCAAACAGTTCTTCAGGGCCTGGGGATTTGTTAGGTTTTAGTTTCTCTATTTGTCTGAGGACCATGTCACTAGTTACCGCAATCGTGCATAGTCCTGTTGAACATAATCTATTATTTCAGGAATATCGCTAGTATTTTCCTGGGTGAAAACTGAGAGGAAGTAGGTATTGAGAATTTCACACATATCCCTATCACTGTCAGTGATCTGACCAGAGTTACTCTTAAGTGGGCCAATCTTGTCCCTAATCTTAGTTCTGTATACCTGAAAGAAACCTTTTGGGTTAGTCTTTGAATCCCTTGCGACCTTAGCCTCATAATCCATTTTTGCTTTTCTTATTCCTTTCTTTATTTCTTTCTCTAATTGAATATATTGATTTCTTAACTGCCCATCCCATCTTTTGATACGCCTATATATGCCTCTTTTTTTGACCAATGAGATGTTTTAATCTATTCATCCATTTGGGATAATTTTTGTTAAATCTAATTTCCCTACTCGGAACAAAATGTGAAGAACTGCATTGATTGTTGTTACTTGTGAATGTTGAGGTAATTAATATAGTGATAGGTAACATTTTATCCACTAATCATCCAAAACTCACTTCATTCATACTTGTCTCCTCTCGTCATCTGCCTTTTATCATAATTATAGAGCCGTACTAGGGACACTTATGTTTTTTATTGCTCCTTCCTATTAATATTTCCCATTTAGAAAAATTTTCCTTTCATTACTATGGGCATTTTCTTTTAAAAGTCTTTCATCCATACTGAAAGTCCGGCTTTATTTCTTTCTATATTTTCTTATGTAAATATATATAATCTTCCCACTTTTTTACTCAGTGATTATCGTAGTGGTTTAACATATTTACTACACAGTATTTAACTTATGTGAAACAAAATTGTTTCAAAATCATCAGGATTTGGCTTTCCAGGAGTTTTATTCTTGTTTCTAAATTGTCATTGTCCATCTTTTTAAAATGTATAGGGGTAAAGTAGGCCTCTAGTTTAAACAGTCATTCCTACCAATTTCTTAACATAGGCAGAATTCTTACAGTTAAATGGTTCAGAGAACCTACTAGTTGATAAATTAGGCACATGTGCAGCACTTTTGTATCTTTCCTGAGGAAACGTTTCGCCACACAGTGGCTTCATCAGTTCATACAAAGGAGAATTGTGAACAGGAGTAGTTTGAGGTAATCAGTCCCTCAGCCTTGAGTCGAAGCAATCAGTCCATCAATAAATTCTTTTCAAGATTGATGGACTGATTACATCGACTCAAGGCTGAGGGACTGATTACCTTAAAATCCTCCTGTTTTTCACCATTCTCCTTTGTATGGACTGATGAAGCCAATGTGTAGCGAAACGTTCCCTCAATAAAGATACCCAAGTGTTACACATGTGTGTAATTTATGAACAAATGAAGACAAATGGTCTTTAGGACCTGACGTGATGTTGGAGTGTGAGCAAGGTAACATTTACGAAGGGATTCAGGGAAAACGGCAGACCGGACTTGAGTCCTGGAGATGGGAAGTACAGTGTCTGCACTCTGAAGGAGGGGTGTTAATGTTACAGTATTATAACTGTAGTGTAAGCAGGCCTCTTGCAAGATGCGAACAGTGGTTCGCATCGCTATTGGGCCGTGCGGACGTGCTGCGCAGTAGCTCCTGATTGAGTTGGCTTTTGCGCAGTGTTGACGTGTACTTGGCTCTGTGAAGACCTGTTTGTGCGCTCTCTAGAATTAAAGCAAGATGCCCTCCATCGAGCAACTTTACCAACAGCTTAAGGAAGAATTGAGGATGGCGAATATGGAAATTCGGCGACTGACCGAGGAAAACAAAAAGATTCGTAGTAGTCCTCCTGTTTTGAGTCCTCAGGTCAAGAAGGGAAACTGGTCAGTGGCTGGACAGCAGGGAAAGAAGTTGACGATCAAGAAGACGAATGGAAAGGTAGAAACGATGAAGAAGAAAGAGACTGCCGTGGAAACTGTTGTGGAAACATCTAATACATTCTCAGTGCTACCCGACGAATGTGAGTCGACTACTGGGAACGTCACGACGAACGACACCAAGGAAGGTACGAATATTGTTGTTGTTGGGGATAGCCAAGTAAGGTATATGGATAGGGCGTTCTGCTTGAAGGACAGGTGTAGGAGACAGAGAGTTTGCTTTCCTGGGGCTGGGATGGAGGATATTGTTAGCCGTCTGGATGACATCATGAGAGATAATGGGAGTAATCCTATTATCTGTCTCAGTGCTGGAGGCAATGATGTTGGCAGACGTAGGAGTGAAGACCTGATTAGCAGGTATAGGTCAGCAATAGAAATAATTAGGAGTAAGGGTGGGAACCCTCTCATGTGTGGTATTTTGCCAAGGAGGGGAGTTGGAAATGAATGGTTGTCCAGGGCAATTGGTGTCAATTGCTGGCTGGACAAATACTGTAAGGAAAATGCGGTAACATTCAATGACAACTGGGACCTCTTCTATGGCAGAAATGACATGTATGCCAGGGATGGGGTTCACTTATCTAGGTGTGGGGTGGGAGCACTGGCAACTGCAGTGGAGGGAGCAGTTAGGACTTTAAACTAGGAGTAGTTAGTGGTATGGGTTTTGGCAGGAAAACAGTGAAGTCCCTGTGTAGTAATATTACGAGTTCTAGGGGAACTAGTAATAATAAGAACGAGGTAGATATTGAAAAGCCAGGGGCCTTGGGTGATAAGGACAGTAATAGGTTTAGTAGAAAAATAGAAATGAGCAGGAAGGGTAAAGAGAAAAGAGAGTCTTTCAATGTTTATTATGCTAATTGCCGTAGTGCTAGGAATAAGATGGACGAGTTGAGATTAGTTGCTAGTGCAGGTAACATTGATGTATTTTGCCTTAACTGAGACGTGGTTTAATTCAAAAAGTCGGGACATGCCTGCGGATGTCATATTCAGGGTTTTAAATTGTTCCAAGAAGATAGAAGTATTGGGAAGGGGGGTGGGGTGGCATTGTATGTCCGAGATCGCTTGACTGTTGCATAAAAACGGGTATTAAGTCTGAAGTAACACATACAGAGTCTGTTTGGATAGAATTTTCAGAGGGGCATGAAAAACTGATTTTAGGAGTGATATACCGTCCCCAAACTTAGATAGGGACCAAGGGAAACTACTATGGGAGGAAATTGTTAAGGCCACAAGGCACGATAATGTAGTAATTCTAGGAGACTTTAACTTTAGTCATGTTGATTGGAATTTCTTGACTGGGAATTTAGAATCATACGACTTCTTAGAAGTATTTCAGGATTGTTTTTTGAAGCAGTTTGTGACAGAACCTACAAGGGGTAATAACCTGCTTGACTTAGTTATGGCAAACAATGAATCCGTTGTTAATAATTTAGAAATTTCAGAGGAACTGGGTGCTAGCGACCACAAATCAATTACATTTAGCATTGAATGGAAGTACGATAGTAGCGATAACTCAGTAACAAGTCCCAGATTTTCGCCTTAGCAGATTACGATGGGCTTAGAGAACACTTATCATCTGTTGACTGGGGTAACGAAGAGAGCTATCAATATGACAGTTTTCTGAACACTATACATGCTGCTCAAAGAGCGTTTATCCCATATAAAGAAATTAGATCAAATAGAAATGACCCAAAATGGATGAATAATAGGCTCAAATATCTACTAGGGCATAAGAAAGGAATTTATAGGCGTATCAAAAGAGGTGAGGGTCATCTTATGAATCAGTATATTGACATTAAGAGGGACATTAAAAAGGGGATAAGACAAGCTAAAAGGGACTATGAAATTAAAGTTGCTAGGGATTCTAAAACTAACCAAAAAGTTTTTTCCAGGTCTATAGAACAAAAGTTAGAGATAAGATAGGTCCCCTTAAAAATAACTATGGGCACCTTACTAACAAAGAGAATGAAATGTGCTTGATTTTAAATAATTATTTTCTCTCAGTTTTTACACAGGAAGACACTAACAATATTCCAGTAATTAATTTTTACAGTGGGCTAGAAGAAGATAAATTATGTAACATCACAGTCACTAGTGAGATGGTTGTGAAGCAGATAGACAGACTGAAGCAAAATAAGTCGCCGGGCCCTGATGAGGTTTTTTCAAGGGTTCTTAAGGAATGCAAAATGGAACTCTGTGAACCATTAACTAATATTTTTAATTTATCTCTTCAAACAGGTGTAGTGTCTGATATGTGGAAGATGGCTAATGTAATTCCTATTTTTAAAACAGGGGACAAGTCGTTACCGTCAAATTACCGCCCAATAAGCCTGACCTCAATTGTAGGCAAATTACTAGAGTCAATTATAGCTGAGATTATAAGAAGCCATCTCGATAAGCATAGCTTGATTAATGATACTCAGCATGGATTCACAAGAGGCCGGTCTTGTCTAACTAATTTATTAACTTTCTTCAGTAAAGCTTTTGAGGCTGTTGACCACAATAAAGAATTTGATATTATTTACTTAGATTTTAGTAAGGCTTTTGATAGAGTTCCGCACCATAGACTGTTAAAGAAAGTGGCAGCTCATGGCATTGGGGGAAAAGTGCTCTCGTGGATCGAGTCATTGCTCACTGACAGGAAGCAGAGAGTGTCCATAAATTGGGTTAAGTCCGAGTGGGGATCTGTAACAAGTGGCGTTCCACAGGGATCAGTCTTAGGCCCGTTGTTGTTTATAATATATATCAATGATCTTGATGAGGGAATTACTAGTGATATGAGCAAATTCGCCGATGACACAAAGATAGGTAGGATAATTGATTCAAACGTAGATGTTATGGAACTTCAGGAGGATTTAAGCAAACTCTATTCTTGGTCAGAAAAGTGGCAGATGCAGTTCAATGTAGATAAATGCAAGGTTGTGAAGCTTGGGAGTGCCCATAACCCTAGTACTTATAAGTTAAATGATGTAGAACTTAGCCATACAGATTGCGAAAAGGACTTGGGGGTTATGGTGATCTGGAGTTTCTGGAGTTTATCTGGAGAGAGTTCCGGGGGTCAACGCCCCCGCGGCCCGGTCTGTGACCAGGCCTCCTTAGATCAGTGTCCCAGGATGCGACCCACACCAGTCGACTAACACCCAGGTACCCATTTTACTGATGGGGAACATAGACAACAGGTGGAAAGAAACACGTCCAATGTTTCTACTCTGGCTGGGAATCGAACCCAGGCCCTCACCGTGTGAAGCGAGAGCGTTAACCACCAAGCCACCAGAGCAGCAACCTTAAACCAAGACAGCAATGCCTAAGCGTACGTAATAAGGCAAATAGATTACTGGGATTTATATCAAGAAGTGTAAGCAACAGAAGTCCAGAGGTCATACTGCAGCTTTATACATCATTAGTAAGGCCTCACCTAGATTATGCAGCTCAGTTCTGGTCTCCGTATTACAAAATGGACATAAATTCGTTAGAAAACATTCAGCGTAGGATGACTAAATTAATACATGCATTAGAAATCTTCCTTATGAAGAAAGATTGAAGACTCTTAAGTTAACATTCACTTGTTAGACGAAGAATGAGGGAGACCTGATCGAAGTGTATAAGTGGAAGATAGGTATTAATAAAGGGATATTAATAAGGTCTTGAGGATGTCTCTCCAAGAGAGAACCCGCAATAATGGATTTAAATTAGGTAAGTTTAGATTTAGAAAGGATATAGGAAAGTATTGGTTTGGAAATAGGGTAGTTGATGAGTGGAACAGTCTACCTAGTTGGGTTATTGAGGCTGGGACTTTGGGTAGTTTCAAATCTAGGTTGGATAAGTACATGAGTGGGAGGGGTTGGATAGGGTAGTTGACGAGTGGAACAGTCTACCTAGTTGGGTTATTGAGGCTGGGACTTTGGGTAGTTTCAAATCTAGGTTGGATAAGTACATGAGTGGGAGGGGTTGGATTTGAATGGGACTTTCGCATCAGAGCTTATTTCTTGGGTGGCATTGAAAATTGGGTTGGGCAAATGTTTTGTTAGTGGGATGAATTGTAAAGGACCTGCCTAGTATGGGCCAGCAGGCCTCCTGCAGCGTTCCTCCTTTCTTATGTTCTTATGTTCTTATGATGAAAGTTTTTCTTTTTTTCGTGCCACTCTGCCTTGGTTGTAGACGGCCGATGTGTTAAAAAAAATCTTAATATTTTCTCAGCCAGTTTAATGAAATCCGAATCAAATTCAAATTTAAAAAGGTTAGCTATTTTGATCACACTTTTAAAACTTGTAGAGATATCTCGCCTGGTTTCGTCTATCTGCACATTTATCTAATCACGACTTAATAACAGCTCAGGATTTACGAAAACGTTATCTCAACTAATCCTCCGAATGGGATTCATCAAGAGACTGTTACAGCCACGTTGGTGTTAGATTAGTCCATAAAATCTCTGGTGTGATTGTAGTGAGGCACATGATAACTTTCCTAGGATCTAGGAATATGCCTAACAGAAGTAATCTTAATTAGGACATCAAGGTAGTGGTTCTGGACATTCTTCAATAAAGTGACCACTTGATCCTCCACTAAAATACTTGTTTTTAAAGTGGCATTAAGAAATGTGAGAACCGAGGAGAAAATGAAATTGGTAGATGTTCCCTTCTCTTCTTTTATAGCCCAAACTTTCCTTTCTTGGGGATAAATTATCTTACTGTTTCCATTTTCTAACCTGTTCTGCTACAGATCTGTTTTAAAATCCTCAGGTTACTGTGTATAATTTTGTTCCATATCAAATTCTCTGAGGTGGTATGTCCAGGATAATATCTATTTGTAGCTCATTAATGCTACCGTTACTAATGTCCTGTTATTTTTTTACATATAAGAATGAATAGTACTCGGCAATCTCTACTTCCAGTTGTTTCTGGATTTATTGTAAATTCTTTCTGTTATTGTCTTCTATCTAGTTCCCTCATTCCTACGATGCTCGTGGCCTTTTTTTTTTTAATTTCTACCTGGAGTATCACAATGCCATCTGTTAAGTCGCTAATTGGATTGCTGCTGATTGGATTGCTTATTGGATTCCCCGATCCGCTTTCAGTATTTCTGCGAATGTTTTGCTTCTTTTGTTGCTTTTCTCATCAGTACCAACCGCCCTACTGTAGGACTTGCTTATTTATTCTTTTATTTCTACTTTGCAGGCTGTTTTAACCTTTCCAACTGTTTTAATCTTTCCGAAATATATTCCTTCATTTACTCTCCTTCCTTCTAACATCCCCAGTGTTGAATGTTTATCCTGAGTTCTTTGTTTTTATTGATATTTTCTCTTTCCAATGGTTCGTTTTCCCCGCATCTTGATTTTTCTCCTTTGGCCAATGTTTACAAGTTGAGGGAAGGAAGCGCCTCAAACTTATCATCGTTTCTCAAGGGATATTTTCATATCTCTTTTGAATCCTTCAAAACGTGACACGTTAAACTAGCCTGGTTAAGAGTCCCAGTTGTTTATTGCACGAGGAACCTCATGAGTAACTCTTCCCATGAGCTGAAAATTGTATATTGATCTACTTACGGATACAGGAGTGTGTAGAAGTCTGTTGACTCATGACCAAAGTTAGAGGTGTTTCATACTTCTTGCTTATTTTCATTCTTTGTAATCCTTCGTATTGTTTTTCTTGTGATGTTTTCATCAAGTTCTTTGTTTTCTTTGCATAAAAACCTGCACATAGGAGAGAGAAGCTTATGACGACGATTCGGTCCGATTTGGCCATTTACAAGTCACACTAACGTATAAAGATGAGGTAGCCAGTATATATAAGATGGATAGGGAAGGGATAAAGAGACGAAGAAAGAAGGAAGTAGATAAGTATTGATAGAGGTAGTGCTGGTAGTGGAAGTAGTAGTAGAAATCGTAAGCTCCTTTCTCCTATGTACGGTTATTTGTGTATTGTTCTAGTCAACATATTGTGCCTTTTGTGTTCCTCTTTGTCTTCTTTCCTCCACTGCTGTTGATTCCTGTGGTTACCATCAGTTTATATACGAAAATGAGTTTCTTATTTTATCGGTCTTTGTTTTTCGTGCTTTGTACTGTTCTTCACTGGTGTCTGGGTTTTCCCTTTTATTAATATATGATGTATTTAAATACACTTTTTTATTGGACTTCCTAACCCAGTCTACCTTCCTTAATCTTTGCCAAAATGGCATTTTGATCTCCCCTTTCTACCTTTCTCTTTTCCCACAAAATTTCACGAGAAAAATCTACTTATTTAATCATTATTATTATTCTTATGATCTACCATGTTTACCTGAATTACCTCTGTGTTGGACTCCAGCACTTGGGACTGCCTCTTTTCGTTGACTGATGATATCTCGGTCTGTTGTTTATACTTATACTTTGTCAGTGTCTTATCCTCCAGTAATTCACTATCCTTCTTAATGGAAAAGAGCTTTGCAATGTTCCAGTGACACATTATTTAAATTTCATGGGTATTTGTTAGAGTTGTGTGAGAGAAACATCACACAGTGATGTTTCTCTCACACAGTGATGTTTCTCTCAAACAGTGATGTTTCTCTCACAAAGTGATGTTTCTCCTACACAGTGATGTTTCTCCCACACAGTGATGTTTCTCCCACACAGTGATGTTTCTGGACATTAAAAATGGTATAAAATACCGACAGATTGTTAGGTAAGACACATATGCAACAGTTAGGTAACTTTATTTCGAAACGTTTCGCCTACACAGTAGGCTTCTTCAGTCGAGTACAGAAAAGTTGATAGAAGCAGAAGATACTTGAAGACGATGTAATCAGTCCATCACCCTTAAAGTTTTGAGGTGGTCAGTCCCTCAGTCTGGAGAAGAGCATTGTTCCGTTGTCTGAAACAATATGAAGTTGAAGTGACAGGATGGAGCCTTTATATAGTGCCAGGAGGTGAGACGTAGGTTGCTTTGGGAGGGCAGGTCCCTCTCAAACCCAGCCGTTCTCACTAGTAGAGGTCGAAGTTGATGGTCTGTACCAAGATACCCTTGTGTTGCAGTGTCTGACAGAATGGACATTAAAAATGGTATAAAATACCGACAGATTGTAGGTAAGACACATATGCAACAGTTAGGTAACTTTATTTCGAAACGTTTCGCCTACACAGTAGGCTTCTTCAGTCGAGTACAGAAAAGTTGATAGAAGCAGAAGATACTTGAAGACGATGTAATCAGTCCATCACCCTTAAAGTTTTGAGGTGGTCAGTCCCTCAGTCTGGAGAAGAGCATTGTTCCGTTGTCTGAAACAATATGAAGTTGAAGTGACAGGATGGAGCCTTTATATAGTGCCAGGAGGTGAGACGTAGGTTGCTTTGGGAGGGCAGGTCCCTCTCAAACCCAGCCGTTCTCACTAGTAGAGGTCGAAGTTGATGGTCTGTACCAAGATACCCTTGTGTTGCATTGTCTGACAGAATGGACATTAAAAATGGTATAAAATACCGACAGATTGTTAGGTAAGACACATATGCAACAGTTAGGTAACTTTATTTCGAAACGTTTCGCCTACACAGTAGGCTTCTTCAGTCGAGTACAGAAAAGTTGATAGAAGCAGAAGATACTTGAAGACGATGTAATCAGTCCATCACCCTTAAAGTTTTGAGGTGGTCAGTCCCTCAGTCTGGAGAAGAGCATTGTTCCGTTGTCTTTTATACCATTTTTAATGTCCATTCTGTCAGACACTGCAACACAAGGGTATCTTGGTACAGACCATCAACTTCGACCTCTACTAGTGAGAACGGCTGGGTTTGAGAGGGACCTGCCCTCCCAAAGCAACCTACGTCTCACCTCCTGGCACTATATAAAGGCTCCATCCTGTCACTTCAACTTCATATTGTTTCAGACAACGGAACAATGCTCTTCTCCAGACTGAGGGACTGACCACCTCAAAACTTTAAGGGTGATGGACTGATTACATCGTCTTCAAGTATCTTCTGCTTCTATCAACTTTTCTGTACTCGACTGAAGAAGCCTACTGTGTAGGCGAAACGTTTCGAAATAAAGTTACCTAACTGTTGCATATGTGTCTTACCTAACAGTGATGTTTCTCCCACACAGTGATGTTTCTCCCACACAGTGATGTTTCTCCCACACAATGATGTTTCTCCCACACAGTGATGTTTCTCCCACACAGTAATGTTTCGCCCACACAGTGGGCTTTATCAAGTCACAAACACATCTACCTGAGTACATTGTCCACCTCACTCTCCACACTATATGTACTCATGCACTCCTTACCCAGGTAAATCTATTTGTCATTTGATAAATCCAACTATGTGGGCGAATTGTAGTCAACAAAAGATTGCATTATAGTGCATTTCTTTTGATTTTTTTCCATAAAAAAATAATCTTTGTCATTCCTGTTTATATCCCGGAGCATTTTCGATGTTATTGTATTCCCATGGGATCTAATTTTTTTCAGTGTTTTATGATCAGATCATAATTTTTCTCTCAAAGTTTGTCTTTATTCTCAGTATTTTTTGTTGCATTCCAACTCGCCTTTCAATGTTAAATAATCGAATGATAATTATTTAACCAGGTTTGCTGGTTGCTCGCCTCTTAATTTATTCTCCATTGACTTGTGACTATATTTGTTGTTTCATTCTTTAGTTTGTTTCATTTTTTTGCTACTTTCGAATGGATACATTAGGACGTATTTCCATAAGTCACCTGCGGTCCAGTGTTCACCCATCAGTAAAATAGGTATGTGGATTTTAGTGGACTTGTGTGAGTCGCATCCTGGGACAAAATTGACCTAATTTGACCGAAATGCTTAACATGATGCTGGGATTTCTATATAGTAGTATGTCATTGATATCTGCTAGGACTGTATACCTTGTCATGTACTTGTAGAAATAATAGTAAAAAAATAATAATTATTATTATTATTATTTATTATTAAAGTCTTTCCTGACATCTTGACGGGTTATCTGTGTTATCATACTCAATTCATTATGCTGAATAGAATATCGTTTTCTACCTTGCATGTTGTGATCATGTTCACCTTCCTTCACTTTAATACATTTCATTCCATACAACGTAGATTAGGGATAACACTAGCGGCTTCATCAATGATAACTTGGGGATAATTCCCTGGTTAGTATAACAAACGTGTTTGTCTTGTGTGTACGTTAATTTATTGTTTTAAAATAATGTCGTAGCTTTTAATGTTCTTTTTAAGCTCCAGTACCATTTTTTTTTTAATTCCGAATGCAGCTCTTTGGATATTCATAATTTTCTTTTTTCTGTCTAATTAAGTGTGGACTCTGTCAGCATTTTTTTTATATTTTATTTAAAGCAATGCAAATACAGGGTGGTATAAATACACAGAACAGATTAACACACAAGAATCCAACACAGTGACACCTCAACCAGGTCGTCTAAATACGTGCATTGATTGGTCGATAATACATTGTGTTCATTTTCTTTTTCCCGGGTTCCTGACCGTCATTAACATGCGCATTAGTTTCTCATACACCGCCCACGTTAATCCGTTTAGGTGTTGCGGGCAGATTTTGTGTTGTCTTGACACGTACGTGTGTTTCACTGCTTGACTGTGAGATCTTTTCACCATTGTGATATATTATCAGGTCTTGCCGCCACATCACCATTTTTTATAAGTTTAAAATTGCTTGGCAAGGATTTGCTATGTAGTTTTCATTTTTGCAGTCCTCTTGTATTATGAGACTTGTCATTATTTAGTAACTGTTGTCCAGAGGGATGAGGAAGGGTTGTTGAGGTGGTTCGGACATGTAGAGAGAATGGAACAAAACAGAATGACTTCGAGAGTGTATAAATCTGTAGTGGAAGGAAGGCGGGGCAAGGGTCGGCCTAGGAAAAGTTGGAGGGAGGAGGTAAAGGAGGCTTTGTGTGTGAGGGGCTTGGACTTCCAGCAAGCATACGTGAGCGTATTTGATAGGCGTGAATGGAGACAAATGGTTTTTAATACTTGACGTGCTGTTGGAGTGTAAGAAAAGTAACATTTATGAACTGATTCAGGGAAACCGGCAGGCCGGACTTGAGTCCTGGAGATGGGAAGTACAGTGTCTACACTCTGAAGGAGGGGTGTTAATGTTGCAGTTTTATAACTGTAGTGTAAAGCACCCTTCTGGCAAGACAGTGATGGAGTGAATGATGAAAGTTTTTCTTTTTCGGGCCACCCTGCCTTGGTGGGAATCAGCCGATGTGTTGATAAATGTGTAATATATATATATATATATATATATATATATATATATATATATATATATATTTATATATATATAATATATATATATATAATATATATATAAATATATATAATATATGTAATTTTTTAGGCCCCCTTGAATGTCGCTGAGGTATATCGGGAAATATCCAGCGTAGTTTTACACTGCTAATTTCATTATCCGACTCACAACTTCCATTTCTAAATTTTCCCTGTTATTAGCAAAACTATTTTTTTTCGTTTATTTTAGGTTAGGTTATGATAGGTTAGGTTAGATTAAGTTAGAATACGTGAGATTAGGTTAGGTTAGATTAGGTTAGGTTAGGTTAGATTAGATTAGATTAGGTTAGATCACGTTGCATAAATGCAAACGTATATTTAACCCCACAGACAGTATAAGCAAATTATAACGACCAGTTGCGACACGCCTGACAACACGGTGTCTGGGCCTGCCGAGGAAACGTTCGAATCAGGACGCCTATCATGCACGGTGTGAGGACAGGCTGTAAGTAAAGAACTGACTCGTGAGAATCACTCTTGTGGAACTATGGTGATAACTTTCAACCATTCTCATCCTTCGCTTCACCAAGCGATTTTTTGTTATTGACAGTAAATATTAATCTATTTTTTATGATCTTCCCATTATTTCGGATTTATTTTTGTTTTTGAAGTTTCCATATAGGCCTTTAGTATGCTACCGTGCCGAAGGCTTTCATGCGGTCTAGAAATATGCAGACTACTCAGTTTTCAATTTCCTGACTAATTTCTGCGGAACTTTATTTCTCATCAAATTTGCTACATTTCATTTTCTGTCACTAAATCGGCTCTTTTATTAATACTTTTCATTCCATATTATCTACGAATTGAGGATTTCAGAAATTGCTGATCTCTAGAGTTTACAGAGAATCGTCAAAATGGCAAGAATGCCATTTTGACGAGTGAGCTCAAAGGAGAATCTCCAGACTGGTTCCAGCTGACAGGAATGCGACAGTAACTCAAATAACCATGCATTATAACAGTGGTATGCAAAAGAGCAACTCTCAATACACAACACGTCGATCCTTGAGTAGATGGGCTGTACCAACAGAAGACCACATTGGGTTCCACTTCCGTCAGTTAAGAACAGGTAACAGGCAACACTGGACATTAGCTCACCAAAACTGGACAACTGTAGACTAGAAAAATGTTGCCTGGTCTGACGAATTGTAATTTCTGGTGCAACATGCAGATAGTAGGGTCAGAATTTGGCATAAACCTTCGGGATGTGGTGGAATGGAAAATTCGCAGATTGAATGCGCAGCCGACAAATCTGCAGCTACTGCGTGATGCCTTCATGTCAACATGAACAAGAATCACTAAGAAATGTTTCCAGCACCTTTTTGAGTCCATGCCACGAAGAATTCAGTGGCCAGATAGTGAATATGTGCTGAGAATTACTGTGGATAGTGAGTCTCAGGTTAGAGTAAGTAGGATGGAGGGAAATTTTTCGCAGTAAAAGTACGTCTTAAACAGGGTTGTGTAATATCATCATGGTTGTTCAATATACTTAAAGATGGGGTTGTAAGAGAAGTGAATGCTCGTGTGTTGACAAGAGGTGTAGGATTAAGAGATAAATAATATAATCTACCTCAAAGTGGGGGCTGGTAACTGAGTTTGGAATGGTATGTAAAAGAAGGAAATTAAAAGTGAACATAGGAAAGAGTAAGGTGGTGAGGACAACAATGCGATGAGGATAGCATTTTATATAAGTGGTGCTCTTACTTTTCATTGCACCGTATGTCCAGTTTTTTGCTTTCGTAGGGAGTGAGTTCCGTGTGCAGATTTGGGATTAATCCTTCTATGATTTTCCAAGTGTAGATTATGATGTCTCTCACCTGCGCTCCAGTGAGTACAAGTCAAGTGTTTCCAAACGTTCCCAGTAATTAAGGTGACTGATGGAACTTGTAAATGCAGCGAAGGTTCTCTGTACATTCTCTAGATCTGCGACTTCATTTGCCTGAATGGAGCTGTTAGTGTACAGCAGCATTCCAGCCTAGAGAGGACAAGTGATTTAAAAGGATCAAACACGGCTTGGAAACCCCTTTTTTTTGAAGGGTTCTTTT
>NC_069399.1:22806974-22849474 GCF_026875155.1 Cherax quadricarinatus
TTTAAACTGATTCCAAAATTTTCCAGCTCATTCTAAACGATTTCATTAAAATTTCAAAACTGGCTCTACGCAGACTAAACTTTTGGGCATAATTCTTCTTGCAGCATACATTATCATTAATAATTGGAAGCCTTAAGACAGGAGCCAGAAAAAAGTATCAAGTTATTGATTGTAAATAAACATCACTAATACAAAAGTAACTCGCACATAGAGAGGAGCTTAATACGACATTTCAATCCGACAGTGTGTGACTGTAAATGGTCCAAGTCGGACCGAGACGTCTTTCCTAAGCTTCTCTCTCCTACGTGCGGGTTTAATGTGAATTGTTCCAGTCACGGTGCTGTGCCTTTTTCTTCAATATCACTAATATATTTTGTAAAACTAGAAAATTCAGACTTATGCCACTCAGCAACTGCATGAACCTGGCCATCAGGAAACAACAAGTGGGAATTTGATGCGATCAGATAAATTTCATTCTCAATAATCTCCCTAAAAAAATTTCAACTGTATTTTACTTGCACGAAAATAAAATTTAATAAGTAACATCTTTTCCCTAAGATGCATCAGTCATTAAATATTAAAACGTTCAAAAGGAGGTAAACCGAAATTTATTTCCCGTGATTTACAGGAAATAAAACTATCACAATATTTTACACACAAAACTAGCAGATGGACAACTACTGTAACTTTCCTCTCCGTCGGCGTTTTTCAATAATAATTCATGTTAAGCGTTTAACCCACGTGGGTCTTTCAGTGCAACATGTGGTGGAGGCTTGATCCTCCGTCTGTGCGCGAGACACGTATTTCCATTTTGTACACACCTCTAGATGTCCACGTCGATGCATCAACGTCCCATCCCTTCCACCTCCTTTCCTCCCATTTTTTAATAGGCTGGTATGTGTATGCATTCTCCGTGATATAAAGTAGTTATGAAGTGTCAAGAGACTCAACAATGAATTTTCATTGTCTACATATGTATGTAGTCTTCAGTAACATCTCCTCCAGTAGTTTATTAAGTTTTACTTTTGTCTTACCAATACAGAAATGCATAAATCCACACTGCATTCTTTTATTCCCATTATCTGGTAAACTACTACAATTATGCACTCCACCATAATGTATTACAAATGTATAATAATCCCGTTACGATTAACAGTAAGCATTAATTATTACTAAAGTGCTTTCAGTTTATTATTCACTTAAAAGCTGCTCACTCCACGAATATATATGAATTTGTATTACGTAAGATATACCAATGCTGAAAAATTATTGATCTGAGGGAATCTGCACATGCCAGTAGTTGTATATACCTGCTACTAGTAATATGAACAGGTACACATAACTGTGTTAAACGTTTTACAGTCGATTAAACGAAGTATTCTCAAATTATAAATGAAAACACTGGAAGAAGGAAAAAATACGGCAGCCTAATAATGTATACAGTTGTAATATATAAATAAATATGTATTAACATAAACGAAAAATAATGCTTACATATTTCTGGTTGTAGCAAAAATTATACCTAACTGCCCTCTCACTTTTCCACTCACTAGAATAATATGGATGAAATAAAGAAAATCAAGATAGTATAATGTAAATTCAACTTCTTTTGAGCCTGAGGTGTATATGAGAGGTGTGGGGGGAGGTATATTTAATGGGAAAGAGCTAATAAATCTGTGAATGTGGAGAGGAAGGTGTTTTTACAGAGTGTATCAGTGAAAAAAAAAAAATTAAGATGTGTGTGAGACTGGAAGATTTATTTCCCCCAACTGAACCAATCTTTCTAAAGACCAGAGATGGAAAGTTGTAATATTTATCTTATTAAAGATGAATTTTTGTAAAAATGCAAAATAAAATAGACAGATTAAGCTAAATGCATTATGTAAATAGTCTCTAAGTAAACTATATCTCTTTAACTGAACTTACTTTGAATTTATATAAAGAAAAAGTTATGTTTTTACTAAAATACATAATGTTTGTACAACACATAATTAACTATTAAGAGCAATCTCTTTTTTTTTTCAAATTACACTTTTAACTAAGTAAAAATAATACATTCTTTCTCCAGATTATAACTTTACTCTTAAAATGTACCTTTTTTAATACAATATTTCCCAGGATATTTAAAATACTATCTTATTTCTCTAAAAATATTCCCTGAATTAAAAAAAATCCATATACTAAAATATGGTCATGATAGCTAGTCAACACATGCACCAACACATTCCAATATTTACTAAATACACTACCTCCGTACACCATAAACATGCGTATACATTACAAAATATTTCTGTACATTAAAAATATCATTCTAAAAATTCGCTTATGTTCTAATCATTTTTATGCGTTCTAAAAATCTTCACTTAAAACGTTTCTTCACAATTTTCACTATAAATGGTAAACAATTCGAGTTCAGCTGCCCTCCAGTGACGATATTGCTCAGCAATATTTCTCAGCATTTCCTATACGCGGCGGCCTTCCCTGACCCAGCCATCAAATTCACCCCATAAATCCGACCGTAAAATTTGACCCCAGACTGAAGCGCTTGCGCACTCTCGTGAGGGTGAGGGTGAGGGTGAGGGTGAGGGTGTGTGTGTGTGTGTGTGTGTGTGTGTGTGTGTGTGTGTGTGTGTGTGTGTGTGTGTGTGTGTGTGTGTGTTGTGTGAGTGTGAGATGGAATATCACTTAATTGTGACTGTAAACTTATCTAAAATACATTTAGTTGGATTTGGCTAAATTAAATTGCGATTGTAATAATATGGTTAGTTAAGTTTTCTAAGGTTCTTTTGGTACAAAATTATTAATTTTTACATTAACATAAATGAAAAAAAGATATCTTTAACGAATAAAATTTTAGAAAGGACTTAATTTTAAATGAGTTCTTGTTAATTAACCAATTTACCTATTCGACACGTCATATATGTACATATATCGTACATAATCTGAACTTGTCGAATAGGTCGAGTTCCATTAAAAAAGAACTTAAAACCCCTTAAATTAACTTAAAAACTAACTAAATTCTATGTATATAGTATTACTTAAAATCAATATATATATATATATATATATATATATATAATATATATATATATATATATATATATATAATATATATATATATACATATTATATATATATATATATTATATATATATATACATATATATATATATATATTTATATATATATTATATATATATATATATATATATATATATATATATATATATACATATATATATATTATATATATATATATATTATATATACATATATATATATATATATATATATATATATATATATATATATATATATATATATATATATATTTATATATATATATATATATATATATATGTATTGTTATGCTCAGATCGATTTCGCTGATTTATGGCAAAAACTAATTTTCTTTCTGCTATTCGGCAAAGTGAAAGAGAAAGAAAGATCACAGTCAGCAGGATTCGAAATTACGTCAGGGAAGCCTTGCAAAATTCCGCAAGTGCCGCTCTAGACCACTCGGCCACAGGTGCCTCAAAAGCTTGGCAGCCTGGTTTTCATGCCAGTTTCTTCCCAGACCGGACACAGCAGTGGGCCTCAAGCATGATTTCAAGCCATTTCATTCTCCTCCTGTGTGTTCTGACCTGACTTTTTTATATCAATGCACCACGCAAAAATTACAATATAAAAATCGCATCCAACTCCTCATAGCGCATACCCAGAAAACAACAAGCATTGCCCCTCTTAACTACAGCACTGAGTCCCTGGAACAGAAAACCAGCCACCCTGGGATCCCTAGTTGCAATGACTATGACTAGCTTCTTAAGGAACTTCGGTGTGTGGTCTCTTATGGTCCAAGGGTCTTTGAATCACTGTTTTAGCAGAGGTGCTCAGAACACTACAGTTTAGAAGCATATACGTATAAAGATACACAACATATCCCTCCAAACTGCTAATATCCCAAATCCCTTCTACAGAGTGCAGGCATTGTACTTCCCATTTCCAGGACTCAAGTCCGGCTATATAAAATAACCGGTTTCCCTGAATCCCTTCACTAAATATTACCCTGCTCACACTCCAACAGATCGTCAGGTTCCAAATACCATTAGTCTCAATTCACTCCTACCGAACATGCTCATGTACGCTTGCTGGAAGTCCAAGCCCCTCGCCCACAAAACCTCCCTTACCCTTTCCTTCCAACCTTTTCGAGGACGACCCCTACCACGCCTTCCTTCCCCTACGGATTATACGACTCTCCATGTCATTCTACTTTGCTCCATTCTCTCTAAATGACCATAACCACCCCAACAACCCTCTTCAGCCTCTGAAATAATACTTTTATTAACTCCACACCTTCTCCTAATTCCCAATTCTCGTATTTTCTGCATAATATTTACACCACACATTGCCCTTAGACAGGACATCTTCACTGCCTCCAACCGCCTCCTCGCTGCTGCATTCACAACCCAAGCTTCACGCCCATATAAGAGTGTTGGTACTACTATACTTTCATACATTCCCTTCTTTGCCTCCATAGATAATGTTTTTTGTCTCACATATACCTCAATGCACCACTCACCTTTTTTCCCTCATCAATTCTATGATTAACCTTATCCTTCATAAATCCATCTCGCCGACACGTCAACTCCCAATATTCTGAAAGCATTCGCTTCTTCCATACTCCTCCTCCCCAATTTGATATCCAATTTTCTTTATCTAAATCATTTGATATCCTCATCACCTTACTCTTTTCTATGTTCACTTTCAACTTTCTACCTATACACACACTCCCAAACTCATCCACTAACCTTCGCAGTTTTTCTTTAGAATCTCCCATGAGCACAGTATCATCAGCAAAAAGCAACTGTGTCAATTCCCATTTTGTATTTGATTCCCAATAATTTAATCCCACCCCTCTCCCGAACACCCTAGCATTTACTTCTTTTACAACCCCATCTATAAATATATTAAACAACCATGGTGACATTACATATCCTTAAGACCTACTTTTACCGGGAAGTAGTCTCCCTCTCTTCTACACACCCTAACCTGAGCCTCACTATCCTTAAAAAACTCTTTACAGCATTTAGTAACTTACCACCTATTCCATATACTTGTAACATCTGCCACATTGCTCCTCTATCCACTCTATAATGTGCCTTTTCGAAATCAATAAATGCAATAAAAACTTCCCTACGTTTTATCTAAATACTGTTCACATATATGCTTCAATGTAAACACTTGATCTACACATCCCCTACCCACTCTAAAACCTCCTTGCTCATCCTCAATCCTACATTCTGTCTTACTTCTAATTCTTTCAATTATAACCCTACCGTACACTTTTCTTGGTATACTCAGTAAACTTATTCCTCTATAATTTTTACAGTCTCTTTTGTCCACATTCCCTTTATATAAAGGGACTATACATGCTCTCCGCCAATCTCTAGGTACCTTCCCCTCTTTCATACATTTATTAAACAAAAATGCCAACCACTCCAGCACTATATCCCCATCCCCTGCTTTTAACATTTCTGTCATGATCCTGTCAGTTCCAGCTGCTTTACCCCCTTTCATTCTACGTAATGCTTCACGAACCTCCCCCACACTCACATCCTGTTCTTCTTCACTCCTAAAAGATGGTATACCTCCCTGGCCAGTGCATGAAATTACCGCCTCCCTTTCTTCCTCAATTATTATTATTATAATCAAGGGGAAGCGCTAAACCCGGAGGATTATACAGCGCCTGGGGGGGGTTTCTTCCTCAAAATATTCTCGCAATTTACCCAAAACCTCCATCTCCCCATCTACTAACTCCCTTACTCTGTTTTTAATTGACAAATCCATTTGTTCCCTAGGCTTTCTTAACTTGTTTAACTCACTTGTTGCAACCCCTGAATGGGTTGCAATGATTATGTATATATATATATAATTATTACCTTTTCATATAATTTTACATTGCTTATATTTGCGATAATAGCTAAATCGTAAATGTATTGCTTTATATTGTTATTTAACTTAGCTTCCTTTTGTTAGGTAGGATGTAACATATGTGCTCAGTTCAAGTCTTGATTGTCTAACTACTGTAATAATCGCTCTTTGCTCGTTTCCCTGCCGGCTTCTTGCTGGGCAGCGACCCACGGAGCTATCACGTGATCGGGGGGGGGGGGGTCCTCACCTCGCCTGAAGTATTCAGTCTGGTCTAGACTCTCTTGGTGGTTGGACAGATTGTCTGTCTCATTAT
This sequence comes from Cherax quadricarinatus, assembly GCF_026875155.1. Lineage (NCBI taxonomy): Eukaryota > Metazoa > Arthropoda > Malacostraca > Decapoda > Parastacidae > Cherax > Cherax quadricarinatus. The sequence continues at coordinate 22,813,219 of NC_069399.1, forward strand.
TCTTGTTTGTTCTGTAGAACTCTGTTCACAGAACATTGTATAGACTTAGTGATTTTCGACGTTGTACTGAGGTTGTGTGTCGCATTGACACTCTGAGCAACTCAGGTCCTGAGCTGTAGCTTCTGACCTAACTTGTACTGGTATCTGTGTATTATCACAGTCGGGGATTTTCTTATGCTGAACTTAAATTCAGTAGTATGGGAGTTTTGTGACTTTTGTGGAGGATCTGCAGATGGTCCCTACTTAGTGTCGTTATATTATCTCCTTGTCCTGATTCTGTGTCGCAGTTGCTTGTTATATTGCTATTGGGCTTAGCATTCTTTTTATTGTTCAAGCAGACTGTTCTGATTGCCAGTCGGTCAAGAAGTTAGTTTATCTGAGGACTTTGTCAGTCACTCGTTTACGTCTAGTCGAGTCTTGAGACATAGCGAACTACTTAGAGCACTTACACACATACACAAACTTACTTGTACATATTTGCAATATCTTATTAAATGTTAATGTACCAGACGGTACTTAAGAATTATAAATGTGATATATACTATCATCACAATAATATCATACACGAGAGAAGTGATTATTATTAATTTGTTTGAAGTGATTGATTTAATTTAATTTGATGATATACCTCTAGACTTAATAAATTTATTAAATTTTAATTTCTCTAGTTAGTAGCCTACCAGTTGTAATCCTGAAGCACTATTGAATCATACTGAATTCTAATGGATAATTGGACAAGTATACTGACTAATTGTTACGAAAACCCAGTAACAGGCTGGATGCTAGAAGGGCAGTCCTTTCTAGTATTCACTGGAGATATCAAAGCTTTTAGAATCGCGTTTTTTGTAACATCACTCATATATATATATATATATATATATATATATATATATATATATATATATATTATTTTAATATATATATATATATATATCGTGCCGAATAGGCAGAATTTGCGATCTTGGCTTAAATAGCAACGCTCATCTTGCCATATAGGACAAGTGAAAATTTGTGTATGCAATAATTTCGCCAAAATCATTCTGAACCTAACGAAAAAAAATATATTTCACTGTGTTTGTTTTGTATTAAATTATTGTAAACAAATCTAAAATATAATTTGTTGGGTTAGGCTAAAATAAATTGCGCTTGTTATAATAAGGTTAGGTAAGTTTTCTAAGTTCCTTTTGGTGCAAAATTATAAATTTTTACATCAACATTAATGAAAAAAAAATATATCTTTAAACGTATAAGAGAAAATTTTAGAAAGGACTTAATTTTAAATGAGTTCTTGCTAAATGATTCGTTTTACATATTCGGCACGACATATATATATATATATATTAATATATATATATATATATATATATATATATATATATATATATATATATATATATATATAATATATATATATATATATATATATATATATATTATATATATATATTATATATAAAATATATATATATATATATATTTTATATTATATATATATATATATATATATTATATATATATATATATATATTTTGAACGTGTTCTTAATTGCATCAAGGAACACAGTAAAAAGAACAACAGACTAATAACCTTTGATGTCACGGCCCCGTTCACCACTGTGCTAATTGATCAAATAATTGGCCTCTGCACCACAAGGACACAGGCAAATTGGGCGTCCATATGCAGTGCTACAATTATGTTGACCTATAGTTGTTAGAGCCCACCAAGGGCTTTATCCAGAAAGAACCTTGTGAGCAAAATCTCTTAGGAATAAATATTCCCAGTGGGATGCAATGTTCTCTCGGTTGGACAGGTTTTGGAGAATAGTTACAATCAAATTAATATTAACTAGGACACTTCCACCAATCCCCAGAGCAACTCGCCGTCAAGCTGCTGTCAAGCTCACCCACATCGTGAGTGAAAGTTAATGGTGCCTCATTAATCACGGCATAACTTCTGCTGGTTGGTTATACCTGTCTTCCAGGCGCACCCAGGAAGGACAAATTTCTAGCAACATTCATTATCAGGGCAATATAAATCCTTACTGAAGATAGCCACATCCACCCTCTCTTTTGGGGAAAAAAAAACGAAAATGAAAAAAAAAATTAACTCGAGACTCAAAAAATCTAGCCCTTTTGGAAGAAAATAAAAAAAGGAAAAGAAATTTTGGGTGCAATTAGGTAAAATTACATTGGACAACAAAAAAATACACCCACACCACACACCCCACACACAACACACACACACAACACACACACCACACAAAACACAAAATTAAAAAAAATAAATTGAGTTGACCGTCAGTTATTAATTAGAAAACATTAAAAATTTAAAAAATCTATTTTAAAATCATGTTGAAAGAAAATTTTATACAGGTAATTTATAAATTTTTGAAATTATTCCCTATTATAAAGTAATACAAAAGAACGTTTCAAAGACATTAAGCACCAATTCTTAGGAGGTCGAAAATTTTTAAAAATTTTTTAGTTGGGTCTTGATTGAAAATTTTGGCGTCTCTGTAAAGAAATAACAGTGAAACGCACCTGATAGCGTACCCCCATGGTTTTCTGATATCCTGATAAACCTTCCACAACACCCCCCATGATTGGTGGAAAAAAAGCTCGATGTTGATTGAAAAAAGTGCATTTTCAGAGACAATTGCATTTAAAAACGATTATGTCTTTGCAAAACTCGCATAATTGTCTGCTCTGGTTTGAAAGTGTCCCATAAAGCCGCCCCAGTTGCGTTAGTTGTGAAAATAAAGGGTAAAAAATTACCGACCAAGGAAAAAAACACAATGCATTTTAAATGTGATCCTTTATTCCAAGTATTATCCACCCCCAAGACATAAAGGACATCACCAGTAGTAGCAGGAAAAGCTTTTTTTCCTCTGCAGGGGAAAAATTTAACCCCTTTGAAACGACTGCAAAAAAAATTATAGTGGGCGAAAATCAAGGACCCCAAACAGTTTTCAGAACCCAAATACGAAAGCGGACTGACGTACGGGAAATGCCTGTGTACAACATCGCAATTCACAAAAACCATTTTAATTAATACAGAAACTCAAGACTTATCGCAACAAAAGACAACACTCAATACGAAAATCGGGAAAATCATCGTTTTTTAAAACCCAAAATTTCAACCAGAAAAATGGTTCGTAACATAGTGAACCATTGCCAAGAAACTTTTTTTTTTTCGCTATCCCACATAAGAACATAGAACACGCAGAAGGTCTGCTCAAGTTTACCCAATCCCCCTTCCAAGCTACCCAAGATTTTAGACTCGATAACCCCACCCGGTAGATCATCAGATGCAGCATTCTCCACCTGACCTCAACATTCTGAACCTGACTATAAATACTCACGTACCTTCCCCCCCGGTAGATCTGTTTTGACTTGAAAAAAGCCCATGTGTGGGAAAAAACGTTGTCAATAAAAGGATCACTTTAAAACCGCATGTGTTTATGTTTCCATTGCGTTAGTTGTGACTGGAAGACTGTGTCGGATAACAGTTCATGCATTTGTAGCCGAACTAATAATCCGGCCTTAAGTTTTGCGTCCATTAAAACTTATAATTTTTCTTAAGGTAAGAAAGCTTGTACCTTCACGATCATGGCCTTTAAAAAAGCTTTTTTTTAGGCCCAGCTTTATTTTTACAAGAACATGATCAACTTAAGCAGAGAGGAATATCTTTGATAATACCAGCGGCATATATTGTATTTTAAATTTTTCCTGGCATGGGGTCTTTTTTTGCCGTCCATTTTTTGATGCGTTGTGGTTGGACGTAAATGTTGACTAAACCCTGTCTAGGAAAAATGCAAATAAAGGGCCCTAAAATTTTGGAACCCCCTTTCCCAGAAGCTCATTATATTTCCCCTATTTTTGCATCCTGCTTTAGTAATTTAGTTATTCCCCCTCTTATTCTGGCCTAAATTCGTTTTTGTTTATGACATTCCACAAAGGATGCATTGTTTTTTCCGCCCACTTATTCTACTTGTGGTCGGTGTTTTTGTTAAATTTTCCCGAAAAATTAAATGTTCCCTTTAAAAACCCTAAACATGAACCACAGCGCGAGACTTTTCACTGCAGTTTTTAAATTAAAAGGAGCATACTTTCAAGGTCGGGACGCTTGCTGGTTTAATTTTGAGGAACGGGCCCACACCCCCGTTGGGTGCTTATCACTTCAATGTTCTTTTTTTCCAGTGCTGCTTACCTGAGGAAGCTGTTTTAGGCAAAACGTTTATTTCCAAACTTGTCGGTATTATAACCATTAAAAATAAGGCAGATTAAACAACACAAAAAGAGAAAATGAACGGGAGAAACCTGATGTGTGGGGACAATGCTGTTATGAACGCCCCCATGAGACATGATCAACAAAAACACCTTAGTGCCTGACCACTAGACGGGGTTTTAAAAACGCCAATATCAAATGAGAATGATCAAGGAAAACACTATAGGGGGGTAGTCCCTGCCCATAGAGTGGTTAATAAACGTCAATATCAGATGAGACATGATCAAGGGAAACCCTATAGTACGCTGGCCACCAGAGCGGTTAATAAACCCCAATATGAAAGGAGAATGATCACTGGGAATTACTCAGGTAAAAACGAGCAATGAAAAAAAATGAGTTTCCCATTTTAAAATAAATATAAATTCACAGGGTTAGGTAACCTTCCCTTAAGTGAAAAATATTCGAAATTTGTGTGTGTTGAAAAAGTTGCGAGGTATATCGTTTGGGGAAAAAAAAACCAAGAAAAAAGGAGGAGAGGTTGAATTTATAACGGTTACAATATCAAAAAATATTCCAAGGTTTTTGTACAATATGGCTTAAAATATTCTATCTTTCTATGCATTATGCTTTGCACAAGTTTATTGTCCTGTAAACTGGCCTTTCCAGATCTTGTTTACAAATTTAAACCAAGAAATACACATATTTATTCATTGCATAGGGAAGGGAAAAGGATGGTGATGTTGGGGAAGGGTTTATATGAGAGGAATGGAGCTACCCTTTTCCCTTTATCAAGCCTAAATACCCACCCGTCCGAGGTTTTAATTATGGCAGCAACCGCTAAAGGGTTCCTCGATAAAATTATTATAATATTTAAGTAGCCTCGACCCCCAAGCTCAGACCAGAACACCGTTTTTCAAAAATGGGGTGCCGCAGCACCCCCGTTTGCCCCTGATGGTGCTCAGGGGGGCCGCACCCCTGTTAGCCACTGATGGTGTCAGGGGTGCCGAGCACCCTGTTTTGCCTGATGGTGCCAGGGGTGCCGCAGCACCCCCGTTATGCCATGATGGTGCTCGGGGTGCCGCCGCACCCTGTTATGCCTGAGGTGTCGGGGTGCGCAGACCTGTTTTGCCATGATGGTGCTCGGGGTGCCGCAGCACCCCGTTATGCCTGATGGTGCTCAGGGTGCCGCGCACCCTGTTATGCTATGATGGTGCTCAGGGGGGGCCGCGCAAACCCCGTTAGCCACTGATGGTGCTCGGGGTGCCGCGCACCCTGTTATGTATGAGGTGCTCAGGGGTGCCGGCACCCTGTTATGTACTGATGGTGCTCGGGGTTTCCGCGCACCCTGTTTGCCCCCTGTGGTGCTCATGGGTGGCGCACCCCGTTTGCTACTGTGGTGCTCAGGGGTGCCGCAGACCCTGCTATGCCCCTGATGGTGCTCAGGGGTGCCGCAGCACCCTGTTTTTTTCATGTGGTGCCCAGGGTGCCGCAGCACCGTTAGTACTGAGGTGCTTGGGGGGCCCCAGCACCCTGTTTGACTGATGGTGCCAGGGGCCGCCCCGCACCCTGTTATGCCATGAGGTGCCAAAGGGGTGCCCCAGCACCCCGTTTGCCCTTGAGGGTCAAGGGGTGCCCCAGCACCCCCTTATGCCACTGATGGTGCTCAGGGGTGCCGCAGCACCCCGTTAGCCCCCTGAGGTGCAAGGGTGCTGCGCACCCCGTTATGCCACTGATGGTGCTCAGGGGTGCCGCAGCACACTGTTTGTATGATGGGGGCTCGGGGGGCCGCGCACCCTGTTATGCTATGATGGTTTCTCAGGGGTGCCCAGCACCCCGTTTGCTATGATGGTGCTCAGGGGGGGCCCCGCACCCCTTATGCAATGATGGTGCTCAGGGGGGGCCGCAGCACTTTATCCACTATGCTCAGGGGGTCCGCGCACCCAGTTATGCCTTGATGGGCTCAGGGGTGGGCCGCACCCGTTATGCCCTGGTGGTGTAGGGGTGCCCCCGGCACCCTGTTATGCCACTGATGGTTCTCAGGGGTGCCGCAGCACCCTGTAATGCCACTGGTGCTCAGGGGTGCCGCAGCACCCTGTTATGCCATTGATGGTGCTCAGGGGTCCCGCAGCACCCCGTTATGCCACTGATGGTGCTAGGGGTGCCGCGCCCCCGTTATGCCATGATGGTGTCGGGGTGCCGCGCACCCTTTATGCCAAGATGGTGCTCAGGGGTGCCGCAGCACCCTGTTATGCCACTGATGGTGCTCAGGGGTGCCGCAGAACCCTGTTATGCAACTGATGGTGCTCAGGGGTGCCGCAGCACCCTGTTATGCCACTGATGGTGCTCAGGGGTGCCGCAGCACCCTGTTATGCCACTGATGGTGCTCAGGGGTGCCGCAGCACCCCGTTAGCCATGATGTGCTCAGGGGGGCCGCGCACCTGTTATGCCATGGGTGTCGAGGTGCCGCGACCCTGTTTTGCCCCCTGATGGGGCTCAGGGGAGCCGAAAAACCGTTATGCAATGATGGGGCTCAGGGGTGCGCAGCACCCTGTTTGCCATGGTGGGGTCAGGGGTGCCTCAGCACCTTGTTATGCCATGATGGTGTCAGGGGTGATGCGACCCTTTTTTGCCACTGATGGTTCTCAGGGGTGCCGCAGCACCCTGTAATGCCACTGGTGCTCAGGGGTGCCGCAGCACCCTGTTATGCCATTGATGGTGCTCAGGGGTCCCGCAGCACCTTGTTATGCCACTGATGGTGCTCAAAGGTGCCGCGCACCCCGTTATGCCACTGATGGTGTCGGGGTGCGCAGCCCCTGTTATGCCACTGATTGCTCAGGGGTGCCCGCCAGAAAACCCGTTTGCAACTGATGGTGCTCAGGGGTGCCGCAGCACCCTGTTATGCCACTGATGGTGCTCAGGGGTGCCGCAGCACCTTGTTATGCCACTGATGGTGCCCAGGGGTGCCCAGCACCTGTTATGCCATGATTGTGTCAGGGGTGCCGCGCACCCTGTTATGCATGTGGTGTCAGGGGGGGCCGCAGCACCCTTATACCATGTGCTCAGGGGTGCCGCAGCCCGTTTTGCCAATGATGGTACTTTAGGGGTGCCCCAGCACCCTTATGCCCCCTGTGGTTCAGGGGTGCCGCAGACCTTATGCCATGTGGTGCTCAGGGGTGCCCCAGCACCCTGTTATGCCAAAATTGGCCAGGGGGGTGCCCAGACCCTGTTAGCCCTGATGGTGCTCGGGGTGCCGCAGCACCCTGTTATGCCATTGATGGTGCTCAGGGGGCGCAGCACCCGTTATGCCTTTATGGTGTCAGGGGTGCCGCAGCCCCTTTTTATGCCAATGTGGTGCTCAGGGGTGGCGCACCCCGTTATGCCACTGATGGTTTTCAGGGGTGCCGCAGCACCTGTAATGCCCCCTGGTGCTCAGGGGTTGCCGGGGGGCACCCCCGTTAGATTGAGGGGCTCAGGGGGCCCGCAGCACCTTGTTTTGCCAAGATGTTTCTCAAGGGCCCCAGCACCCTGATGCACTGATGGTGCTCAGGGGTGCCGCAGCACCCTGTTATGCCATGATGGGTGTGGGGGCCGCAGAACCCCCGTTATCAACTGATGGTGCTAGGGGGGCCCCAGCACCCCGTTATGCCACTGAGGTGTCAGGGGTGCCGCAGCACCCTTTTTTGCCCTGATGGTGCCCAGGGTGCCGCAGACCCGGGTTTTGCCCTTTATTGTGCTCGGGGTCGCAGCACCCTGTTATGCATGATGGTGTCAGGGGTGCCCGCACCGTTTTTACCCTGAGCTCAGGGGGTGCCCCGCCCCTTTTTGCCCCCTGATGGTACTCAGGGGTGCCGCAGCACCTTATGCCCCTTTATGGGGTCAGGGGTGCCGCAAGCCCTTGTATGCCATGATGGGTCGGGGTGCCCAGCACCCTGTTGTGCCCCTGATGGTGCTCAGGGGGGGCCCCGCACCCCGTTTTTCCCCTGTGGTGCTCGGGGTGCCGCAGCACCCCGTTATGCATGTGGTGCCCGGGGTGCCGCCCACCCCGTTATGCCACTGATGTTACTCAGGCGTGCCGCAGCTCCTTATGCCTCTGATGGTGCTTCAGGGGTGCCGCAAGCCACCTGTTAATGCCACTGATGGTTGCTCAGGGTGCGCAGCACCATGTTGTGACCACTGATGAGTGCTCAGGGGGTGCCTGCTCGCCACCCTGTTATGCCACTGATGGTACTCGGGGTGCCGCAAGCCAACTTATGCCACTGATGTCCTTGTTTTAGTATTTTATTTTTTTTTGGTGCTCAGGGGTGCCGCAGCACCTGGTGATGCACTGATGGTGCTCAGGGGTGCCGCAGCACCCTGTTGTGCCACTCGTGGGGCTCAGGGTGCAGCAGCACCCTCGCGCTATGCACTGATGGTGCTCAGGGGTGACGCAGCACCCCTGCTTATGCACTCGTTGGTGCTCAGGAGGTGCCGCAGCACCTCGTTATGCACTACTGATGGTAGCTCTGGGAGACCGACAGAACCCTGTTATGCAACTGATGGTGCTCAGGGGTGCCGCAGCACCCTGTTATGCCACTGATGGTGCTCAGGGGTGCCGCAGCACCTTGTTATGCCACTGATGGTGCTCAGGGGTGCCGCAGCACCCTGTTATTGCCACTGATGGATGCTCGGGGTGCCGCAGACACCTTGTTATCGCCACTGATGGTGCCTCCAGGCGGTGGGGCCGACACATATGGGGCCCCCGCCAAAACCCATCTACATCCCACACTCTTGTTATGCACTGATGGTGCTCAGGGGTGCCGCAGACACCTGTTATAGCACTGATCGGTGCTCAGCGGTGCGCCAGCACCCTGTTATGCCATTGATGGTGCTCAGGGGTGCCGCAGCACCCTGTTATGCCACTGATGGTGCTCAGGGGTGCCGCAGCACCCTGATATGCCACAGATGGTGCTCAGGAGTGCCGCAGCACCTTTATAGCACTGATGCTCAGGGGTGCCGCAGCACCGGTATGCCATTGATGGTCACCGCAGCGGGTGCAAGCCAGCACGTTTTGCCACTGAGTGGTACTCAGGGTGCCGCAAGCACCTTATGCTCACTGATGGTGCTCCAGGGTGCCGCAGCACCCTGTTATGCATCTAATTGTGCTCGGGGTGCCGCAGCTCCCTGCTGTTATCGCCATGAGGGTGCTCAGGGGTGCACGCAGCACGCCTGTTCTGCCATTGATGGTGCTCAGGGGTGCCGCAGCATCCCTGTTATGCTCCACTCGTGGTGCTCAGGGTGCGCAGCCCTGTTATGCACGGGATGGTGCTCAGGGGTGGCTTGCAAGCGCCCTGTTATGCCACTGATGGGAGTAGCAGCGGGTGCCGAGCCCCTGTAATGCCACTGGTGCTCAGGGGTGCCGCAGCACCCTGTTATGCCACTTGATGGTGCTCAGGGGTGCCGCAGCACCTTGTTATGCCACTGATGGTGCTCAGGGGTGCCGCAGCACCCTGTTATGCCACTGATGGTGCTCAGGGGTGCCGCAGCACCCTGTTATGCCACTGATGGTGCTCAGGGGTGCCGCTCAAGAACCCTTGTTGTGCAACTCGATGGTGTCAGGGGTGCGCAGACCCTGTTATGCCATGATGGTGCACAGGGGTGCCGCAGCACCTTTGTTCTGACCACTGAGTGGTGCCCAGGGTGCCGCTCAGCACCCTGTTATGACTCTGATTGTGCTCCACGGTGCCGCAGAACCTGTTTTGCCAATGATGGTGCTCAGGGGTGCCGCAGCCACCGTATACACTGATGCACGCACACCCTGCCCGGCATCTTGTAGGACACGACAGACACTCACCGCACACCAAACAAGCCCACACGTTATGCCACTGATGGTACTCAGGGGTGCCGCAGCACCTTATGCCACTGATGGTGCTCAGGGGTGCCGCAGCACCTTGTTATGCCACTGATGGTGCTCAGGGGTGCCGCAGCACCCTGTTGTGCCACTGATGGTGCTCAGGGGTGCCGCAGCACCCTGTTATGCCACTGATGGTGCTCAGGGGTGCCGCAGCACCCTGTTATGCCACTGATGGTGCTCAGGGGTGCCGCAGCACCCTGTTATGCCACTGATGGTGCTCAGGGGTGCCGCAGCACCCTGTTATGCCACTGATGGTGCTCAGGGGTGCCGCAGCACCCTGTTATGCTACTGATGGTGGGCTCAGGGTTCCGCTCAGCACCCTGTTTATGCCACTGATGATGCCTCAGGGCGTGCGCAGCACCGTAATATACCAACTGTTGATCAGGGTGCCGCAGCACCGTATGCTCAACTGTTGGTACTCAGGGGTGCCGCAGCACCTTATGCATGATTGTGCTCAGGGTGCCGCAGCACCTCGTTTACACTGATGCTAGGCGTGCCGCAGCAACCGTTATGCCTTGATGGTACTCAGGGGTGCAGCAGACCTTATGCCTACTGATGTGCTCTGGGGGCCGCAGCACACCTTGTTATGCCATCTGATGGTGATCAGGGTGCCGCTGCACCCTGTTTGTGCCACTGATGGTGCTCTGGGGTGCCGCAGGCACCCTGTATATGACACTGATGTGCTCAGGGGCTGGCCCGCAGCACCCTGTTAGCACACTGATGGTGATCAGGGGTCGCCGCAGCACCTGTTTATCGCACTGAGGTGCTCAGGGGTGCTGCAGCACCTTGTTATGCCACTGATGGTGCTCAGGGGTGCCGCAGCACCCTGTTATGCCACTGATGGTGCTCAGGGGTGCCGCAGCACCCTGTTATGCCACTGATGGTGCTCAGGGGTGCCGCAGCACCCTGTTATGCCACTGATGGTGCTCAGGGGGTTGCGAGAACCCTGTTATGCCACTGATGGTGCTCAGGGGTGCCGCAGAACCCTGTTATGCCACTGATGGTGCTCAGGGGTGCCGCAGAACCCTGTTATGCAACTGATGGGCTACAGGGGTGCCGCAGACCCTGTTGTATGCCACTGTAGGTGCTCAGGGGTTGCCCGCAGCACCGTTATCGCCATTGATGGTGCTCAGGGGTGCCGCAGCACCCTGTTATGCCACTGATGGTGCTCAGGGGTGCCGCAGCACCCTGTTATGCCACTGATGGTGCTCAGGGGTGCCGCAGCACCCTGTTATGCCTCTGATGGTAGATCTCAGGGGAGCGCAGACCTGATACTGCATCTGATGGTGCTCATGGGAGCCGCAGCTCCCACCTGATTGTGCACGATGGTGCTCAGGCGGTGCCGCAGCACCCTGGTTTATGACCACTTGATGGTGCTCAGGGTGCCGTCAGCAATCTGTTATGCCACTGATGGTGCACCAGGGGCTGCCGCAGCACCTCCTGTTATGCCACTGATGTGCTCAGGGGTGCCGCAGCAACATAGTTCTGCACTGATGAGTGCTTCAGGGTGCGCAGCACCCTGTTATGCCATGATGGTGCTCAGGGTTCCGCAGGCACCATCTGTTATCTGCCATGATGGTGCTCAGGGGTGCCGCAGAACCCTGTTATTGCACTGATGTCTGTGCTCAGGGGTGCAGCAAGCAACCTGTTATGCCACTTGATGGTGCTCAGGCGGTGCGCAGCACACCTGGTATGCCACTGATGGGGCTCAAGGAGTGCCCTGTACCATGGTATGCCACTGATGACGCTGCCTCAGGCAGGCGCAGCTCCGTGGTTATGCCATGATGGTGTCTCGGGTGCCGCAGCAACCGCTGGTATGCCATGTATGGTGCTCAGGACAGGAGGGGAGCGCCAGCACCTGTATGCTACTGATGGGTGCTCAAGGGGTGCCGCAGCACGTGGTAATGCACTGATGAGTGCTCCCGGGATGTGCCAGCAGCACCGTGGTATGCAACTGTTGGTGTCACAAGGGTGCCGCAGCATCCCAGTGGTCAAAGCCACTGATGGTGCTCAGGAGTGCCGCAGCACCTGGTATGCCACTGATGGTTTGCTCATGGGTGCCGACAGCACTCCGTGGTATCGCACACCTGATGGTGATCAGGAGCTGCCGCACAGCACAGTGGTATGCTCCATGATGGTGCATCAAGGGTGCAGGCCGCACAGCATCCGTCGGTTATGCCACTGATGGTGCTCAGCGGTGCCAGCACAGCATCCCTGTATGCAATGATGAGTGACTCTGGGGTGCCGCTGCACCCTGTATGCCGTACTGATGGTGTCAGGGGTGCGCAGCAGCCCTGGTCGCCATGATGGTGATCAGGGCGTGCCGCCAGCACCACGCGGTATGACCACTGATGGTGCTCAGGGGATTGCCGCAGCACGTGGTATTGCGACTGATGGTGCATCCAGGGTTGCCGCAGCACCCTGGTATGACCACTGATGGGGCTCAGGGGTGCCGCAGCACCACTGTTATGTACTGGATGGTTGCTCAGGGGGTGCCGCAGACCATGTTATGCTAATGATGGTGATCAGGGTGCACCGCAGCCACCTTTATACATGATGCTCAGGGGTGCCGCACAGCACCCAAGTTATGCATTGATGGTGCTAGGGGTGCCGCAGCACCCTGCTCTATGCCACTTGGTGGTGATCAGGGGGAATGCCGCACAGCACCCTGTTATGCCACTGATGGTTCTCAGGGGTGCCGCAGCACCCTGTAATGCCACTGGTGCTAAGGGGTGCCGCAGCACCCTGTTATGCATTCGTTGGTGTCAGGGGTCCCCACGCACCCTTGTATGCCACTGATGGTGCTCAGGGGTGCCGCAGCACCCTGGTATGCTACTGATGGTGCTCAGGGGTGCCGCAGCACCCTGTTATGCCACTGATGGTGCTCAGGGGTGCCGCAGCACCCTGTTATGCCACTGATGGTGCTCAGGGGTGCCAGCAAGTAACCCTGTTATGAAACTGATGTGCTCCAGGTGGGTGCGCAGCCACCCTGTCTATGCCCACTGTTGGTGCTCAGGCGGTACCGCAGAACCCTGTTATGCCACTGATGTGCTCAGGGTGACTCGCAGCTCCCTGTTATGCCACTGATGGTGCTCAGGGGTGCCGCAGCACCCTGTTATGCCACTGATGGTGCTCAGGAGTGCCGCAGCACCCTGTTATGCCACTGATGGTGCTCAGGGGAGCCGCAGAACCACTGTATGAAAACAGATGGTGCTCTGGGGTTGGCCGCAGCACCATGTATGGCCAATCGCGTGCGTGCGTCTAGGGGTGCCGCCAGTCCAACTTGTTACGCCACTGATGGGGCTCTCAGGGGTGCCGCAGCACACTGTTATGCCACTGTGGTGCTCAGGAGGTGCCGCAGCCACCTGTTATGCACACTGATGTGCTCCAGGCGTGCACCGCAGCCACACTTGTACTCATGTACACTGATGGTGCCCAGGGTGCGCAGCACCTGTTATGCAGTGATGGCTGCTCAGGGGCCGCCGCAAGCACACCTGTTATCGCACTGTGGTGCTCAGGGGTGCCGGCAGACCTGGTATGCCATTGATGGTGTCAGGCGGTGCCGACAGCCCAGTTTATGCACTATGGTGCCTCAGGGGTGCCGACCTGCAACCTCCTGTATAGACATCAGATGGTGCTCAGGAGTGCCGCCAGCACCTTTATAGACATGATGATGACACATGGTGCGAGCTGCCTACCGGACTATGCATGATGGTACTCAGGGGTCTGCCGGCAGCACCGTTTATGCCACTGATGGTACTCCTGGGGGTGCCGCAGCCCTTATGCCTCTGATGGTGCTCAGGGCTGCCCGCAGCACCATGTTATGCCATTGTTGGTGCTCAGGGTGCCGCAGAACCCTGTTATTCCACTGATGGTGCTCAGGGACAATCGCCGCAAGCACCCTGATATGCCACAGATGCGGTGCTCACAGGAGTGCCCGCGCTGCACCTTTATAGCATGAATGCTCATGGGTGCCGCTGCACCGGTATGCAATGATGGTACTCAGGCGTGACGCAGCACGTTATTGCCACTGATGGTACTCAGGCAGCCGGTGCCGCAGCAACTTATGCTCACACTGATGGTGTCAGGGGTTGCACGCAGCACCCTGTTATGCCACTAATTGTGCTCAGGGGTGCCGCAGCACCCTGTTATGCCACTGATGGTGCTTCAGGGGGTGCCGCTGCACCTGTTATGCTTGATGGTGCTAGGGGTGCCGCAGCTACCTGTTATGCCACGGATGGGGCTCAGAGTGCCCGCAAGCACCCTGTTATGCCACTGATGTGCTCAGGGTGCCGCAGCACCCTGTTATGCCACTGATGGTTCTCAGGGGTGCCGCAGCACCCTGTAATGGCCACTGTGCTCAGGGGTGCCGCAGCCCCTGTTATGCATGATGTGATCAGGGGTGCCGCAGAACCAATGTTATGCAACTTGATGGTGATTCAGGGGTGCCGACAGCACCTGTTATGGCCACTGATGGTGCTCAAAGGTGCCGCAAGCACACCTGTTAGCCTCTGAAGGTGCTCTGGGGTGCCGCTAGCACCCAGTTATGCCACTGCATGGTGCTCAGCGGTGCCGAAGAACCCTGCTATGCATACTGTATGGTGCCATCAGGGGTGCGCAGCACCGGTTATGGCCCACTGATGGTTGCTCAGGGTGCCGCAGCACCTTGTTATGACAATGACTGGTGACCCGGGGATGCCGCAGCCACCCTCGTTATGCCACTGATCTTGTGCTCAAGGGTGCCGCCAGACAATGTTATGCCACTGATGGTGCTCAGGGGTGCCGCAGTCACGTCTATACCACTGATGCGCATGGGTGCCGCAGCACGTTATGCCACTGATGGTACTCCGGAGGGTGCCCGCAGCACCTTATGGCCACTGATGGTTGCTCAGGGGTGCCGAATCACCTTGTTATGACAATGATGGTGCTCAGGGTGCGCTAGCACACTGTTTGTGACAATGATGAGTGCTCAGGGGTGCACGCTGCACCCTGTTATGCCCTGATGGTGCACTAGGGGTCGCACGCCAGCACCTGTTATGCCACTGATGGTGCTCAGGGGTGCCGCAGAACCCTGTTATGCAACTGATGGTGCTCAGGGGTGCCGCAGCACCCTGTTATGCCACTGATGGTGCTCAGGAGGTGCACGAGCCACCCTCGTTTTATTACCACGTATGGTGCTCAGGGGTTCCGCGCAGCACACTGTTATGCCACTGATGGTGCTCAGGGGGGCACGCAGCACCGTTATACACTGATGCTCAAGGGGTGCCCGCAGCAACCGTTATGCCACGGATAGGTACTCAGCGGCTGCCGCTGCTCCTTATGCCAACTGATGGTGCTCAGGGGGGACCGCAAGCAGACTTGCTATATGCCACTGATGGTGCTCAGGGGTGCCGCAGCACCCTGTTGTGCCACTGATGGTGCTCAGGGGTGCCGCAGCACCCTGTTATGCCACTGATGGTGCTCAGGGGTGCCGCAGCACCCTGTTATGCCACTGATGGTGCTCAGGGGTGCCGCAGCACCCTGTTATGCCACTGATGGTGCTCAGGGGTGCCGCAGAACCCTGTTATGCAACTGATGGTGCTCAGGGGTGCCGCAGCACCCTGTTATGCCACTGTTGGTGCTCAGGGGTGCCGCAGCACCCTGTTATGCCACTGATGGTGCTCAGGGGTGCCGCAGCACCTGTTATGCAACTGCATGTGCTCAGGGGTGCCGCAGGCACCTCTGTTATGCCTGATGGTGTCAGAGGTGCCGCAGCACCCTGTTAAGCGCCCACTGCTGGTGCTCAGGGGAGCCGCAGAACCTGTTATGCAATGATGGTGCTCATTGGTGTGCCGCACAGCACCTGTGTGCCACTGATGGTGTCAGGGATGACGCAGCATCCCTGTTTTGCCAATAGATGGGTGCTCAGGGGTAGCCGCAGCCCCTGTTTCATTGCCATGATGGTGCTCAGGGGTGCCGCAGCACCCTGTTATGCGCTAGCTGGGGATTCACTGATGGTGCTCAGGGGTGCGCAGCACCCGTTATGCCAATGATTGCGTGCTCAGGAGTGCTACGCAGTCAACAACTGGTATGCACTGATGGTGGCTTAGGGTTCCGCAGACCCTGTCATATGCCACTGATGGTGCTAAGGGGGTGCCGCAGCACCCTGTTATGCCACTGATGGGGCTCAGGGGTGCAGCAGCACCTGCTTATGCCACCTGATGGTGATCAGGAGGTGCCGCTAGCACCACCTGGTATGCACTGATGGTGCTCCAGGAGTGCCGCAGCACCCTTGGTATGCCACTGGATGGTGCATCAGGAGTGCCGCACAGCACCGGGTATGCCTCACTGTTGGGTGCTCAAGGGTGCACGCAGCACCGTGGTTATGCCACTGATGGTGCTCTGGAGTCGCACGCCCTGCACCTTGGTATGCCACTGATGGTGTCAACGGGTCCGCAGCACCGTGGTATGCCACTGATGGTGCTCAGGCAGTGCCGCAGACTACCGTGGTATGCCAGTGATGGAGCTCACAAGGGTGCCGCTGCGCACGTGGTATTGCTTTGATGGTGCTCAGGAGTGCCGCAAGCCACCCTGGTATGCCAATGATGTGCTCATAGGTGCGCAAAGCACCGTGGTATGCCACTGATGGTGCTCAGGAGGCCGCAAGCAACCGTGTGAGTGACCACTGATGTGCTCAGGGTGCCGCAGCACCGTGGTATGCCACTGATGGTGCTCAGGGGTGCCGCAGCACCCTGGTATGCCACTGATGGTGCTCAGGGGTGCCGCAGCACCCTGGTATGCCACTGATGGTGCTCAGGGGTGCCGCAGCACCCTGGTAGGCCACATTGATGGTGCTCAGGGGTTGCCGCGCACCATGGTATTGCCACTGATGGTTGCTCTGGGGTGCCGCAGCACAGTGGTTGCACTGATTGGTGCTAGGGTGACAGCAGCACCCTGGTATGCCATGATGGTGATCAGGGGTGCCCGCCAGCAACCCTGGTTATGCCCTCGATGGTGCTCAGGGGTGCCGCAGCCACCCTGGTATGACCATACTGATGGTGTCAGGGGTGCCGCAGCACCCTGGTATGCCACTGATGGTGCTCAGGGGTGCCGCAGCACCCTGTTATGCCACTGATGGTGCTCAGGGGTGCCGCAGCTCCAACCGCCAGTGTGAGATATGCCATGATGGTGCTCAGGCGGTGGCAGCAGACCCTGGCTATGCCACTGTTGGTGCTCCTGGCCGTGCCGCAGCACCTGGTATGACCAACTGATGGTGTCTCAGCGGTGCCGCCAGCACCTGGTATGCATGATGGTGCTAGGGGTGCCGCAGCACCGTGGTATAGCCCTGATGGTGCTCAGGCGGTGCAGCAGCACCGTAGGTATGCCACGTGGTGCTCAGGAGGTGCCGCCGCATCCGTGGTTATTGCCCACTGATGGTTGACATCAGGGTGCCGCTCAGTACCGTCGGTAGTGCCACTGATCGGTGCTCAGGGGTGCCGCAGCACCTGGTCTGCATAGATGGTGCACAGGGGCTGCTCGCAGCACCCAGTGGTATGCACTGATGGTGCTCCAAAGGGTGACACGCCAGCCCGTGGTATGCCACTGATGGTGACCTCAGGAGTGCCGCAAGCCACCGTGGTATGCCACTGATGGTGCTCAAGGTGCCCGAAGCCACCCATGGTTGCCACTGATAGGTGCTCCCCTCAGCGGGTGACGCCAGCCCCCCTGGTATGCCAACTGATGGTGCTCTGGACGGTGCACGACGGCTCTAACCTGACTATGCACTGATGAGCTGCTAAGGGGGCCGCAGCACCCTGGGTATGCACGAATGGTGCATCAAGGGGTTGCCGCAGCACCGTGGTATGCACAATGTTGGTGCTCCAGGGTTGCACCGCCAGAACCTGGTATGCAACTGCATGGTGCTCTGTGGTGCCCAGCACCGTCGGTATGCAGCTCTGGATGGGGCTCAGGGGATGCCGAGCACGCAGCACCCTGGTATGCCACTGATGTGTCGGGGTGCAGCTAGCTCCCTGGTATGCATGTTGGCCTTGCTAGGGGTACCGCAGCACCCTGGTATGCCACTGATGGTGCTCAGGGGTGCCGCAGCACCCTGGTATGCCACTGATGGTGCTCAGGGGTGCCGCAGCACCCTGGTATGCCACTGATGGTGCTCCACGCGCGGTGCCGCAGACAACACTGTATGCACTGATGGTGAGCTCTAGGGGTGCCGCTGCACCCCCTGTTACTGCCACTGTTGGTACTCAGGGGTGCCGCAGTGCACACTGGTATGCCACTGATGGTGCAGTCAGGGGTGCCGCTCCAGCAACCTGTTATGCCACTGATGGATGCCTCAGGGGTGCTGACAGCTACCCTGGTATGCCCTGATGGTGAGCTCAGGGGTGCCGCAGCACCTGGTATGCCACTGATGGTGATCAGGCGTGCCGCAGCACACCTGGTATGCATGATGGGGCTCAGGGCGAGCGCAGCACCTGTTATGCCATCGGATGCGTTCTCAGGGGGATTGGCGCAGGCACCGTGGTATGCCCACTGATGGTGTGCTCAGGGTGCCGGAATCAGCACCGTGGTAATGCCACTGATGGTGCTCAGAGTACGTCCGCAGCACAGTGGTATTGCCACTGATGGTGCTCAGATAGTGCAGCAGCAACCGGGGTATGACACTGTGGTGCTCAGGGGTGCCGCAGCACCGTTGCGGTATGGCCAATGATGGTGCTCAAGGGGTGCCGCAGCACTCCGTGTTATGCACTGATGGTGCCTCAGAGGGTGCCGCAGCACCATGGTTGCCAAGGATGAGTGATCAGGGGTGCGCAGACCCTGTTATGCCATGATGGTGCTAAGGGGTGCAGCTCAGCACCCTGTATGACCACTGTTGTGCATCAGGGTGCCGCAGCACATGGTATGCTCCACTGATTGTGCTCAGGGGTGCCGCAGGCTACCCTGTTGATGCAACTGTTGGTGCTCTGGGGGGCTGCAGCACCTGGTATGCACTGATGGTGCTCAGTGGTGCGCAGCCCACCTGTTATGCCACTGATGGTGCTCAGGGGCCGCGACCCTGGTATGCCATGATGGTAGCTCAGGGGTGCCGCTAGCACCCTGTTATGCACTGATGGTGCTCAGGGGGGACCGCATGCAACCGTGGTATCGCCACTGATGGTGGCTAAGGGGTGCCCCGCCCCACGCACCAGTGGTATGCACTGATGGTGCTCAGGGGTGCCCAGCACCCGTTGGTATGCAATGATGGTGCTCAAGGGTGCCGCTAGGCACCGTGGTATGCCACTGTTGGAGCTCAGGGGGTGCCGCAAGCACAAGTGTATGCCACATGTACTGCGTCGCTCAGGGGTGCCGCGCACAGTGGTATGCCACTGATGGTTGCTCAGGGGTGCCGAAGCACCGTGGTATGCATGCGCGGTGCCTCAGGGATGCCCGAAGCAACGTGTATGCCAATCGTCTGGTGGACTCAGGGGTGCTCAGCCACGCACAGTGCGTATGCCACTGATGCGATGCTCCAACAAAACCAAAAGCGGATGACGCCAGCTTCCATGTATGATCTCTGATGGTGATCAGGGGTTGACGCAGCACCCTGGTATGCCACTGATGAGTGCTCAGGCGTGCCGCAGCACCGTGGTATGCCTCTGGATGAGTGGCTACGGGGTGCCGCACAGCACCCCTGGTATGCCACTGATGGTGCTCAGGGGTGCCGCAGCAACCCTGGATATGCCATTGTTCG
Source organism: Cherax quadricarinatus (assembly GCF_026875155.1). Lineage (NCBI taxonomy): Eukaryota > Metazoa > Arthropoda > Malacostraca > Decapoda > Parastacidae > Cherax > Cherax quadricarinatus. Next base: position 22,833,060 of record NC_069399.1, read on the forward strand.
GTGCTCAGGGGCCGCAGCAGCACCCTCGGTATGCCTGATGGTGCTAAGGGTGCCGACAGCTCCATGGTATGCCACTGATGGTGAATCAGGGGTGCCGCAGCACCGTGTATGCCAAACTGTTGGTGCTCAGGGGCCAGCTGCCGCAGCAAACCGTGGTATGCCACTTGATGGGCTCACGGGGTGCCGCTCAGAACCGCCTGGTATGCACACTGATGTGCTCAGCGGGTGCCGCTGCACCGTGGTTATGCCACTGATGGTGCTCAGGGGTGCACAGCATAGCACCCTGGTATGCCACTGATGGTGCGCTGGGGTGCCGCAGCACAATGGTATGCTCACTGATGGGTGAGTCAGGTGGTGCCGCAGCACCGTGGTTTGCACTGAGACGGTGTCAGGGTGCCTGCAAGCACACATGGTACTGCCACTGATGGGGGCTCAGGGGTGCCGCACAGCACCCTGGTATGCCACTGATGGTGCCTCTGGGGCGCCTCGCGCACCTGGTATGCCCTACTGACTGCGTTGCTCAGGTGCCGCGCGCCAACCCTGGCTATGCCACATGATGGTGGCTCTCAAGGGGTGAGCGCAGCACCCTGGTATGCCACGTGATGGCTGCTCTAGGGGTGCATCAGCAGCACCTGGTATATGCCACTGATGGTGCTCAGGGGTGCCGCCTCGCAACACTGGTTTGCCACTGGATGGTGCCTTCTTGGGGTGGCCGACAAGCACCCTGGTATGCACTGATGGTGCTCAGGGTGCTCGCAGCTCAACCTGGTATGCCACTGATGGTGCTCAGGGGTGCCGCAGCACCGTGGTATGCCACTGATGGTGCTCAGGGGTGCCGCAGCACCCTGGTATGCCACTGATGGTGCTCAGGGGAGACCGCCAGCACCTGGTATGACCATGATGGTGAGCTAGGGGTTGCCCGCAGCACCCGGATGCCACTGATGGTGTCAGGAGTGGCCGCAGCACCCATGGTATGCCACTGATGGTGCTCAGGGGTGCCGCAGCACCCTGGTATGCCACTGATGGTGCTCAGGGTGCCGCAGCACCGTGGTATGCCACTGATGGTGCTCAGGGGTGCCGCAGCACCCTGGTATGCCACTGATGGTGCTCAGGGGTGCCGCAGCACCCTGTTATGCACTTGATGGCATGCTCAGGGGTGCGCCGCACCCTAGGTATGCCACTGATGGTGCTCAGGGGTGCCGCAGCACCCTGGTATGCCACTGATGGTGCTCACGGGTACCGCAAGATTGTTAGTAATTTTCTCCCTAGCTTCATCGTAACAATTAAAACATCGCACATTTTTTTAACTATTTGTTATATAATTAACCACTATATTAGAGCTGTATTATAACATTTTCAATACATTAGCAATGCTAACCTAGTAAACCCGTTTTTTTTTGTTTTTTTTTTTGGGGGGGCTGTAAAGAGTATGAAGAAACAACTGGCCAAGATATTTTCAATACATTTTGTACTACTAAACTGTTGGTTTATCCAGGAACTCCAATGGAGGAATTTGTAAAGGCGCTGTTCCATCAGTGGTTGTTGGTTCACTCAAAGGATTTGTATCATTAGTGAAGAAAGATGAAAGTGATGTTATAACATCACATTGCTTTCTCCATTTTGAGGTGCTGCAATAACAGTCGGTAATAAGTTGAAGGCTGTACTAGACAAAGTGGTAAAAACGGGGCCACTTAAATCACGACTGTCTGGCAGACTATGTGAAGAGGGTGGAGCAGAGCATGTGAACCATCTGTATCCGGAGGTAAGATGGTTATCCAGGGACAAAGTGTTGTTATCAGTGTATGAACTCAAAGCTGAGTTAATTTTCTTTTCACCCTTGAGTAGCAGAAATTTTGTGTTGCTTGCAGGTGATACATAGTCCTCAATATTGTCCTCTTTAGAGGATATCTCTGAGCATTTAAGGAAGATAAATTCCACTGTGCAAGGCAAAATTATTGCTTTGAGAGACAAATTAAGAATCTGGGCTGTCAAAGTGAGAGAAGGAAACATGCATGTATTCCCACATGTTGCTGCAACAAAGAATAAAGATAATGTCATTGATTTTTGAGCATCTTGCAGTACCTGCAGGGAAAAAAATCAGTGCTATTTCCCATCCTTATGTAGGGAAGACTATGAATGGTTGAGAACACATTTATTGCGTCAGCATCAAGCCCGTCGAAGCTCAGCCTCACAGAATTCCGAAATACTTAATGGTGGGAGTCTATAATTAAAACGTAAGGAAATACCTCTGGACGCATTGTGGATAGAGATTAAGAACATAAGAAAGAACGAACACTGCAGCAGGCCTACTGGCCCATGCGAGGAAGGTCCAATTCACCTACCGGATAAAGTCAATGCTTTACGGTAGTCAGGTCAGGTCACATTCACTAACGAAGGAGCCCTGAATCTGCACTCTCTAGAAAGGCGTAGAATTAGGGGGGATATGATTAAGGTGTATAAATGGAAGACAGGAATAAATAAAGGGGATGTAAATAACGTGCTGAAAATATCTAGCCTAGAGAGGACTCACAGCAATGGTTTCAAGTTGGAAAAATTCAGATTCAGGAAGGATATAGGAAAGCACTGGTTTGGTAATAGAGTTGTGGATGAGTGGAACAAACTCCTAAGTACAGTTATAGAGGCTGAAACGTTGTGTACTTTTAAAAATAGGTTAGATAAATGCATGAGTGGGTGTGGGTGGGTGTGAGTTGGACCCGATTAGCTTGTGCTACAAGGTCAGTTGCCGTGCTCCTTCCTTAAGTGAATGTGACCTGACCTGACTAGGTTGGGGCATTGGCTTAAGCCGGTAGGAGACTTGAACCTGCCTCGTATGGGCCAGTAGGCCTGCTGCAGTGTGCCTTCTTTATGTTCTTAACTGACCTAGTAGCACAAGCTAGTAGGTCCAACTCACACCCACCCACACCCACTCATGTATTTATCTAACCTATTTTTAAAACTACACAACGTCTTAGCTTCTATGACGGTACTCGGGAGTTTGTTCCACTCAACCACAACTCTATTACCAAACCAGTGCTTTCCTTTATCCTTCCTGAATCCTAAGAATAAATATCCTCAAATCCTCAAATTCTGGTAATTCTCATGTAATTTTCCACATGTTACCTGAGTGACTTGCGATTTTCTGTGCTCACAGACATAAAAACTATCAAGAGTGAAAGTTTAGAATCAGTCGAGGAAGAAATGATGGAATGTCTGTCCAATATTCCACTTAATATCAAAAGGATCTGCCAGTCACACCAAGCATAAATATCTCACATGAACAGTTACAGAAGACAAGTTAGTTATTTTGTGATCTATTAAGCATTTGATTACTTACACTAAAAGGACTGAGTATTTAATGTTGCAAATGTGTGCTTTTTGCATTTGTAACTTTATAAAAATAAAATAATAATAATAATAATAATAATAAATAATAATAATAATAATAATAATAATAATAATAATATTATTATTATTATTATTATTATTATTATTTTTATTATTACTATTAAAATACGAGACTTGATGCAATCACTGAAAAAAAAAAAATTTAAAACACCTGCGCTAGATGTTCGCCCTCAAACACTGACTCGTTTAGTGGCCGTAACAAAGGTTAGTCACAGCAAGTCACTGAACAGTGAGGTCTGAACCCAGGGCAAGCCAGTCATAAAATTAGCAAGCCAGTGCGTTATCTACTGTACCATGTCGGCCTAAAAGGAATCACCAGGAATACTAGGAAGGTTAGTACGAGCCTCATTTAGAACACAAACGTTGGTTTTACACTTAGTTATACAAAGCTGTCTCATGTTTGCCTCTGTATTAAGGTAACTTAAAGCGCTGTCAATTACAAATATAAACCATTTAATTTTGTAAATGTAACAAGAGTTACAACAAGCTTGAGTATTAATTCTATTTTAATCACTATTTCTCATTTAGAGCTCCGTGGCGCTCACCAGCAGCCACGTTGGTGAACATTAAAATGGTATAAAATACCGACAGATTGTTAGGTAAGACACATATGCAACAGTTAGGTATCTTTACTTCGAAACGCCTCGCCTACACAGTAGGCTTCTTCAGTCGAGTACAGAAAAGTTGATAGAAGCAGAAGATACTTGAAGACGATGTAATCAGTCCATCACCCTTAAAGTTTTGAGGTGGTCAGTCCCTCAGTCTGGAGAAGAGCATTGTTCCGTTGTCTGAAACAATATGAAGTTGAAGTGACAGGATGGAGCCTTTATATAGTGACTGATTACATCGTCTTCAAGCACCTTCTGCCCCCATCAACCCCTCTGCACTCGACTGAAGAAGCCCACTGTGTAGGCGAAACGTTTCGAAACAAAGATACCCAACTGTTGCACATGTGTCTTAAACCAGTGGGCTTCTTCAGTCGAGTGCAGAGGGGTTGATGGGGGCAGAAGGTGCTTGAAGACGATGTAATCAGTCACTATATAAAGGCTCCATCCTGTCACTTCAACTTCATATTGTTTCAGACAACGGAACAATGCTCTTCTCCAGACTGAGGGACTGACCACCTCAAAACTTTAAGGGTGATGGACTGATTACATCGTCTTCAAGTATCTTCTGCTTCTATCAACTTTTCTGTACTCGACTGAAGAAGCCTACTGTGTAGGCGAGGCGTTTCGAAGTAAAGATACCTAACTGTTGCATATGTGTCTTACCTAACAGCCACGTTGGTCGGGGACCGGGGCCGCCGTTAGCGCGAGGAGGATCGAGCCTTAACTTCGTGACCTGACTGATCCACACAAGTCATGAAACGCTGTACAATAAAACTGCAAGACATCAATAAAATGTGTTCTTAATCTCGTGTGAGCGCCACAAACACTCAACGCCAGTGGCGGCTCGTAGCGCTAGTAATACCTGCGCTAGTAATACCGCTAGTAATACCTACATTATCGTACCGCATCAAACCTCTATTTTCAATAATTTTTTTATATCGTTTTAGGAAAAATATAAAAATTCGCTTATAAATACACTGAAAACAACATACAACATATTTTTCTTGTAATATATTTATCAGTTGCAAATTATTTTAGCGTAAGGTTGATGAAGTCATACTTTTGGCAGTGAGCATCTGGGGGGACTGCAACTCTGCAGCTCCTATGGACGAGCTGCCACTACTCAACGCTTTATCTACCACATTTGTTAAATATTACGCCTATTATGAATATATATTACGAAAAGGACTTTGAAATGCTTAACAATTCACAAACAGGAGAAATTATATACAAACATTATCTCTCAGTCCACAGTAGAATTCGAACCTGCAAACTCGGCATCAGAGTACACAGAACTTTATCCACACAGCCAGACTCCAGATAAGTATGGACGCCTAGCCTAGCTAGACGGTCACTTACTCATACCCCGGAGCACCAGACTTATATAAAACTGTTTCATCAAATACTGCCACATCCAGTGAACTACGAAAGAGAAGTGCAAAGTCCGTAGGGATAATACAGCGCCTAAGGAGTGAGAGCTAATCAGATTTATACAAAGGGAAGGTAGCTCCCATTTCTTAAATTAAGAGCCCATCGCCAGCATCACGGCACTCGTGTGAATTGAACGAGAGGCATTGCCATAACACCATTACCTTTCAACAAGTAATTCAGGAATCTCACAGCCCCGTACCTCGTTAACTACCACACAGCCCCGTACCTCGTTAACTACCACACAGCCCCGTATCTCGTTAACTACCACACAGCCCCGTACCTCGTTAACCACCACCACAGACCTTGTAACTCAAACTGAGTAAACACTCCCCAGTCTGTATAGATACAAAGATCGTGCACAAACATACTAAGAGATACGTTTAGGAAATCAATGATGTTTTATGTGGACAGGTTAAACAAGGACGTTTGTGTGTACTGCAAGTTTATGTTGACAGGTTGCACTAAGATAAATATGTACAGCAAGCTTGGTATGTGGACTAGTTGCACTAGGAAGTGTGGTTAGGTAAGACACATATGCAACAATTAGACAACTTTATTCCGAAACGTTTCGCCTACACAGTAGGCTTCTTCAGTCGAATACAGAAAATAGGCAGGAACAGTAGAGATGTGAAGACGAGGGACTGACAACCTCAAATTCTACGACTACAAGGGTGATGGACTGATTACATCGTCTTCACATCTCTACTGTTCCTGCCTATTTTCTGTATTCGACTGAAGAAGCCTACTGTGTAGGCGAAACGTTTCGGAATAAAGTTGTTTAATTGTTGCATATGTGTCTTACCTAACAACCTGTCGGTATTGTATACCATTTTGATGTTCACTAGGAAGTGTGCCTGTTCAGCAATTTTGTTATTATGAACACACATTATTATTATAATCAAGGGGGAAGCGCTAAACCCGGAGGATTATACAGCGCCTGGGGGGGGGGATGTGGAAGGCATTCAGGCTTAATTCGGGGAACTGGAGCACAGATCCAATTCCCTAAATCAAGAGCCCCTCACCAACATCAAGGAACCTTCCTTGAGGGGTATGAACACACAGCCTCTCCATATCTGTGGCCACATCGAGGACCAAATCTTGAGAAAAGATGGCTACAATATTTATACTTATCCCGTTACGTTAAACAAATAAATCATATATATGAGTGGGAGGGGCTGGGTTTGACTGGTGTTAAGGGGTACGGGAGTTATTTCTTGAGTAGCTTTAGGTAGATGTCGTTTTGATAAGGACCTGCCTCGTATGGGCCAGTAGGCCTTCTGCAGTGTTCCTACATTCTTATGTTCTTATGTTTCTTGGGTGGCGTTGAAGGTTGGGTTGGTCAAGGACCTGCCTAGTATGGGCCAAAAGGCCTGCTGCAGTGTTCCTCCTTTCTTATGTTCTTATGTTCTTATATATTATATTTATTCCTTTATTTCTAATGAAAGTTGATGTTCTAAACTACAATAAGCTCTTAGCTGTTACCAATAAACAGTATGTTACCAATATCATCGTTTCCGATCGCAGAACGAAGTGTAAAGTATATGTTTTGATTCTTTCATTTGTAAATATTCAAGATGGTGAATGTCTGCTCTTGGATGATCAGCGCTGTATAGCCCTTGTGGCTTAGCGCTTCTTTTTGATTATAATAATAATACTCTTGGATGAACGTGGCGTCAAACGAGCATGCATAATCACCAGCTCATTCTACTGTAGAAATGGATATTGAGACAAGAATGCTTTTATAAGGCCAGGTAATCCTAGATGTGTGTTTACAAAGTCTTTGATCAAGATTCGCTCATTCAGTGTCCTGACATCACGCAATAACGAATCTTCCCCAATCCCTCATGAGACTTATCTCCTTCTTTGCCAGACCTTTGTTTTCGTCTTTATTCCCAGACTTACATTTCCTCTCTGCTTCTCTAACCAATGTCTGAACCTTTCTTCCTCATACCTAAGTCTCCTTCGTAAGAGTAACTCTCAGAACTGAAATTCCTTTCAAGTCCTTTCTCCATCACAAGAAAGATTCCAAGCCCTGCAACTTCTTTTCCTTCCCTATGGAGCAAATATTAATTCATAGTCTTCGACAAGGCGTCAGGTGTTACTAAATTTCAGTAGCAAGTTGTGAATATCTTAAATCATGTCTTTTCAAAGGGTAGGGGAAGCAGCAGCAGAAGAGGCGGCAGTAGAAGTGGCAAGAATGGGAGAATCATCAGCGGGAGGGACAGCAGAGATAGAGGCAGCAGTGGTAGAGGCAGCAGTAGAAAGCAATGGAGGTGGGGGGTAGTATGCGAAGTAGAAGTAAGAGAGGCAGTAGCGGTAAGAGCAGTGGCTGGATCCGTAGCAATAGTAGGAACAGCAATGGGAGAGGCAGCAGTAGGAGTGGCAGCAGTGGGAGTGGCAGCAGTGGGACAGGCAGCAGTGGGAGTGGCAGCCGTGGGAGGGACAGCAGTTGAAGCACAGCAGTATGAGAAACGGCAGTGGAAGGGGTAGCAGTGGAATAGGCAGCAGTCGAAGATGTAGCAATGAAAGAGGCAGCATTGGGAGAGGCAGCAAAGTTCAGCAGTGGGAGGGTAGTAGTGGGAGGGACAGATGTGGGAGGCAGCAGTGGGAAGGCAGTAGTGGAAGAGGCAATAGTGGGAGAGGCATCAATGAGAAAGGCAGCAGTGGGAAGGCAGCAGTTGGGAAGGCATCAGTGGGAAGGTATCAGTGCGTAGGCAGCAGTGGGAAGGCAGCAGTGGGAGAGGCAGCAGTGGGAGAGGCATCAGTGGGAGAGGCAGCAGTGGGAGAGGCAGCAGTGGGAGAGGCAGCAGTGGGAGAGGCAGCAGTGGGAGAGGCAGCAGTGGGAGAGGCAGCAGTAGGAGAGGCAGCAGTAGGAGAGGCAGCAGTAGGAGAGGCAACATTGGGAATGCAGCAGTAAGCTACAATATCGCTGTCTATTCCAACTCCTAAGTAACTGTATTGCTCATAAAACTCAATGACATTGTCATTGATTTAGAAGGGTGGCAGATTATTTATGCAGACCTTTAGACTTAAGAGTTTGGTCCTCGTCGTGGATATGTCGAGGCCATGATCAATGCTTTTTGCTGTCAAAGCATAGACGAGAGTTTTACAATTTGTTGGATGCGTCGGTAGCAATACAAATATCAATCAGGTATCAGACGACAGTCTCATTTTCATGCGTACGAATATTTGACATGCGTCAGTACGTTACAGAAAGTAGGTCTGGGTACTCCACCCTGAGGTAGTACCAATTCAGATGAGGCATTGGTGGTATTTTTAATACCTTTATTTCTTAGGTTTTTATGTTGCTTAGGAGTCCTTGAATTAGAGTTAGTAGTTCCCCTACCCACCCCTGACACTGAAGTCGGTCATCTGTTCAAAGATTAGTTGTCCGTTGGCTGTGTCAGAGAAGCCTAAGGCCATTATAGGCTCATTTTTATTTTGCCAGGCCTCCGCCTGGTGAAATAATCATCAAAGCAGTTTTAGGTACTTTGTCCAGGTAGGAACTTGCAGAGATTAGGAACTGTTGAAATTGTGTTTGGACATTGGCGCCACGAAAGACATTTCTTTCAATTGTGAGAGCTAGTTTTTTGGTATGGGTGCAGTGAGTGACTATGTCCAGCGGTCAGGCAAAACACCATTCCGTAAGTTGGACTCCGTAGACCAAGCGAAGTGTTGTTGGTCAGCTCCTAGAGACGTCTAAAGTGTGCCGGCCTTAACATTTTTAATGAAGTTTGAAACTCTAAGAGTAGGTAGCATCTACTCATTTCATGTGACAAGCAGTAATGATTCCGAGTTTTCACTTTGTGAATCTCTAAAGTACTGAACATCCTCTTCTAGGCTGAGGGACAAATTACCCCTTCTATATCTGTCTCCAGTTTCAACACCAGATGGTAAACCTATTGGTTGGCGAAACATCAGCCAAATAAATACGACCAGATATTTCACATGAATCTTATTCATAATCTGAAGTTACTGCTGCTAATATTGCTTTTGTTAGCAGACGAAGGCAAACCTTGCATACTCGAAACATGAGGCTGCATGCATGTGAGTGTATTTGGTTTAGAAATCTCTCTGATCTTAGACTTCATCTGTAGAAACCGGAATATTAAGTCTAGCAAGAACTTTTCCCAGTACTGGCTCTATATTTGCACTTTTAAACCCTTGATTTGGCGAATTGCTGGGAGAAATTTGTAAAGTTAGGAGATTTGCTCTCACACTGAGTTCCCATTGCAACAGTGGGGGGGGGTCAGTGGGAGGGGTAGCAGTGTAAGGGGCGGCAGTGTAAGGGACAGCAGTGGGTCAGCAGTGGAAATGACAGTAGTGGTAGGGTCAGCAGTGGGAGTGACAGCAGTGGTAGGGACAGCAGTGGTAGGGACAGCAGTGGTAGGGTCAGCAGTGGGAGTGACAGCAGTGGGAGTGACAGCAGTGGGAAGTTTTGAACTTTTTAAGCAAATAAAAAAAAATCCCAAATTATTGTGTAGAATTTTCGATAGAACATAAATCTGAAAAGTAAACTCGAAAAAAAAAAAAATATTCGCGGATTATTCCACACTGTTCGGATTGTTCTCGGCAATATTTTCGTTCGCTTTCTCTCAAATTTTCGCTAATTACTCGAGAACGCCTTATTAGATCGGCTTCAAAATTTCAATGCTTGTGTAATGTATGGTGGGTATGATTCATGGGGATTTTTACATGAATGGGTACCCTATGAGCAATGTTATACAGGCCATTTTCAAACTTGTGTTCTTTGTGACAGGTGGAGTCAGGCTTGTCTGATTGCCTTCAATATTTCAACACTCGTATATCCTACTAAGAAGTCTGGTATATTTAATGGAATGTGTAGATGTCAGTTTGTCACTTTCAATCTCCTTGTTCTACCTTAATGCTGGTGAGGGGCTCTTGATCTAAGGACCTAGACTTAGCTTAGCTTCCCCTGTGAATGGCTTCAGTGTGCAATGGCCGATTGTGGTATGCTAGGAGTACGTTACAGTTTCTTCGGCTTATGTCACACACCCATATACGCATGCCCTCCCGACCAGCTAGCCAGGTGCTAAGGGTATGATTAGTAGGGGTTTCCTCGTTATGCTAGCACCTTGGTTCAACCAGCCAATGACAAGGAAGCCTGCTAAAGTTGTGAAGCGATATGGAACACTCGGAATCAACACTGGTAGATTTACCTCCAAGTCAGCTCGAATGCAGATCTCACCGTGTTTCTTGTTTGCAATTTCCCTTTTTGTATATATTCTCTGCAAGTATTGTACATATTACTTGCTGTTTTGTTAAGGGAATATATAAGTATTTACTCACTGCTGCCTTTTGCTCGCTCCTCGTTCCTACCTGGTTATCGTGGTACAACCAGGTGTGCAGGCCACTAGACTACACCTGTGTCGATAATAATGGGAGTGTATCCTGAAGTGTTTGTCTCTGCATTATCTCTACGAGGCTGACTACAATATTGCATTGCAATCCTGCAAAATTGAGTGACATTGCGTTGCATTGAGCATACTGCAAATTAGCGTTCTGTTATAGTGCTGGTGGGTTATGCCACCAATGCGTGTTAGGCGACTGGTGACTGAATAAACCTTGCAAACCTTGCCCAGACTATACTGCTGCTGGTGTATTGCTCGTTCTAATGGTACCTATAAAGTATCGGTTTAGTAAACGTATGCTAAACAAATTAAGGTTTGACTCGTGGAACATGGTGTTCCAGAGATTTCAGCTGATGCTGAGAGAGAGAAGTGATGCTCCCCACTTCGTTTACTCAAAATGGGTAGTAATTCGTGCCATGGTGGCACAGTACCCATTGATAGATGCCTAGTCCTGGCTATTAGAGCCCTTTTGGGGTAGGGCTGTGGCATGCTAAGAGTACATTACATTTTATTCATTATTATTATTATAATCAAGGGGGAAGCGCTGAACCCGGAGGATTATACAGTACATTTTATTCAGCTTAAGTCACACACCCATATCAGCAAGACTTCCCGACTAGTGAACCAGGTGCTAAGGGTATGGTGAGTAGCGGATCCCCTTGTTCTGCTAGTGTGAGGGAAAAGTTCAACAGACAGGAGTAGCGAGCGAGTATATGGTGACGATAGTTTGATTGCTAGTCTGCTTGTTAAGGCAGGGTTAGTGTCTAGCTCCCGCTATCCCCCCCCCCTTTCTCCACCCGGAAAGGTGACGTGTGGGGCTCCGACCAAATGGTAATCACTTGACTCACAGCTCCCAACACAACTCTTGGGATGTCAGCTTGGATCATCTGGCAACCAAGGAAACAGTGTTGAAGGAGACGAACTTCACTTTTTATCTACATACCTGATAAGTGTAGTCAACCCCAGGCAACTACCCCTCATCTTTGCAGTGGTGAAAGACCTGCGTTCCTGTCATCTTGACGGATTATTCAAGGCTAGAGACTCTGTGACGAATTAGTCGTTGGGTTGTCACTCAACAGCTGTGACCCCCCCCCTATCATCAGCAACGGCTACAATTTCTACAATACACGGTGTCAACATCAACCAGACACCACAGTCTTACTGTACATATTAGCGTTGAATTCAGATATTATTTTTATATTTAATTTTTCATTTCTCTTTCAAGTAGGATAAAAATTCATATTTAATTGTTTTATATTTTCATTTCTAAATAATGAAGTGTTTATATTTAACTGTTATCATTCTTTCTCTATTCATTAATTTTCCTGAGGAGGAGCCAGCCTTCGTAATACTGAAGTTGTTACAGGGCTGAGTAAGCCTTCACAAGTGGCGACCTTGCCAGGATTACTCAACTGAATCAAGATTCAACTCCATCTCGAATCTACCATAGGACCTTCAACTCCGCATACCACAGACGGTTGCCACCAGCCATGAGTAATCATTCTCTATGGTAGGACTACAGTATGGGTATTTAAAAGATTTGGTGATGGTTATAGTCTCAATTTATTGTGAGTCAAGTCAAGGCAGGATATACTAGTTAATTCTGTCATCTTTGTTTATGTGAGCTTGAAGCGATTTGGAGGAATAGACTCTAAGGACCCGAGATTTTTCAGTGACAAGCTGTTTCATTAAGCTCTATTATATCAAGGGAACTGTTGTATGACACTCTTGATTTCTTGGTGAGAAGATTGGATGGTCAAGGGACCCCATTCAACTTACTGTTTGCTCGGAGCCAGCATAGAACCCTCCGTTTTCTTTCATACATACTGTTTAATCGAAGCAGGGATCGAACCCTCTGATTTATTTACAGTTTGAGTGGAGCAGGAATTGAACCCTCTGTTTTCTTTGAGATACCCGTTTCATTTTCCCCTGGTAGTTTTAGTTATTCTTGCAAGTATGGAGGAATACCAGTTTTGGATGAACGCTGGGAGTAAGTTAGGAATAACGGGGAAAAATTTAGAAGCTTTCATTAGTGCTAAGATCCAGGAAAGAATTGAAAAGGAAAGAACTGAGAGAGAAGAAAGACAGAAAGAGAAAGAGAGAACCAAGACAGTTAGAAAGAGAGGAGAAAAATGAGAGAGAATCGAGAGGAGAAAAAGGAGAGAGAATTGAGAGAGGAGAAAAAGGAGAGAGATCGAATTGAAAGAGAAAATCAAGAAAGAGAGAGAGAAGACAAAAAGGAGCGTGATAGACTTGATCGTGAGGAGAGAGCTAAAATACGTGAGGAACAAGTTATATTAAGAGAACTTGAGGAAAGAGCAAAAAGCTAGAGAACTTGAGGAAAAAGCTAGAGAGAATGAATTGCAAGAGAGACAGAAAGATCACGAGGTAGAGAAAGCATGCCTTGAATTAGAAAATAAAAAGTTAACTTTTACACAACAATTAGAGGAAGGAGTAACTGAACATCATACACCTAGTCCACAAAGTGCAACACCTAATTTACCTCCCTTCACAGAGGGTGAAGACATAAATAACTTCATACATAATCAGGTTTGAAAATACCGCTACCCTCTGTGAATGGCCAGCTGACACCTGGGCTACCAGGTTAGGTATGTTATTTTTCCGGTACAGTTTTGAATATCTATGCAACTTTGTCGCAGGATATCATATGTAATTATAACCTACTTAAGAAGGCAATCCTTAAAGCATACCAAAAAAAAACACAAATTCTTACAGGAAAGATTTCAGGTATGCCACCTTACAGCACGACCAAAACTTTCAGCAGTTACAGGTAACACTCTTTCGTTTGTTCGACTTTTGGATAGAGAGCTCAGGAATTGATCACAGTTATGAATCTCTTAGAGACTTCATGGTTGCTGACCAGTTCCTGACAGCTCTTCCCCACCAGATAAGAACATTCATTAGAGAACGTAATCTGATTAAAGCCGAGGAAGTTGCTGAGGCTGCTGACTTGTATGCTGAGGCTCACAATTCCTATAAGGACCTAAAGAGATCAAACCCTAAGGGGAAGGGTTCACCAGATCTTAAGAAATCAAAGCCTCTAGTGGAAAGGAAACTGGCGTCTTTTATTCCGGTTTGTCATTTATGTGGTGTTAAGGGACATGAACGTCCCGATTGTCCTTCTAAGAAAGTGCAAAAAATTGAATGCTTTACAGACTGTAATGACCAAGCACCCTTCTGTTCAGGAACAATTAATGGAATTAATGTATCTACCATTTTACGAGACATTGGATGCACGTGTATAGTCATTTCTGATAAGCTGTTCCCTCTGCTATACTTTCAGACTACTTGGGCCGTACGGACACTTTTCCTACCATCCGTTGTTACATTAGGTCTAAATGGTTCACAGGTTGGTCTGAAGCCGTACTAGCTCCCATTACTTCTTGCTCCGTACTAATAGGTAATGTAAAAAGTGTCATTCTTCCTTCTGAGGTTGACCTTTCAGCACCAAAGATAGACATAAGTTTTTCAGCTCCACTTCCTGTAAAATCAGAGAAGCCCCTCGACAGTTCGGATGAGGCAATGTCTCGTGATATTCATTTAGGATTAAAAACCAGTGATACTACTCTCGATGAAAAGTTCAACAGATAGGAGTAGCGAGCGAGTATATGGTGACGACTGTTTGATTGCCCGACTGCTTGTTAAGGCAGGGTCAGTGTCTGGCTCCCGCTATCAACCCCCCCCCTTTTCTCCACCCGGAAAGGTGACGAGTGGGGCTCCGACCAAATGGTAATCACTTGACTCACAGCTCCCAACACAACTCTTGGAATGTCAGCTTGGATCATCTGGCAACCAAGGAAACATTGTTGAAGGAGACGAACTTCACATGAGTTCTGGGACGTCACTTTTTATCTACATACCTGATAAGTGTAGCCAACCCCAGGCAACTACCCTTCATCCTTGCAGTGGTGAAAGACCTACGTTCCTATCATCCTGACGGATTATTCAAGGCTAGAGACTCTGTGACGAACTAGTCGTTGGGTTGTCACTCAACAGCTGTGACCCCCCCACATCATCAGCAACGGCTACCATTTCTACAATACGTGGTGTCAACAACATCAACCAGACACCACAGTCTAACTGTACATATTAGCGTTGAATTCAGATACTATTTTTATATTTCATTTTTCATTTCTCTTTCAAGTAGAATAAAAATTCATATTTAATTGTATTATATTTTCATTTCTAAATAATAAAGTGTTTATATTTGACTGTCATTCTTTTTCTATTCATTAATAGACCTGAGGAGGAGCCAGCCTTGGTAATACTTACTGAAGTTGTTACAGGGCTGAGTAAGCCTTCACAGCTAGCATCTTGGTTCGACCAACTAATGACAAGGAAGCCCGTCAAAGTTGTGAAGCGATGTGGGTCAAAGATGGTTCTCACCGTGTCTCTTGCATGCATTGCCGTTCTGTACATATCTGTATATTTTGTATATATTATTGCCTGCTGTTTGGTGCCTTTTACTTGTTTCTCGTTGATACCTTGGTTGTGCTACAACCAGGTATGCAGGCCACTAGACTACACCTGTGTTAGTAATAACAATACATATGAAATGAATAGATAATTCATGAATTTTGACTGTGTCATCACAATTTTTTGGGATTCTCTGCAGTAACTGGAAAATGTATTTTCTGTTCAGCTTTAAATTTTTACTGATGTTCTCGCAAGGAAAATAAACACTTGATGCTAGTTTGTGTAAGTTATCGTGTTCAAGTTTTGTTACTCAAATTAGTTTTTGTGAAATAATTGTTAAATATTTTTATGTAATGTACACTAAACTTACATAAAGGTTATTTTCTTACTGACTTGCTTAGGATATTGTTTTTTTCGGTCTCTCTGAAAGATTTGAATTAGATTTGGGCTGCGTAATATTCTAAATTACCATGTTTATTGAAGATTGGACATTAGTTTCCATATGATGACTTGCGAATGGGTCTTTTGATACCCTTCAGATCTTCAGGGGTAAAATTTAACTACATTATCAACTTATGCCGCACTCTGCACTACTCCAGTAGCTAGCATTAAGACACTGGGACTGAGGTTATGGAAAAATGGAGATACCTTTATCGGATCGTTCTTCTGAGGGAAACGTAAAGGCAGGTACAGCGCTTGTGGAATAAAGGGTAAACACGTTCGATGCAAGGTAAGAAAGGGTATATGGAAATAAATGGTATAAAATACCGACACAATGGAAATATAAACACACGTGCAGTATAATGTGATCCTTTAAGTTCTTCTTTGCAAAGCTGACCATGAACTTCGGTTTAAAGTCTGTCGAAAACCTACCAACTAACACGATTTTCTTCACTTCTACTGTCACCACGACACCAAAACTAAACGTGGTGTAATTATAGGCTTTTTCCTGCGCGCACCTAAAATCTGCAGCAACGAGTTCGAGGAAGAATGCACTATAATTGAACAAGTATTTTCCAAACTTCACTATCCTCGTCACTTCATCAGAGACTGCAGACGACGAACATTAAACATCTTCAACACACCCAGAGAAGACACTGCCGAGAAGAGATACATAGTCCTCCCTACCAACTCCATTGCCAAACATGTTTCCAATATCTTT
>NC_069399.1:22854474-22911793 GCF_026875155.1 Cherax quadricarinatus
TCTGATCGGCTTCAAAATGTTACTGTCAATACATTTTATAAGAAAAATGATAACCCACAAGTTTAGTCCAAGTGGATACACTGAGAAGCCTGTGGAGGCAAGGAATGTTATCCATGGAAGCAAAGAGGAGAATATATGAGATTATAGTGGTACCAACGCTCTTACATGGGTGCGAAGCATGTGTAGTGAATGTTGCAACGAGGAGAAAGCTGGAGGCAGTGGAGATGTCGTGTCTGAGGGCAGTGTGTGATGTGAATATCATGCAGAGAATCCGTAGCTTGGAGATTAGGAGGAGGTGTGGGGATTATTAAAAGTATTATCCAGAGGGCTGAAGAGAGGTTGTTGAGGTACTTCAAACATTTAGAGAGGATGGAACAAAATAGAATGACTTGGAGAGCATATAACTCTGTAGTGGAAGGAATACGGGTTGGGTGTTAGGAGCGAGTGGAGGCAAATGGATTTTATGACTCGAGGTGCTGTTGGAGTGTGAGCAAGGTAACATTTATGAAGGGATTCAGGTAAACCTAATAGCCGGATTTGAGTTGAGCTAACCCCATTCTTTAATAAGAATGCCAACACTAACACAGCTTAAAACATTTCATGCTCCCTCTCCACTAACACAACATTCATGCTCCCTCTCCACTAACACAACATTCATGCTCCCTCTCCACTAACACAACATTCATGCTCCCTCTCCACTAACACAACATTCATGCTCTCTCTCCACTAACACAACATTCAAGCTCTCTCTCCACTAACACAACATTCATGCTCTCTCTCCACTAACACAACATTCATGCTCTCTCTCCACTAACACAACATTCAAGCTCTCTCTCCACTAACACAACATTCATGCTCTCTCTCCACTAACACAACATTCATGCTCTCTCTCCACTAACAAAACTAAAGCATATCATCGTCCATCACCACAAACAAACATAAGAACATAACACACACACACACACACACACAGAACATAAGAAAAAAGGAACACTGCAGCAGGCCTACAGGCCCATGCGAGGCAGGTCCACGCCTCCTACCGGCTTAAGCCAATGCGCTAACGTAATTAGGTCAGGTCACATTCACTGAAGGAAGGAGCATGGCATCTGACATAGTAATGGCTTGATAAAGCTCCTGGAGAGCGAAACGTTGCCACAATAAATGTCACATTAGTTGCACTTGTGTCCTTTTACTTTACATATTGTCGGTAATTCTACCAACTTTATTACAATCTGACCTAGTAGAACAAGCTAGTCAGGTCCAACTCACACCCACCCGCACCCACTCATGTATTTATCTAACCTATTGGATAAATAGGTTAGATAAATACTAACAAACATTCATAAGAAGGAGCACTGCTGCAGGCTTACTGGCCCATGCTAAGCAGATCTAACTCACACCCACTCACCCACTCTAACACATATTTTAAAGCTACATAAGGTTTTAGTGTCACTGACGCTACTTGGGAGTTTGTTCAACTCATCCATAACTCAATTACTAAGCCAAAATTTTCTTAAATTCTTATGTCCTGTCTTGGTTAGATGCTTCTACCACGGCAATATAAACACAAATGCAGTATAATGTGATCCTTTATTGACTACGTTTCGCCCACACAGTGGGCTTTTTCAAGTCACAAACAGAACTAGTTCTGTTTGTGACTTGAAAAAGCCCACTGTGTGGGCGAAACGTAGTCAATAAAGGATCACATTATACTGCATTTGTGTTTATATTGCCATTGTGTCGGTATTTTATACCATTTATTTCCATGCTTCTACCACGTTATGTGTAAACTGTTACTCCACTAACCAACGTAAACCATACCTCATTCTCCCTCTACTCGTGGTTTAAGTGGTAGCGCCCTCTACTCGTGGTACAAGTGGTAGCACCCTCTACTCTTGATTTAAGTGGTAGCGCCCTCTACTCGTGGTTTAAGTGGTAGCGCCCTCTACTCGTGGTTTAAGTGGTAGCGCCCTCTACTCGTGGTTTAAGTGGTAGCGCCCTCTACTCGTGGTTTAAGTGGTAGCGCCCTCTACTCGTGGTTTAAGTGGTAGCGCCCTCTACTCGTGGTTTAAGTGGTAGTGCCCTCTACTCACAACTTCGAGACTACGAAGTTGGTAGTTTTTGTCTCTATTCGAAACCCTCGGCATGTTTCCTTACACCTGTTTCTCGTCCTTCTCCTGGTTAGCAGGAACTAGTGTATCAGCCGACTGTTGTGGGTGGCATCCTGGGAGGTGCCAGGGCTTAGAAATTATCCTAGGCGTGATATCTCTTAACTTGACTCACGAAATCGTAATGACACGATTGCAAACAAACCATACCACGGGTGGGGATAAAACCCGCGGTCAAAGAGTCTCAAAATTCCAGACCGTCGCGTTAGCCACTGGACAAGCTAGCCACAGTAAGATTCATCTAACTAGGTATATTTCTACACCACAGGAAGGTTATCATAGGCCACCACTGTGGCTAACGCGACGGTCTGGAGTTTTAAAACTCTCTGACCGCGGTTTCTATTCCCACCCGTGGTATGGTTTGTGATATCTCATAGTATGTAAATTTAACAGCGCTAAAAAACCAGTTAACAATCGAAGTATCTCCATCAACTGTTCTTTTCTATCCAGTTTTTATACAATGTGAAAGTTACCAAAACAACTCAGTTAACATACGGACCTGCCTCGCATGGGCCAGTAGGCCTGCTGCAGTGTTCCTTCTTTCTTATGTTCCTACAACAGAAAACGCTACATTTACTAACAAAGCCAAATTGTTGAAAAATTCCTGTTTACCAACACAACAAAACATCTCACCGTTTCTTTCAGTAACAAACACATAATATACTTCACTCTCCATCAATACTAACAAAATAAATCAGTTAATTATAAATTTTGCATTAATTTACTATGTAAACACTTTTGAAAGTATTTGTTACTAATTTTTTTTCATTAGACAATATCTTTAGATGTAAAGATTTGTGATTCAACTGGTAAAAATATTTTCATCTTTTAATATTCCCGGTACGAAAATAAACTGGTGAGAGAGAGAGAGAGAGAGAGAGAGAGAGAGAGAGAGAGAGAGAGAGAGAGAGAGAGAGAGAGTACATGTCCAGCACATTGATGTTGCCACCCCTACTCATCTTAAATTGATGTTCTTCAAGCTCTGCATAAACACTAGTACCTCTGTACTAGCATGTGCAATGTACAGACCTCAGTGGCAACATGCAGACCCCATCAACTTCCTAATGGAAAATGTGGACTCCCTTCTGCTCCAACACAACTGTCAACATATCACAATTGTTGGTGACCTCAACCAACACCTTATACAGAGGGACTTTGATGACCTTCTTGCGGTATTTGACATGAGAAACTTTGTTGATTTCCCTACTCACATCTCTGGCTCCTCCCTTGACCCAGTAGTGAGTGATCTGGCAGAAGGTATAGTTACTTGTCAACCCCTCGGCTACGTTGGATCGTCTGACCACAAGGCTGTTTTTTACGACACTTAAGATCCCAACAGAACGAGGTCAGGTGTCCACACGCACAGTCTGGCTATAGGAAAGAGGTAATTGGCCAGATTTTGGAATGCTCTTCTCCAAGGGGATGTTGACAATCAATTGAAAGCCTTCACTGGGCACATCCTTCACCGGCAATATGTGACGTAGCCTACAGATCAGCCTTGGTTTGGCTTTCGTTGTAAAGAGGCTGCTACTGTTAAGTACAAGGCATGGCGAAGGTATAAGAGACATCCTACCACCTATAACAGAAACTGCACAGGCAGGCCTGTAGGCATATGGGTGAAGTTCAAAAGTGGGCTATTGCTAAATGGGAGGTGGACACAAAAAGAAAGCTAGCATCAGGTAGGGTAGGCTCCAAAACCTGGTGGTTCCTGGTCAAGGACAGACAAGGTTATCTGCCTGATGAACTTATTCCACCTCTAAATCGACAGGATGGGATCGCCTCTATTAGTAGTCAAGAGAGAGCAAACCTCTTTGCCAAACACTTTGTTACCAAAATGCAAGTTCCTGATCCAGCAAGGAATCCTCCTTGGCTAGCTGCAAGACCTGTGTCAAAACTGTCAGTGGTGACAATAAGGCAGGAGGCGCATTTCTTCCTAAATCGCTTGACCAAGAAAAGGCTGTGGGCTCAGACAAGTTGAGCCCAAGATTGCTGAAAAGATGTGCAGACCAGCTAGCAGCACCTCTAACTCGCATCTTTCAGCACTGCCTAGTACAGTGTAAATGGCTTTCTCTGTGAAAGAGGCAAATGCAGTCCCTGTTCACAAAAAAGAAAGGCAAAGAAATCAGCAACTACAGACCTGTGTCACTTCTGTCAATCACTGGCAAGATCCTTGAGACAATAATCTCAAGGCAAATGACAGAGTTTCTTGACAACCACTCACTACTTTGTGACCGTCAATATGGCTTCAGGAAAGATTACTCTGCTGCTCTGTTGTGAAACCTCCCCATTAAATGGCATCAGCCATTGGATGAATCCAAAGTCAGGTGTGTGGTAGCACTGGACATTGCTGGTGCTTTCGACCGGGTGTGGCACCAAAGCCTCTTGGCAAAACTGCAAGCACTGGGAATTGCAGGCTCTACGCTATGTCTCCTCAGTGATTACCTTCATGGTAGATCTCTAAGGGTACTTCTCAATGGAACGGAATCAGCAAGACATCTTACTGGAGCAAGTGTTCCACAAGGAAGTGTGCAGGGACCATTGTTATGGAATGTCTTCTTCATCTCATCCCAGAATCCCATGCATATACAGACGACTGTACACTGACATTCACTTATCCAAGAGAAGAAATGCCAGCTGGTCTAATCTACATCAATCACCAGCTAAGAGCTATATCAGCTTGGCGTAACAGATGGCAAGTAACATTTGCACCTGAGAAAACACAAATAATGATGGTCTCTAGGCACAATGATGGTAATGCCGGTGCAGTAGTAAGTATGAATGGCAGGGTGTTGGTAACTGGGGAAGAAGTTGACATCCTTGTGGACGAAATTTGACTCCAAACTAACCATGAAGAACCACGTTATAAATCTTGCAAACAAGGCAGCCAGGAAGCTTACAGCACTTCGCCGTATCTCGCATTTGCTTGACAGTATGAGTTGCAAGATTCTGTATGAGGCACATATACGCTCACACCTTGAGTATGCTCCACTTTCTTGGTTTGCCCCCCCCCCTCTCATCTGCGACTGCTTGACAGAGTAGAGAACAGAGCAAGAAGTCTCATCTCTCGCCTGACCCATCCTGGATAGATCTGTCACTTCAGCAGAGCCTTCAACACAAGAGGGATGTGGGTGACCTTTCTGTTATGTACAATGCCAACATTGTCAAAATACTACACTTGGATCCACTTGGAGGACAGCGAGAAGCAAGCTTCTATACCACAAGACGGGCAGAAAGCAGCAACTTCACTCTGGCTGTACCCTTCTCCAGAACATCACTTCATCCGAGATCATTTATCCCCAGGATGACTTGAGTATGCAACACGTTCGTACAGCATTATATCAACGAGATAAAGTCAGTTGATCAAATGAAAATGCTGGCCCACAGATGGCTCCAACTTTATCCTGTCCCTTACCTGTATGTTTCATAACAATAAAAATGCTTTCAAATGAGCTGATGTAGGTAACAGCTCTTAGCTTGTCAATAAGGCTAGGGATCCTTAACTTGTAAATAGCTTGTCAATAAACCTAGGGATCCTTAACCTAAACTTGTCAAACCTGCGAAGAGAGAGAGAGAGAGAGAGAAAGAATGCAATGTCACTGGTGAGTAGCTCATGATTAAAGGAGCTGGACTACTGTTCCTCTTCCTCGGGTCGTACTGGATTTAGCGCTTCTCCAGCAATAAAATATTACACTGGGAGCCGGTCTGCATAGTGCTTTTACTCTGTTTCTGTGTTTATATATGTTTTTCGTCTGTTTTTGTAAGGACACTCTACTTCAGATGCAAATTCTGCTTTTTTTTGTGAGCTGCAATACTGCAGTTGCAGAGTCTATTTTTATGTAACACATTCAATAAAATTTAATCACCCACATATCTATACTCTTTATTAGAGCCAGATTTATAAATAAGAATCTTTCTGTTACATACGTATATGTGTGTGTGTGTGTGTGTGTGTGTGTGTGGTGTGTGTGTGTGTGTGTGTGTGTGTGTGTGTGTGTGTGTGTGTGTGTGCGTGCGTGTGCGCGTGTCTTCACCTATAAGTACTCACCTGTATGTGTTTGCAGGGGTCGAGTCTCAGCTCCTGGCTCTGCCTTTACTGGGTTCATTCTCACTAGGCTTCTAGAGCCCAATGGTATCTTAAGTCTATGTATAGCTCTTGCAGCTACCAATTTGAAGTGTAGGTCGTTCGACTTCCTGACCACTCTGTGGCTGTAGAAATACATCTTAACGTCCCCATGAATCATCAGTGTTTTCAACTTCCAGATGTGTTCCTAGTTCCTGTCCCTCGAACAGTCTATCCCTCTCTATCCTGTCAGTTTCTTTAACGTGAAATGGAATTGCTCTTTCGATTTTTTCTCACAGCTCATATCCCATAGCTCAGAGACAAGATGTCGTTCGGAGGCTTATCCACCCAGGATTACCCAAGAGAAGGCAGTGCGTCATTGAGGTACTGTCTTATTTACATTGGGGTCCTCATTCATGTCCTTTAGGATGCGACCCACAATGGTCAACTAGCACCCAGGTAACCTACTTGCTTGCTAGGTGAACAGAACAATAGGTAGGAAACACGCCCAATGTTTTCACCTTTACCGAGAATCGAACCACTGACAGTGTTTGAAGCGAGAGCGTTGCCTATCAGGGATTAGTCTCCTTGCACACCTCTACCATTTCTTCAGTTCCTTGAACTTCTTTATGAGGTGTGATTTTCTTGCTGGTGCTGTGTACCCCAGTAAGGTCTTACGATATGTCGTATATAGTGACATGAATGACTCCTTTCCGAGGTGACAGATAATATTATATTTGCCTTACACTCATTGACTGCGGAAATTATACTGGCAATTTCCCTCTGTCCATTGACTGATTGAGTCTAGTAGCTCAGAGAGTGCTTCCACTCCCACTCTCTCAGGACCTACAGAGAGATATTATCTTGTCCCATTGTCTTTGAAGTATCTATGTTGAAAATGGTATAAAATACTGACAAGCTGATGATTAAGAAACATGTGCAGCAGCTGGTATCTCCAAAGTTGACAGACTGATTATATCATAATTTCACTACTATACCTGCTTCCTCTGTATTTGACTAAAGAAGCCTAGCTCTCTCGTAGCATTTTATCAACTCTTCACAAACTTTCCGATCATTTCTTGTGATCTCTCATCTTTTCCGTTTTCAGGATTACCTTGTCCTATACTGTTGTCTACTGATGTGGCTGTACAGAAACTCTGGGTCAGTTTTAACTTCAGATGTTCTGTCATTCTCAAATTAGCTGTCAGCCTCTCTTTTTGTCATTGAATATTTGTTTCTGGATCTTCTGCTCGCTTCCCTATTTTACTATGTTGCTCGCTTTCCATATTTTTCTGTGATCTAAGAAATTTAGCATAATCCCTTTGCATGTCTAAGTGAATTACGGTGTTACTCTGTTCTTACCTCCTTTTTCTGCTCTTGGACTGGAATTCTCCTCTACTTTTGGGTACATTCCTGCGACATATTCCATAATTTCATTCACTGTGTGTGTCTGTGTGTGCACTCAGTTATATATGGTTTCAGGAGTCAGGTATTATATGCTGGTCCCACCTCTCAACGTGCCAGATAAAAACTCTCCCAGCCTCTTAAATTCTCCCTCTCCTCCTTTCACAACAATGTATGAAACTTGCCTCTAACACATGTTCGTCAAGGTCGTTCCACTTCGCAACCATCCTGAGACTAAAGAAATTGTTCCTAACATCCCTGTGCCTCATCTTTGTTTCTAACTTTAAGCTGTACCCTTATGACTACTGGTCAGAAGGGTGGTTATAACTGTAACTTCAACTTTTTAAAGAGTGGACCGGTAAGCCAGAGAAAGGCCTCTGTCAGATGACTAAAAGTCCAGATAGGGGTTATCATATGAGAAAGACCCTTACCTAACCTAACCCTACTAACTGTTTCCCACCTCTCGAACAGTCTTTCCCTGTCTACCCTCTCAATTCCTCAGAATATTTTGTATGTTATAATTTTTCCCCTCCCCCTTCCCGGGTCTTCTATCCTCCATGAGTCTCTCCCTGCTACTGTGTGTCTCTGGTGATATGCTAGGCACTGTGCTCACTGCTATGATTTTCTCCTTGAGCGAACTCTGCTCTTCTGACCCAACAAGTCAATACTCTGTGTCTGGTCTCCTGGCGCCATTCCTATTCCTCATGACTTTGCATTTGCTGAGGAGAAATTCTAGAAGCCCATTATCTGACCAGTCTCGCAGTTTGTCCAGATCACAGCAGCCTTTCCCTGTCTTCATTTGTTTTTATTATCCTCATTAATTTTACATCAACAAACAGGGATACATCTGACTCAGTCCCTCCTGGTATGTTAATCCCTTCAACCAGGAATAGTACTTTTATTCCCGGTAAGGCGCACACACACACACACACACACACACACACACGACACTGGAGGACAGGATGGTCAGGGGAGACATGATAACGACATATAAAATACTGCGTGGAATAGACAAGGTGGACAAAGACAGGATGTTCCAGGGAGGGGACACAGAAACAAGAGGCCACAATTGGAAGTTGAAGACCAAATGAGTCAGAGAGATATTAGGAAGTATTTCTTCAGTCATAGAGTTGTAAGGCAGTGGAAAAGCCTAGAAATATGAGTAGTGGCAGGACCATACCAGTTTTAAACAGGTTGATAAACTCTGGTCGGTCCTAGCCTGGCGCCAGAGCTACTCCCTCTGACCATCAAATTGTGAGACAAATATGAGTAACCACCATAATCTACCATACCACATTTGTCCACATCCACAGCAGCCTTTACACAAATGTTCAGATTTGTAATTATTATCCTCATTAATTTTACATGCAACAGGATAAAATCGTGGAGCAGACCATCACGTTTTAATCCTTATAACCATGGAGAGTAGACCTTGTATCACCGGTAAGGCGCCAGACAACACACCCTCAACACAAATAGTATACAATAGGTGAGTACACACACACACACACACACACACACACACACACACACACACAATATTCGGTTCCGAGTGCGATCACGCATAATTGTTGTAGAGGATTTTAATAGAGTGGATGAGCTGTGAGGTATAATCACCAAATGGTCAACTTGCAAGACATCTGACCTTTCTTCAAAGTCTTACATACGTGACCTGTAAAGATTACCTCTAACGTCTGATCATTTATTAAGGTCATGACATTTGTCTGACTTTCTATCTAGATTATAATAGACATCCTGGCTTCCATTAAGGTCTTGTCAATCTTCAGATATTCCGCCAAGGTCAAATTAGACACCTGACCTTCCGTCAAATTCATGTCAGATTCCTATCTTCCAGTCAAGATCATAATAGATGTTTGACTGTTTTGCCAACGTTATGACAGACGTCTGATATTCCATTAAGGCCATGAAAGCCGCCTGACATTCCATAAAAGTCACGGAAAATGCCTGGCCTTTAGTCAAAATTATTTCAGTCAAGGTCAAGACTTACCCTGAGCATACCACAACAAACTCCAACACACGACATATATACCGAAATTGAAATCCATCAGATCATTACCACATTTTCTCCATTCCTCAAGACTGTCTCAATTTATTTTTCTGTAACCGCAAACATACATACCTAATTCTTAATTTCCCCCATCCAAGTTATTTCAATTAACTAGAATCAATACAGGAGAACTAAGCTTATACAGCAAGTTAGGTTCCAGGGTATCGCTGTTAAGAGAAAATCGCTGTAAAGTGAAACACAGCCTTTTTCTTATTTTAAAATGCATATAAAAGCCTGATAGCATTTTTATACTATCATATATTAAGTGAGTAATAAAGGTAGGTCTAAAAAAAATATTCATAACTTAAAATACTTTTTTTCTATGGCTTATAGTGAGTGTTGAACATTTTCATTGTATGAAGTCTGAATTAATGAACAATGGGTATAACTGAAAACCGCTGTATTAGCGAAACGCTGTAAAGCGAGGCACTGTAAAGCTGGGTTCACCTCTATGATGTTTACAATAAACTGCTAATGCATTATGACTTGATATGGACCCAGTCTTGTGGAATCTCACATTTGTGCGTGCTCCATTATGTCACATGATGTCACTCTCCATTTATATTTCTGCGCCATTATGACCCCATTAAACCTGTTTAAGTTATTCACTTATAACTTGAATAAAACAGCAATGTGATATTCAAAGTATTACAATGAACAACAGTACTGTGATATTCAAAGTATTACAGTGTACAACAGTACTGCGATATTCAAAGTATTACAGTGTAGAACGATACTGTGATATTCAAAGTATTACAGTGTACAACAGTACTGTGATATTCAAAGTATTAGTGTACAACAGTACTGTGATATTCAAAGTATTACAGTGTACAACAGTACTGTGATATTCAATCTACTAAATGGGAGTGGAATATGCAACAATCATTTCATTATCGGCAATATTATTCCCCATTATGTTACCTACACATTGTGTCCCTGCCCCATTATGTTACCCTCACATTACGTCCCTGCCCCATTATGTTACCCTCACATTGTGTCCCTGCCCCATTATTTTACCCTCACATTATGTCTCTGCCCCATTATATTACCCTCTCACATTGTGTCCCTGCCCCATTATGTTACCCTCACATTATGTCTCTGCCCCATTATGTTACCCACACATTGTGTCCCTGCCCTATTATGTTACCTTCACATTGTGTCCCTGCCCCATTATGTTACCCTCACATTGTGTCCCTGCCCCATTATGTTACCTTCACATTGTGTCCCTGCCCCATTATGTTACTCTCACATTATGTCCCTGCCCCATTATGTACCCTCACATTGTGTCCCTGCCCCATTATGTTACCCTCTCATTATGTCTCTGTCCCATTATGTCCCTCCGTCATGTTACTGCGCCAAAGACACCATTATGCCCTTGCTCAATTAGGCACCATTATGTCCTTTCTCTATTAAACAAGGAGCCATGGGGCCATTATGTCCTTGCGCCATTAGGCACCATTATATCCCTGTTCCATTAAGTTCTGTAATGTCCCTGCACCATTATGTCCTTGCTCCATTAGACACCATTATGTCTCTGCTCTATTAGGCTCCAGTATGTCCCTGCTCTATTAGGTACCATTACGTATCTGCTCCATTAAACAGCATTGTGTCCCTGCGCCAATAGGCACCGTTATGGTCCCTGCGCTATTAAACCCCACTATGCTCCATTAAACACCATTACATCCCTGCGCCATTAAACTCCATTATGTCCTTGCGCCATGGCACAGTTATGTCCCTGCGCCATTAGGCACCATTATGTTCCTATTCCATTAGGTTCCAATATGTCCCTGTTCTATTAGGCTCCATTATGCCCCTGCGCCATTATGCACCATTATGTTCCTGCGCTATTAGGCACCATTATGGCCTTGCTCTATTAAAGACCAATATGGTTTTGCTCCATTAAGCATCATGTCCGTGCTCCAATAGCCACCATACTGTCACTGCGCCATTAGACACCATTGTGTCCCTGCACCATTAGGCACCATTATATCCGTTCATCATTATGTACCTACTGCATTAGGACATGATTATCTCCCTCCTCCATTAGTAGTAGTAGTAGTAGTAGTAGTAATAGTAGTAGTAGTAGCAGTAATAGTTGTAGTGGTAGTACTAGCAATAGTAATATAAGTAGAAGTGGTAGTAGTAACAGTAGCAGTAGTAGTAGTAGTAGTAGTAGTAGTAGTAGTAGTAGTAGTAGTAGCAGCAGCAGCAGCTAGTAGTAGTAATAGTAGTAGTAGTAGTAGTAGCAATAGTAGCAGTTATAGTTGTAGTGGTAGTTCTAGCAGTAGTAATATAAGTAGAAGTGGTAGTAGTAACAGTAGCAGTAGTAGTAACAGTAGTAGTAGTAGTAGTAGCAGCAGCAGCAGCAGCAGCAGTAGTAGTAGTAGTAGTAGTAGTAGTAGTAGTAATAGTGGTAGTAGTAGTTGTATTGGCAGTTATTATTAATATAATCAAAGCGCTAAACCGATAAGGGTCATACAGCGCTACGGGGCAGAAAATAGTGCTGAGGCTATAAACAGCTAGGTGGAGAGGGGATCAGAGGTGAGGGGAGAAAAGGGCTGACAGGAACGTTAAGGGCTGTGTGTCAAAGTTCGTACAGTACAGCAGTTGTTGACAAAAATTAAAAAATTGGTTGTAAGTCAAAGGCAGGACCGTCTGCAAGAAGGGAAGATAAGGTAAGAACGATAGGGCGGTGACGTCGTTGGAGGTAAATCCTGCGAGTTTCGCTGGTAAACCGGGCAATTGACAAGAAAGTGAAGAACCGAAATAGGGACCCGACAAACCTCACAGGGAAGAATAGGGTGTCGTTCCATGAGATACCCATGGGTAAGGCCAGTATTATGGCCAATGCGGAGCCGGGAGAGCGCAGTCTCCCGAGTACGGCAACGGTGGTAAGAAAATGGCCACAAACCTAAAAACGGTTTAATAGTGTGCAGTTTATTATGGTGCATGTCCGACCACCGTTGTTGCCAACGGCCGCGAAGACGGGCAGATATGACTGAAAAATAATTCTGAACGGAATATCTCCATAGGAAACCGGAAGATCATGTACAGCTGGCCGCCCAGCAGCATCCGCTTGTTCATTACCCTGCACATCAACATATCCAGGGACCCAACAGACAACGACGTCTTTGTTTTTGCTAGCCACACGGCGCAACCATAGTTGAATACGAAGGGCCAATAAATGATGATGGCATATAACTCGGCAGTAAAAAATACTAGCCGAGTCTAACAAATGACCTCGGACAACATCGTCAGGGAATACTGCTGCGAACCCAACACCGTCAGAAGATTTAGAGGCATCTGTATAAACAGCGATGGCATGAGCATGTGACCGGAAGTGATTGATAAAAAGAGAGCGAGAAACAGTCATAGGCAAGAGACCTTTGGCGCACGGTAGTAGGGGAGAACAGACACGAACCGTCGGAACTTCCTAAGGGGGAAGGAAAAAGGCAGACGCTAAATGAACATACAAGGGAGGCAAGTGAAGAGAAGATTGGGGCGAGTGAAAATGAAGAGAAAACGGTCGGATTAGGCAGGGGCGCCGAACAAAGAATGGACTTCTACTAAAGTCTGAGATCAACCTATACATAGAAGTAACACGAAGGTCATGAGCGCGGACAAAGTAACGAAGACAATAAGCATCACCACGATCAGCTAAGGAAAGAACATTCGCCTCTGCTTAGAGGCTTTCAACAGGGGATGAACGAAAGGCACCAAGGCATAAACACAGACCTTGATGATGAAGGGGATCTAACTTAGAAAGTGTTGTAGGAGAAGCCGCAGAATAGACTTTGTCGCCATAATCCAGCTTGGACAAGACTAGGGTGGAATGAGAACGGAGGAGAGTTCGGTGATCTGCTCCCCATGAACGATGTGCAAGAATTTTAAGGATATTCAGCCGACCATGGCAAGCTGCCTTCAAAGAGGAAATGTGAGGTTTCCTTGTCAACCGGCGATCGAAGAGGCGGCCAAGAAACTTGACCATTTCACATTCTGGAATACATGAGCCGTGTAAATACAAGAGGACGTCTAGTGAGGCTAATGAAATGGTTTTTGTACTAGAAAATGTAAAGCCATGAGAAGTGGTCCAATGGGAAACTCAGTCAATCGCATCCTGAAGGGAGGCTTAGGCTAAAATGTTACACCTCCAAGTGGTGTCACATGCCTTCTCAAAATCAAAAAAGACTGCTAGGACGGAGTGTTTGTTAGCAAAGGCATTTCGCACATACGTATGTAAGTGGAGCAAGAGGTCCAATGCAGAGCGGCTTTTGCGAAAGCCATATTGGAGAGGGAAAAGACTATCGTGAGTCTCCAAGAACCATATCAGACGTCTCTTCACTAATTGTTCCATCACCTTGCAGACTACGCTGGTCAGAGCGATGGGACGATAGTGAGAGGTATCAAGCCCCGAAGTGCCTGGTTTGCGAAACGGCAGTACAGTGGCAGATTTCCATTGATGAGGGAGAGAACCCCTCACATCCAAATAAGATTGAAAATGCACAAAAGGACTGCAAGGGCCGTAGAATGCAGATGTTGCAGCATAGTGATATGAATATCATCAGGTCCAGCTGCCGATGATTGATAAACGGAAAGCGTGGAGTCTAGCTCTAGGAGAGTGAAAGGTACATTATACGGCTCCATTCCATCAGAGGAGAAATCAAAGGGCAATTGCTCCTTGGTTGACTTTGATACAAGAAATGAGAGACAAAAGTGAAGCCCTTGGGAGATTTCCGTAGTAACTTCAAGAGGTTCCGCAGCACTAACACCATGGAAATAAATGGTATAAAATACCGACACAATGGAAATATAAACACAAATGCAGTATAATATGATCCTTTATTGACAACGTTTCACCCACACAGTGGGCTTTTTCAAGTCACACACGGAACAAAATGTTCAATCTACTTAATGACCCAGATACCTACAAACCTCTCACAACTAACCAAGTGGACAACCTTACTAAAACTTTTCTTCAAAGGACTCGCCGCATTCTGAGGGGCTCAGAACAAGGGAAGAAACTTCTGCGCACCATGCCCAGCAACCCCAGACCTGCCAGAATGTACGGCTTGCCAAAGACTCACAAGCCTGGTATCCCACTGAGGCCCATATCCTCGGGAATAGGCAGTGCTCCCCACCAGCTCTCAGGAATTCTCGCCAAACACCTCTCTAAACTCTTGGGCACTATCAGTCCACATCTCAAACACTCGGGTGATCTTCTCAATCGCATTCGCAACATCAACATCAGGAACAAGAAACTTTCCAGCCTTGACGTGACTTCCCTATTCACCAAAGTACCTACTACACAAGCAATCGATCTCTTGCGCAGGAAAATTGACGATTCACTTGATCTTCCCATTCCAGCCAGCGATTTCATCGACCTTGTTGAACTATGTGTTGGCTTTACGTGTTTCTCCTTCGAAAATCACCTCTTTCAGCAGACTTTTGGACTACCCATGGGTTCGCCACTCAGTGCGGTCCTGGCGAACTTATACATGGAACATCTAGAAGCCGAACGTTTCTCCACCATTATTCCTTTGTCTGTCACCTGGCTCCGTTATGTTGACGACATTCTCCTCATAACTCCTAAACGCTTCAACGTTCAAGCTCTCCAAGACAAGCTCAACCAGGTCGAGCCTTCAATCCAGTTCACACTTGAAGAAGAAGTCGACAACACTCTTCCTTTCCTTGATGTTCTGCTCTGCAAAGCTGACCATGAACTTCGTTTTAAAGTCTATCGAAAACCCACCAACCAAAACGATCTTCTCCACTTCTACTCTCACCACGACACCAAAACCAAACGTGGTGTGATTATAGGCTTCTTCCTACGTGCACTCAGAATCTGCAGCAATGAGTTCCTTGAGGAAGAATGCACTATAATTGAACAAGTATTTTCTAAACTCCACTATCCTCGTCACTTCATCAGAGACTGCAGACGGCGGGCATTAAACATCTTCAACACACCCAGAGAAGACACTGCCGAGAAGAGATACATAGTCCTCCCCAACAACTCCACTGCCAAACATGTTTCCAACATCTTTGCCAAAACATCATTCCAAGTATCTACCTCCACAACCACGACCATCAAGGACATCACCAGTAGTAGACAGGACAAGCTTCCATCCTCTGCAGGGGTATACATAATCCCTTGTAATGCCTGCAACAAATTATATGTGGGCGAAACATCAAGAGATCTCCAAACACGCATTTCAGAACACCAGTATGCAAGCAGGACTGACGATACAAGGAATGCCTGTGTACAACATCGCAATTCACACAACCATTTAATTAACTACAGAAACTCAAGAATTATAGCCAACGAAGACAACACTCAATACAGAGAATCCTGGAATCATCGCTTATCTCTATAACCAACAATTTCAACCAGAACAATGGCTTCTATAACATAGCTGAACCACTCGCCAAGAAACTTCTTCATCGCTATCCCACATAAGAACATAGAACACTGCAGAAGGTCTACAACTTGTTCAATACCCCTGCCAAGCTACCCAAGACTCTATAACCCCACCCGGTAGATCGTCAGATGCAGCATTCTTCACCTGACCTCAACATTCTGACTATAAATACTCTCGTACCTTCCAACCCCAGGTAGATCCGTGTGTGACTTGAAAAAGCCCACTGTGTGGGTGAAACGTTGTCAATAAAGGATCATATTATACTGCATTTGTGTTTATATTTCCAGCACTAACACCAGCAACCCGCAAAGCGGAAGCTGGGTCCGGAGTGTACTTGCCACACATCTTCCGTACCTTTATCTTCTTCCAGACTGCACACACAGGGTGAGGCGAGGTAATGATAGACACATAGTCTTGCCAATAAGTGCGTTGAGTGTCGCGGATGACGCGGCGAGCAAGCCTGCTTAAAATCGAAAAGACAATCTAATGTCTGATTATATCGATAATGGCCCCACGCAGCACGTTTCAAATGCACTGCACAGGCACACGCAGGAGACCACCAAGGCATGCATGAGGTTTGAGGAAGAGAATGTGATGCCGCAGTCGAAACTAAGGTCGAAAACTGGTGCACCAGTTCATCACTAGAGGACGAAAGAGGGTCCCCACAAAAGGTGGTAAGATGAGAATATAAGTCCCAGTTCGCTCGAGCAAATTGCCAACGAGGGCTACGAGGCGATCGGGAATACGTAGCAGAAGTATGAAGAATAGGAAAGTGATCACTGTCGAGTAAATCCAGGAGAACAGACAAAGCCTAATCAAGTGCAATTGACGAGGAACTGATAGAAAGATCAATGCAAGGGACTGAGTGCGAGAGTCAAAATGGGTAGGAGCACCCGTATTTAAAACATGAAGAGAATGACAAGTGAGAGAAGACTCTCCAACTGATCACCACGAGAGTCACAGCGGGACCCTCCCCAAAGATGATGGTGAGCATTAAAATCACCTAACAACAAGATGGGCGGCGGTAGAGATCAAAAGCGTAATATCCGAGATGTAGAATACACGGGAGGGGAAAGATATAGAGGGCAAACTGTATACCATCTGTGTATATAAATATGAGGTGCAGTATAATGCAGCAGAGAATGAAAAAAAACTTGTTGATACGGTATACCAACGTGCACAAGAAGCGCGCTTTCATTAAATGATTCATCAGCAAAGGGATCAGAAGAGTGTAACAGCACATAGCCCGAAACGGGACGAATAACAGCTGAACGAATTTTGGGCTCTTGTAACCCGACACATATTGGGGAAAATTGGGAGAGCAACACTTGGAAATCTCCCTGATTACCCCTAAGGCCACGAATATTCAATTGTAAATAAGACATTATTAACAAACACAGGTATGCCAACAATGAGAAGCGATAAAATCAACGGGCTATTAGGGTCAGTGAAGTCAACGTGTGGGGGCAAGGGTAAGCGTGTATGCATGGAGGAATGAGAATGCTGTGAAGGAGGTAGAAGGGGTAAAAGAAGGCGCGTCGATGTCCATTGAGGGTTTCGTCTCCGCAATATAGTTGGGGATACCGTCAAGTGTCTCAGCAGATACGGAAGATTCCGATACCGTGATTTCAGAGACAGGTGAGGCAGAGCAAGTAGAGATTGGAAAGACTATGGAGGGAACCAAAGAGGTCTGAGAGGGGCGGGGAGTATAAAGCTGGAGAGATGCACTGGCAGGGGCAGAAGAATCATGCAGTGGAACAGGAGAGGAATGAGATTGGAAGGTAACTAGGGAAGAAGACTGGGGGGGGTGGGAGGAACAGGAGAAGAGGGGACTACACGAGGGGAGGGGGGTGAACCTCCACCTTCGTGTGAGAGTTAGAAAAGGGGTGAGAACTAGGCACTGACGTAGAATATAGATTCAACTTCACAGATGATAGGCGCAAAGAAGGCGTAGACTTTCGAGGTCTCGTAGAGTGAAAAACTAGTGAGCGAGATGAAGAAGTAGAAGTAGGAAGAGGTACGGACGGATGTAGGAGTTTCAGAGGGTAAAACTGCAAAAGAATTAGAATCAGGGGTGACCCCAGAAGACATGGTAGCAGAGGAGCTGGTAGGTGGAAGGACTATCAAGGCTGGAGGTCTCTGAGCTACTCGAGAATAAGGAACACGAGGAAGGTTTCCCTGAAGGTGGAGCTGAGAGACAGCCATAACATAAGGCCTTCACTGTTCTTAAAATAACGGATTTCTCGTTCATTGCGATAGACTTGACAATTGCGTGAAAAAGAAGGATGAGATTCATTGCAATTGAGACAAGAGGGGGAAAACTGCAAGATGTATAGGTATGATCTGCGGAACCGCAGACCGGGCACTCAGCCACAGATCTGCAGTATTTAGCGGGGTGTCCGAAGCGCCAGCAATTACGACACTGTTGGGGAGTACAGACTACTTTATGGAATTCTAGGCGATGGCCTACAATATAAACGGAGGACGGGAGTTTACAGCAGTCGAAGGTTAAGCGGGCGATGTTACTGGGAAAGCGCCTCCGCCTGCGAGCCGGCAGGACATATGCATCCACTTTGAGAATAGGAAAGTCCTGAAGGGCTGATTGCTCTAAAATATCATCGCCGCAAGAGAAAAAATCACTCTGTAAAATGGTACGTGGTAAAACCACCATACCACTGCAAGAACTGAGAGTAGCATGTTTATGAATTGTGATTGGAATGTTATCTATGGAAGTTATATGAGAAAGATCATGATCTTGTTCTGCATTCTGAACTGTAATGATGAACGTACCGTTTCCAAGAGTGTGAGAGGATATATTTTGGCCAACGTGTCGTAAAAGAGCTTTGCTAATACTATGATCAGAAAGATAATCAGTTGGAGATGTCGGTTGTAGGGAAAAGAATTTAGTCCACTGCGTGTTTGTAAACATGGTGCGCAAACGAAGTGGGTGTCGCATCAGTCATCAGTCGTTTTAGGGTAGAAGTCGAAGAAACGTCGTCAGTAGGTGGTCTGGAACGTTTAGTAGTAGTACCGCGGGCAGTCCAACCTGGGGGAGGTGGGCGATTCAAAAACCGTCACACCGTATTCGAGGAAGCAGGATGCATTGTTAAAGGCGTGCAAGAGGCAGAGGCTTAATAGAAATGGGTGGAGTCTCAGCACCTGGAGCAGGCGACGAAGCATCACCAGCACAACGTACAGGGTTATGGGAAGAGTCTAGAGAATGGTCCAATAACGAAGCCGGGTCAGAACAAAATGTGGGAACAGAAAGGGGCCTGGGAGGAGGAGGGTTATCACAGAACGAAGACTCCATGATAGTGGTGCTTCTTTCTTATTTTAAAGAAAAAAAGAAATAAGGAAAAAAAGAGGGACAGTGGAGAGACAATAACTAGAAGGCATGGAAGGGCCGTAAGTTATTCCCCTCATCCGAGAGGGCCTCGAGCCCACGGGCAGTGTAGATGCAGCGTGGAACCCGTGCCATACCCTACCCTTCACTCCAGTAAACCAGCGCTCCGGGGCAGCAACCTCACATCTACCGAGCCACCTCGGCGGACAAAAGAATGGGCGGTCAGAAACCCACCACAAAGCATACCTTCTTCGGCTGTCACCTCCCAGAGCCGACAGGCAGCCTCTGGAGATACACACGTCATCTGCAGGACACCCGCCCATTTCTCGGAAATCCGAGAAGGGAGCAGGGTACCTCCAGACAATTCAGATTCCATGGCAAACTACACCACCCCCGAGGGACCCTACGGAGTAGGATGAGCCCCAGCACACTTTGCCCTACCTAGAAACCGTAATGCCAGAGGGAAGGACCCCAGAGATTACAAACGGGATGGAGAAAGCGGAGGGTTGGGAGGGGAAGGAAAGGGGAAAAAAGGGAGGGGGGGACGAGGAGGACGGGATAGGGAAGGGAGGATTGGGGGGTACTTAGATTCGGTCTGAGGAAGGAGACCAAATGGTTTAATTCCTTAGACCAAGAGCTTCTTTGCCACGTCAAGGAGCTTCCCTTGAAGAGGAGTATTGGTAGTAGTAGTGGTAGTAGTAGTAGTAGTAGTAGTAGTAGTACTAGTAGTAGTACTAGTAGTAGTAGTAGTATTAGTAGTCGTAGTAGTGGTAGTAGTAGTAGTGGTAGTAGTAGTAGTGGTAGTAGTAGTAGTGGTAGTAGTAGTAGTGGTAGTAGTAGTAGTGGTAGTAGTAGTGGTAGTAGTTGTAGTGGTAGTAGTTGTAGTGGTAGTAGTTGTAGTGGTAGTAGTAGTAGTGGTAGTAGTGGTAGTAGTAGTGGTAGTAGTAGTAGTGGTAGTAGTAGTGGTAGTAGTAGTGGTAGTAGTAGTGGTAGTAGTTGTAGTGGTAGTAGTTGTAGTGGTAGTAGTAGTAGTCACAATCATGGGCAGGGCTTGCTAGTGAAGTTGTAATTTGCTGAAATAAAATTTAAACTGTTTATTGGATACTCAGGTGTAACTCCATTGATTTAGAATGGAATGTATTGAATTATTGGCAACGTGCAGTATATTAATCTCCAATAAACCGCAGGCGTACTTCACGTAGCATATCATTCTTCAGATATGCTGAACAAATTCCAGAATGATGCATAATACCGAGTGTGAATAATGCTAAGAATCAGAGACAAATTTCAAGAGAGAAGTCATGTGGTTTATCTAAGTCTTCAGAACTGGAAAGAGGAGTTTCATAAATCTTGTCTTCAGTGTGTTAGGCGAGATGTTCCATTGATTACACGAGAGTCATGTTGTCTTGATACTCTACATTAACAACCAAGATTATATACATCGAGACGTGTGTGTATCTCATTGTATATGCACCGAACAGTGAGTTTCTTATATGTACACCGAGAGGAGTGTATCTCTCACAGTACATACACCATGAGAAGTGTATCTCTCACAGTACATACACCAAGAGAAGTGTATCTCTCCCAGTACATACACCGAGAAGAGTGTATCTCTCACCGCACATACACCAAGAGAAGTGTATCTCTCACAGTACATACAATGAGAGGCGTGTATTTCTCACTGTAGATACACTGCTTTACACTACAGTTTAAAAACTGTAGTGTAAAGCACTCTTCTGGCAAGACAGTGATGGAGTGAATGATGGTGAAAGTTTTTCTTTTTCGGGCCACCCTGCCTTGGTGGGAATCGGCCAGTGTGATAATAAAAAAATAATAAGATACACAGACAGTTGAGTATCTCTCATTGTAAATACACCAAGGCGTGCATATCTCTAGTGTATAATTAGATATATACTGAAGTGTCAATGTTGCATTGCAGTCCTAATGGCTATAGAGTAATCAATAGACTTAGTCAAATATACCAAGCAATCAACTAATAGTCCGGAACAGTTTAATCCTTTAAATAATTAACAGGTGAGTATAAACACACATACATATCGGTGTACATAACCTTGCCTCACCTGGTTAATTATGGGTGTATTTAAGGTACTAATGGGAGGAACGTGCCTGTGGGAAGTGCTGTAGGAGCAGCCTCCTCAGGGGAGGAACCCAAATACCGATGAGAGGCTCTTGATCCAAGAAAGTGGAACTATCCTTTCCATATATCAATCGAATCTGATCGCCTCCAATATCGATTAAGGGCTTTCCTATTGAAAATAATAATAATAATAAAATAATAGCATCATAATATCAAGTGTAAATAAGTGTAATAAACCTGTTATAAGTGCTACAGTATCACTTGAGATCCAGCATCACTTGAGGTCCAGCATCACCTGAGGTCCAGCATCACTTGAGGTCCAGCATCACTTGAGGTCCAGCATCACCTGAGGTCCAGCATCACTTGAGGTCCAACATCACCTGAGGTCCAGCATCACTTGAGGTCCAACATCACCTGAGGTCCAGCATCACTTGAGGTCCAGCATCACCTGAGGTCCAGCATCACCTGAGGTCCAGCATCACTTGAGGTCCAACATCACCTGAGGTCCAGCATCACCTGAGGTCCAACATCACCTGAGGTCCAACATCACCTGAGGTCCAGCATCACTTGAGGTCCAACATCACCTGAGGTCCAGCATCACTTGAGGTCCAACATCACCTGAGGTCCAGCATCACTTGAGGTCCAACATCACCTGAGGTCCAGCATCACTTGAGGTCCAACATCACCTGAGGTCCAGCATCACCTGAGGTCCAACATCACCTGAGGTCCAACATCACCTGAGGTCCAGCATCACCTGAGGTCCAACATCACCTGAGGTCCAACATCACCTGAGGTCCAGCATCACTTGAGGTCCAGCATCACCTGAGGTCCAGCATCACCTGAGGTCCAGCATCACTTGAGGTCCAACATCACTTGAGGTCCAGCATCACTTGAGGTCCAACATCACCTGAGGTCCAGCATCACTTGAGGTCCAACATCACCTGAGGTCCAGCATCACTTGAGGTCCAACATCACCTGAGGTCCAGCATCACTTGAGGTCCAACATCACCTGAGGTCCAGCATCACTTGAGGTCCAACATCACCTGAGGTCCAGCATCACTTGAGGTCCAACATCACCTGAGGTCCAGCATCACTTGAGGTCCAACATCACCTGAGGTCCAGCATCACCTGAGGTCCAGCATCACTTGAGGTCCAACATCACCTGAGGTCCAGCATCACTTGAGGTCCAAGATCACCTGAGGTCCAGCATCACCTGAGGTCCAACAACTACCTGAGGTCCAGCATCACCTGAGGTCCAGCATCACTTGAGGTCCAACATCACCTGAGGTCCAGCATCACTTGAGGTCCAACATCACCTGAGGTCCAGCATCACCTGAGGTCCAGCATCACCTGAGGTCCAGCATCACCTGAGGTCCAACATCACCTGAGGTCCAGCATCACTTGAGGCCCAGCATCACTTGAGACCCAGCATCACTTGAGACCCAGCATCACTTGAGGTCCAGCATCACTTGAGGCCCAGCATCACTTGAGGCCCAGCATCACTTGAGGCCCAGCATCACTTGAGGCCCAGCATCACTTGAGGCCCAGCAACACTTGAGGCCCAGCATCACTTGAGGCCCAGCATCACTTGAGGTCCAGCATCACTGAGGCCCAGCATCACTTGAGGCCCAGCATCACTTGAGGCCCAGCATCACTTGAGGCCCAGCATCACTTGAGGCCCAGCATCACTTGAGGCCCAGCATCACTTGAGTCCCAGCATTACTTGAGTTCCAACATCACTTGAGGTCCAGCATCACTTGAGGTCCAGCATCACTTGAGGTCCAGCATCACTTGAGGCCCAGCATCACTTGAGGCCCAGCATCACTTGAGGCCCAGCATCACTTGAGGCCCAGCATCACTTGAGGCCCAGCATCACTTGAGGTCCAACATCACTTGAGGTCCAACATCACTTGAGGCCCAGCATCACTTGAGGCCCAGCATCACTTGAGGCCCAACATCACTTGAGGTCCAACATCACTTGAGGTCCAACATCACTTGAGGTCCAGCATCACTTGAGGTCCAGCATCACTTGAGGCCCAGCATCACTTGAGGCCCAGCATCACTTGAGGCCCAGCATCACTTGAGGCCCAGCATCACTTGAGGTCCAACATCACTTGAGGTCCAACATCACTTGAGGCCCAGCATCACTTGAGGTCCAACATCACTTGAGGTCCAACATCACTTGAGGCCCAGCATCACTTGAGGTCCAACATCACTTGAGGTCCAACATCACTTGAGGCCCAGCATCACTTGAGGTCCAACATCACTTGAGGTCCAACATCACTTGAGGCCCAGTATCACTTGAGGCCCAGCATGACTTGAGGTCCAGTATCACTTGAGGCCCAGCATCACTTGAGGTCCAACATCACATGAGGTCCAACATCACTTGAGGCCCAGCATCACTTGAGGCCCAGCATCACTTGAGGTCCAACATCACTTGAGGCCCAACATCACTTGAGGCCCAGCATCACTTGAGGTCCAACATCACTTGAGGTCCAACATCACTTGAGGCCCAGTATCACTTGAGGTCCAGTATCACTTGAGGTCCAGCATCATGCGAGGTCCAGCATCACTTGAGGCCCAGCATCATGCGAGGTCCAGCATCACTTGAGGCCCAGCATCACTTGAGGTCCAGTATCACTTGAGGCCCAGCATCACTTGAGGTCCATCATCACTTGAGGCCCAACATCACTTGAGGCCCAGCATCACTTGAGGTCCAACATCACTTGAGGTCCAACATCACTTGAAGCCCAGTATCACTTGAGGCCCAGCATCACTTGAGGTCCAACATCACTTGAGGCCCAACATCACTTGAGGCCCAGCATCACTTGAGGTCCAGCATCACTTGAGGCCCAACATCACTTGAAGCCCAGTATCACTTGAGGTCCAGCATCATGCGAGGTCCAGCATCACTTGAGGCCCAGCATCATGCGAGGTCCAGCATCACTTGAGGCCCAGCATCATGCGAGGCCCAGCATCACCTGAGGTCCAACACCATATGACGCGCAGCATCACTTGAGGCCCAACATCACTTGAGGCCCAACATCACCTGAGGTCCAACACCACTTGAGGCCCAGCATCACCTGAGGCCCAACACCATATGAGGCACAGCATCACCTGAGGTCCAGCATCATGTGAGGCCCAGTATCACTTGAGGCCCAGTATCACTTGAGGCCCAGCATCACCTGAGATCCAACACCATATGAGGTCCAGCATCACTTGTGGCCTAGCATCATTTGAGACCCAGCATGGCTAGAAGCCCAGCATCGCTTGAGGCCTAGCATCATTTGAGGCCCAGGATCATTTGAGGCCCAGCATCACTTAAGGTCCAGTATCACTTGATGCCCAGCATCTCTTGAGGCCCAGTATCACTGGAATCCCAGTAGCAGCTGGGTCCTAGAATCGACCAGGCTACAGCTTACCTTGACACCAGCTTCATCTGCACCACAGCTTTAGTTGGGCCATAGCATCACATGGAGCGAAACATTAGTTGGGCCCCAAGACCACCCTAATCCTATAACCGCCTGAGCCAAGCACTAACTGGCCATGTTAATCATCCTCACTACATCCTGAGAAGTTGAGTTTCAATTTAGAAGGTAGAAAGATCATAATCTCAGGTCCACTCTAAGGAGAATTATTTGGCAAAACGAAGTAGATTAAAAGTGGATAATATTTAAAGAAGATGCGGGCGAAGGGACACCCGCTGAAGGTGCTCACTAACAGGTGTAATGGGGATACCTCCTGCATGAGCAGGCTCAAATGACTTGCTAGAATAAAAAAAAAAAAGTTTGGAGTGAGATTAATATAATGAGAAATCCTAGGGAACGAATGGATTTACAAGTTAACAAAAAGAGGGGCGTTATTAGAAAGGGAGGTAAAAGTATTGGGAAGATGGAAGGAATATTTTGAGGACCTGTTGAATGCTAACTAAGAAAGTGATTTCGTGCATTGGGCAGGGAGGTATACTATCTTTTAGGACTGAGGAATAGCCAGAAGTGAGTGTGGGGGAGGTGCGTGAGACAGTGGGTAGAAAGAAAGGGGTAAAGCAGCTGGGATTGATGAGATCAAGACGTAAATGTTATAAGCAGGTAAACATATGGTTTTGGAGTGGTTGGTGCATTTGTTCAATGAAAGTTTGAAAGAGAGGAAGGTACAAAGGGACTGGCAGAGAAAGTGCATAGTTCCCTCGTATGAAGGAAAAGGGGATAACAGAGAGTAAGAATTATATGGGGAATAAACCCATTAAGTATTACTGGAAAAATAGATGATAGCTTTTACTGAAAGAATTAAGGGAAAGACAGAGAGCAGGATCGCAGACAAACAAGCAGGTTTAAAAATGGTACGGGATATTTAGACCAAGTGTTTACATTGAAGCATGTAAGTAAATAATATTTATATTTTTTAAGGTTTTCGTTGCATTTATGGATTTAGGAAGGAATATGATAGGGTGGATAGGGAAGCAATGTGGCAGATGTTAGAAGTGTATGAAATTTTGATAGGTTGTTTAAAGCAGTTAAAAGTTTTAATAGGATAATGAAGCTCAGGTTAGGGTATGTAAGAGAGAGGGAGATTATTTTCCAGTAAAAGTAGGTCTCAGCCATGCGTAATGTCACCATGGTTGTTCAATACATTTATAAAGGGGGTTGTAAGAGAAGTGAATACTCGGGTGTTGGCATTAAATGGGGAAAGAATCTAATACAAACTGGGAGTTATCATAGTTGCTTTTTGCCGATGACACGGTGCTTTTAGGAGATTGTGACAAGATGTTGCAATGTTTGCTAGACTAATTTTTTAGGGTATGTAAAAGAAAGATTAAATTAAAAGTGAACATAGGAAAAACAAGGTGATAAGAGTGACAACAAAACTGATAGTGAAAATTTGAGTATCAGATTAGCAAGAGGGAGTGTGGAGGAAGTGAATGTGTTCGTATAAATGGGAGTGGACGTATCGGCGGAAGGATCTATGAAAGACGAGATGAACCATATAATTTATAGAGGGAGAAAGGTGGGAGATGCGCTGAAACATCCGAGAAGACAAAGAACATCATACATGGAAGCAAAAAAGGGGACTGTGTAAGAGTATAGTGGTACCAACACTATGGGTGTGAAACATGTGAATATGTATTTTAAACGTAGCAGCAAGGTGAAGACTGGCAACAGTGGAAGTGTCATGTCCGAGGGCACTGTGTAGTGTGAATATTATGCAGAAAATCTGTAGTTTGGAGATTAGAAGGTGAAGGGTTACTAGAAGCCTAACCCAAATGGATGAGAGTGGTTACTGAAATGGTCTGAAAATTTAGGGAGGACTGAGGAAAATAGGATGACTTGCATGGTGTAATGGGAGGGGGATGGGGTAGAAGGTTGAGGTCATTCTAGGAAAAGTTGAGGGAGGGGGTAAGCGAAGTTATTTATGTGAGAGGCTTAGACATCCATCAGGCCTGTGGGAACAAGCTAGATAGGAATAAGTGGAGGCAAGTCGTTTTTATGACTTAACATGCTATTGGAGTGTGAGCAAGGTAACATTTGCATAAAGATTCAGGGAAGCCA
Organism: Cherax quadricarinatus; assembly: GCF_026875155.1. Classification (NCBI taxonomy): domain Eukaryota; kingdom Metazoa; phylum Arthropoda; class Malacostraca; order Decapoda; family Parastacidae; genus Cherax; species Cherax quadricarinatus. Next base: position 22,881,578 of record NC_069399.1, read on the forward strand.
GTTAGCCGGCCATGAGTCCTGGAGGTGGTAAGTACAGTGTCTCCGCTCTGTAGGAGGGAAGGACATACGTATTACAATTCAGAGGGGAATCTGATCTAAAATGTCTGCGCGGTTTTGGTGAATGATGGTGAAGGTGTTACTTGTTTCTCGGGTCATTCTGCCTCAGTGGAAGAAAGTCGGTGTGTTAAAAAAAAACTCGCATGTGTCCGCTGAAAGGTATAACTGATGATACTTCCTAAAGTTTTGGGCTCAAGTAAATACCTGAAATATTTGTACGTGTTCACCGAAGGAAGAAACGGATACTTGCAGAAGGTGCGGTCTAAATGGTACAACTAACGATACTTCCTAAAGGCACAGCCTCAGTTGTATGCTTTGGGATTACATTCAAAAGGGCATAAATGTATAACTAGGGTTACTTATATAAGGTGTGTGTCTGTAGGTATACCTGGAGCTGGGATTCTTGTAATATGAAGCATTGGAGCTCAGCTCTTGAAGGGTTGAATGTACTCCATTAGTAAGATAAGTTCATGTCACCCAGCAGGCGTTATTTGTAACCACGTAATAAGTAGACCAATATTTGCAATGAGGATTAAAGCAGTTTCAAATCGAAGTATAACAGAAAAATCAATCTTTACCATCGTTACAGCTGGCCTCGGTGACCACCTAGCCAGTCACCAGCTTCTCCTCACATTGGATGTGGATATCAACAACCCCGCATCCTTGCCTAGGCCAGCGAGGACAGGTTAGGTTAGGTAAGATTTGCCACGAAACTGGACATGTATTTCCTGATGTGGGTCTCAGATATATGATGACCTGCCACTGGAGCTCTTGGCCATCAGACCGAGGCCTTCCGCTAGCACACCGGTCCACCCCTTAAAAAGTATGGTTTACAGCAAGGACATCATACATCGGTTGGTTATAGAGTATATCTTCCAGTCTCTGGTTCAAAGTGATGTGCCCCAAGTCTCCTGTCGGTCACGAAGGACATCACAGCTCTCCACTCATAAATTAAGATGAATGTAGTCTTCCTCTAAGGCAGTCGAGAGCGAGATCACTGGTGTTTACCCTTCCGTTCTACGAAAAATATTTGGAATAATATTTGTCTCGTTCCCCGGATTTTGAAATCACATTCGCTTTACTCCCCAAAATTTAAAATCACATTTGTTTTGACACCTAAATAGTAACTTTGACTAATTAGCATCAAAGCAAATAGTCATTAAGCGAAATAATCGACCTGATGGTTACGAATTTGACAACAAAAAATTTGGAAAAGTTTTTTAGATGAAAACTCTCTCATAAACCGGAGTCTGTGAGCACTGCAGAGCTGCTGCTCTGAATATGATATAGACCGTAATATCAAGGCGCATGTGTGAGACAAATATCGCAATACAGCAGTTTTATATAATTTTATGCCTCTCTTAATGGTTACTCTCGACATTTCTTCTTGCTAATTTGGAAAATTTAGGATTTTTCAGTTTTGAGTTGGTGGTCATCCACGACTTAAGTCGCAACTCCAGTTTTAGAAAACCTCTGGATTAGATCTTCAGAGCATTAGAATGATCATTTGCTTTTGAATTTTGAATTTTTTTTTTCACGTGATATTCGAAAACTAAATTATTTTTCCAATAGTCATTATTATTATATGTTGCCCCGCTCCTTTTTTTTATAATGAAGGAAGGGAGGAGAGAGAAGAGGTTCAAGTTATAAGAACACATTTTGTTGCTGCTTGAAGTAACAAAAAGATGTACAGAAATGTACAGATGTAGAAAGGAAAGATTTGTGATTCGTCTCTGGACTCTTATCAAGGCTGCAAAACCCCAGCGGACTTGATGCTTATCTCTGATTATTTTTTAAACTCTCGCATATACAAATGTGCATTAGGGGTAATACGTAGTTAATCAAAAATAGTTTAAGTAATAACCTGGACACTAACAAGTAAATCGCAGACAAGACAATGAAAAATATTATTAAAATAATGGTTCAGGGGGGACAACTTCCCATAATAACATCAAGGAATAGCGAAACTGGTAACCGAAAGGTCTTTGCTAGTAAGAGTGACTGAATATGGGGAAGCCTCTGTATGATAAAAATTATTCAAAGCAAGTATAAAAACCATCCATAAAGTGAATACTTCAGTGAATACAGCCTTTGTAGAAGTTTCAGGAGTAGCCACAAGTGTAAGTTTCAGGAGTGGCCAGAAGTGTAAGTTTCAGGAGTGGCCACAAGTGTAAGTTTCAGGAGTGGCCACAAGTGTAAGTTTCAGGAGTGGCCACAAGTTTAAGTACTTACCCTTTATAAATATCATTAATATACCTATTAAAGCAACAATATACTGAAATGGCACAAATTCTTTATCACTATTCTTTAGAATAAATGCAATATGAAACAAAGCCATTCTTTAAACATGAAAAATGAACAAGCAGCAACCTGAAACTTGCTGGCTTCTAGAGTAGGTGAGGGCTGATAACACCCAGTCCCCAGTTGTGGAGTATTATTGCTAAACACTTGCTGGTTTCTAGATAATGCATTAATAAAAATATCTTCAACTCATTTCCATTCGTGATCCGAGAGAGGTATCCCTTGAATGACTTAATCCCAGGCTCCTCTTTGTATGTGAACGCACGCAAGATATCTAGTAACTGTACCTCACAAACTTCAACTATTAACTATTAATGCCTTAAAAGAGGGCCAGAAGCATTAGCATAAAACGCTAAGTAAGTCTAGGTATTGTAGCTTAAGGATAAAATAATCAATCTGCTCATAGCTTTTGTGTTACAGCACACGAACAGATACATGCATGCCGTATGCATAACGCAAACAACGAAGGCATTACACGTAGAGAAAAACTCGCATCCCTCGTGGCGTGAGACAACGTTAACGTATCTTAACAGAGGATGACTGGGTTTGGAGAAAGTGCCTGGAATCAGCTCGTATCAGAATGCATTTTACCATAGAGTAAAATCAGGAAGCTTCAAATCTAGCAAACCTTAATTACTGAGAGGCAGCCTTCCCACGCAAGGCTTCGTTGCCCACACAGCTTCACTTCCGACTTGACCTTAATCTTCCATGACTTCTCTCTACTTCAAATTTTTATTAATGAAGCGGAATTTTTTAGTAAATCTCAGTCATGAGCAAAACTTGTGTAAAACAAAGGCTTGTTATTCTTTACATTTTCTTTATACCAATTTCTTGGCATGATGCATCGTCAGTATCTACTGTCATTGTCAGCATCAATCACTATCAGCATCCACCATCACCGTCAGCATCCACCATCATTGACAACATCCATCATGATTGTCAACATTCACCATCATTGGTTTTCCAAACCATTCATCACATCCACCATCATTGTCAGCGTCTACTATCATTGTCAGCATCCACCATCACCGTCAGCATCCACCATCATCGATAGCATCCACCGTCACTGAAATTCTCCACCGCTGACACTCACCACTTCTGATACACAACTGACACTACAACTGACCCATTAACTCCCCTGCAATATACCCACAAATTACACTTATGTATTTACAAATAAATCATCACCAGATACAGAGGAATCACTTGATTTTTTTGCAATGTTAACCCTTCATTACCATAGATGTCTTCTTGCCCATTTATGATAATGTATTTATTTTAACAGTGTACTTTTTATTCCTTATACATTTATTTTACTTTTCAGATTAGACTTGTGTGTCTGTGTGGAAAAGTTTCTTAAAATCTCAATAAACTGAAATTATCCCTACATGTATTTTCAGATGTCTAAATGCCTGATCAATTATTCTTTTCCCATAATAATTTATTTCCAAAACAACGATAGACAGTGAGGAAAACTTTCAGTTTTAAATGTCTTCCTTTAAATTACCCGTCATTTACAATGACTTAGTTGGTCAACACATTCATTAAAGCCCTTGTTGCTGCGTTCTTTACTCTCATACACTTTAGTATCTCTTGACAATCCATAGGAACTTCTTTACCGCCTCTTCAATGGTTTCAGTGTCCTCCAGTTCACCTGGTTGCTCAGGGTTTCAATGGTTTCAGTGTCCTCCAGTTCACCTGGTTGATCGGGGTATCAATGGCTTCAGTGTCCTCCAGTTCACCTGGTTGCTCGGGGTTTCAATGGTTTCAGTGTCCTCCAGTTCACCTGGTTGTTCGGGGTTTCAATGGTTTCAGTGTCCTCCAGTTCACCTGGTTGCTCGGGGTATCAAAGGCTTCAGTGTCCTCCAGTTCACCTGGTTGCTCGGGGTATCAATGGCTTCAGTGTCCTCCAGTTCACCTGGTTGATCGGGGTATCAATGGTTTCAGTGTCCTCCAGTTCACCTGGTTCTCGGGATATCAATGGTTTCAGTGTTCTCCAGTTCACCTGGTTGCTCGGGGTATCAATGGTTTCAATGTCCTCCAGTTCACCTGGTTGCTCGGGGTATCAAAGGCTTCAGTGTCCTCCAGTTCACCTGGTTGCTCGGGGTATCAATGGTTTCAGTGTCCTCCAGTTCACCTGGTTGCTAGGGGTATCAATGGTTTCAGTGTCCTCCAGTTCACCTGGTTGCTCGAGGTATCAATGGTTTCAGTATTCTCCAGTTCACCTGGTTACTCGGGGTATCAATGGTTTCAGTGTCCTCCAGTTCACCTGGTTGCTCGGGGTATCAATGGTTTCAGTGTCCTCCAGTTCACCTGGTTGCTCGGGGTTTCAATGGTTTCAGTGTCCTCCAGTTCACCTGGTTGCTCGGGGTATCAATGATTTCAGTGTCCTCCAGTTCACCTGGTTGCTCGGGGTATCAATGGTTTCAGTGCCCTCCAGTTCACCTTGTTGCTCGGGGTATCAATGGTTTCAGTGTCCTCCAGCTCACCTGGTTGCTCGGGGTTTCAATGGTTTCAGTGTCCTCCAGTTCACCTGGTTGCTCGGGGTATCAATGGTTTCAGTATCCTCCAGTTCACCTGGTTGCTCGGGGTATCAATGGTTTCAGTATCCTCCAGTTCACCTGGTTGCTCGGGGTATCAATGGTTTCCGAAAGAAACTGGTCGATCGACCAGTTTCTCCGAAAGAAACTGGTCGATCGACCAGTTTCTCCGAAAGAAACTGGTCGATCTCTTTCTGACAGACTTAGGGAGAACAAAAATAGTGTTAGGCTTGCCGACACTAACAATGCTCTTTTCTGTCACGTCAGAGATCATATCCATCCTATTGACTGGTCTTCTGCTAAAACTGTCTTCCCTATTTCCAACTCGAACAGTCGCCGTCTAGTTGAATCCTCTCTAATACACAACTTTCCTTGTATGAACCTTAGCCCTGGTTTCGTCTCTGTAGATGCATTCCTCTCCCACTACATTGTAAAATGCTCCAAACTTCAGAACACCCGTGACTTAACCCGACTCCTCATTTTTTCTTTTTCTTTTTCTTCTTTCCTCTTCCCCTTTCCTCTTTCCTTTTCTCCTCTGGGTTGTCTTTCTCTCTTCTGTCTCTGTGTTTCTGTTCCTTCTTCATTTATTTCACCACTTCCCCTTTCACGCACCTCTGTGCGCTTGCTCTCCCTCTGTGGGCACCTAGCTCTCTTGCAGTGCTCCCTTCCTTTTATTTGACTGGTCGTCCTCCTTATTCCCCACTTCTACCACTACCACTACTACTACTACCTCTTCTACTACTACTACTGATGAAATTTAAGACACATGTGCGGCGTCTGGTTGTCTTTGTTGTGGACGTTTCGCCATCCAGCAGCCATGGATGGCGAAACGTCTACGATAGGGATGCCCGGGTGTTGCGCATGTGTCTTAATTTAATCTTGTCGGTATTATATACCATTCTTGTACTACTACTAGTACTACTACTACTACCACCATCTCTTCCTGCCTATATATAGCCGTCCTGCCCCACTTCTGGTTAGTGTGACTTTGTAAATAGTCCAAGTCGGACAGAAACGTCGTCGTAAGCTTCTCTCTTTTATGTGCGGGTTAATATATTTTATATATATATATATATATATAATATATATATATATAAAACATTTTATATATATATATATATATATATATATATATATATATATATATATAATTATATATATTATGTATATGTATATATGTGTGTGTGTGTGTGTGTGTGTGTGTGTGTGTGTGTGTGTGTGTGTGTGTGTGTGTGTGTGTGTGGTAACTTTTATGTTTCTTCCTGTTGGCAGCATTCTTGCTGTGCTTCCGAGTATTCTGCAATGTTATATACATTAAGATGTTGAGAACAGGGGTGAAAATAGCGACACAAATTCCACACTGTGTCTGTCTCGCAATAAGCGGAAGGAGGATCGAACCATCATCAGTTCTTGTCTGAATAATTCACACGACTTTATTGCTTCACAAGAATATATGAACAAATAAATCTCCTGGTTCGACAGATACTAAGAATTTCGGTGATAAGTGTAAATTACAGTTTTTTCAATGTTTCAGTTAATGACAGTGAAGACTAGACTTCAGAGAAGTGGAATAAGGTGGACTTGGATATTGTGTCGGAAAGATGAATTAAAGTGTTGATGAAAGAGAGAATAAGAGATGGAAAAAGTGTGAGAGAAGAGTGTATCAGAGAAATGGAATAAGGTAGAGTTTGATATGGCATTGGCGAGGTTTAATAAAGCTGAACTGGAAGGTATGTCGGAGCAGTGGAATTGGATGGTATAAATGAGAGGTGGAATATTATATATATATATATATATATATATATATATATAATTATATATATATATATATATATATATATGAATTACTTGATAAAAAGAAGTGGTATGAGGGGTCATTAGATACAGTTTTGGAGAGGTGGGGTAAAGAGGGAATTGGCGAGGTAAAGAACACTGGTGATTCTACTGAAAGGCTGGAAAGGTTATTTTGTGATGATAGCCACTAACAATCAATACTCAGATTAAGAAATTAGCAAGGGAACTTCAAGATGTGACTGACGTTTTCCGCATGTCCCTTTAAGAATCCTTCAGGTGGATTCAGATGAACAAGGCCACGTCACTGCAGTATTGTGCAGGCTGAATATATATTTACAGTTTCCCTTCCTTCCTCGTGTCACCTCTACAAATCATTTCTCTTCATGGAACCTTCTGCACAACACAACGTAATTTAACGCAAACAAATGTGCACAAAATCATTGTTTTTGCAATTTATCTGTTTGAACGAAGCGTAGCTGCTGATTTTTCTTGTTGCACAAAGATACAGGATTCATAGTTTGTGTTAAGTATTATAAATGAAATGTGGAAGTCGTGGAGGGTCGTGTCCTGCAGCGTATTTTCTGGACATCCATTAATAACACTTCATCAAACTATTAAAATAAATTCTCAGCTATACACCTTCTGGTGTATACACCTGTGTAGATATGGTCTGTTTACATTTAAAGACTTTCACTAAATATGTAAAACTCTAGGAAAATGTCTCATATGTATAAATATGTAATTGATGTATATATATGAGTTGTAATTATTTTGCAAAATAAAAGTTAATATGTTCCTGTAAAGGAATATTCAGCTATTCTTTTAAATAATGTGAAAAAGGCTGTATGTCACCTGTTCACCAGTCAAGAATGTGTATGTATTAAGAGACATATTACATACAAACGGTGTATATGTCCTATAAATACTTACTGTTGAATTTACATCTATTCAAGGTTTAAATGTTATTCTAAAGTAAATTATTATAGATTAATATTATCACTGCACTTAGGATTGCATTTTTTTTTGGGCTGCATTAAAAGTTGAATGTGAAGAGTGTAATGTGATGCCTGAGGCAGCTTGTCACTCAAAACAGTGAGACAATGTCTAGCTATGAATGGGTGCGGATTTTCCAAGATAAACTATGATAAGTGCAATAGCATCGGGTTACCTTAAGTGTAGTGTGTTGACCCTGGAGAGTAATGGTGACACTCCACAAACTCAGTCTCTCTCTCTCTCTCTCTCTCTCTCTCTCAAAATGGCACAATGATTTCAGAGGGTTAGGTTAAGAGTTCCGACTCTTATTTACAAGCTAAGAGCTGTTACCTCATCAGCTCATTTTAATACTTTTTATGAAGACACAGACCAATATAGAACAGGATGAAGTTGGAGTCATCTGAAGGCCAACGATTTCATTTGACCAACTGACTTTATTTCGTCGATGTCATTTATACTGAAGGAACATGTTCCAGACTCGAGTCATCCTAGGAATAAGTAATCTCAGATTCAGTCACGTTCTTGAGAAGGGTACAGGCAGAATGTAGTTCCTATTTGCTTGTGCACAGACTGTCTTCGCGAAGTGGAGCCAAATGTCGTACTCTGACAACATTGGCCTTGTCCATGACCTCTCTCTCTCTCTCAGTCGAGAAGTTAATTAATCTGTGTACTCTGAAGACGTGCTAAGTGGTTGCTCACTGCTAGTAGCATTGAAGTGCTAAGGGCATTTTCTATGAGTACCAGGCTGGTATTCCCTCAGGTGAAGGCAGAGCTGCAGGAAACTAGGAAGGAAACACAGTTTCTTTGAGACAAAAACAGTAAGACTTAACCCCAGAATAATAAAGATGATACTAGCGATACCAACTGCAATGAACGGAAATCAGTCAATAAGAAAGGACAGAAAGAGAAAATGAAAAAGGCAGAAGAAACTGTTGCTTAAAACTATCAGTTTCTTCCGTGCATCGCCGGAAGAATATGCTTCGTCGTTCGTGAAACACACGAGGACCTCCACTAGTGAAATAAAGAACGTTCTTGTAGGAAGGAATTCGTTAATTAAATTCACAGGGCTTTTTCTAAAAAAAAAAATAAAACAGACAGGAAGAGGCAGAGGGTGTTTTCTTTGGGCTGTGATGTAGGATGTACATGTCTCAACCATAGAATAAAATGGTTTTCGTAAGCGTAAGAGAAAGGATTTGCTTACATAGTATCGGATAATGGTGGACATGGTTTGGACAAAGGGAGGAATCTTCGTCTTAGGTATTTTGCCACATGTGCAGAACAGGTGGCATTATTTACAGGCAGACCGACGTCTACAAAGTCATTGAAGACCCATATAATAATAATTTTGACTGCTTGTGCGTCAGCACCGACATGTATGCCAGGGATGGATGCCAGACTTACGAATGCGTCTGACTTCTTTCAAACTCTGATCACTAATATTTAATTGCATTATTAACTTAAGCTGCGCTCTGAACTATTCCATTCGCGTGCATTGAGGCACAGGGGACTGGGGTTAAGGAATACGGGGATACGTTTCTCGAATCGCGCAGCAACCGAAATCTTTTTCGTTTCATCCAATGCATTAATATTTAATTACAGAGTCTGTAACCCTAATGGGATATATTAGTAATTTACCCCTCTTCCATTATCTGGCTTTTAACAACATTAAAATTAATCAAACCCACGTACTGTAACCCCAAAATATCGACCCGATAGACAACAACAGAATAAGTCACCCAGAAAGAGGACCAGTGTTTTGTACATGCAGATAGCGCTACTAATAACAGTGGTAAGGTCAAGCAAATAACATGGATGAATCAGTTAGATGTTGGATCCAACACGGAGGTAAAGCTCAAGAAGGTAACAAAGGCAACTGAATGCGATAAATATCGTGCATTGAGAAAAGAAAGGGAAATGGGGCGAAGAGGAATGGCGTTCATGATAAAGAACGATCGAAAATTTGACATAAGCACACTGGGTAATCCATAGATTACATAGCGAGAATTATGATGACATGATGACACTGATTATAATTATGATAAACAATAAACCAAACAACAAAGACTGAGGAAAATAGGTAAGTCGTAAGAGTCTTGATAACTGCAACACAAAGCAACAAAAGCAAAAATAAAACTACTAACTAAATGGGATTTCATCAGCAGAATTGTCTGGGAAAATGCGGTCCTGCCTGGAGGTCAGACACCTGAAGAGCGACGCTAACGTACGCAGCAGCACAGAACTTTCTACGCTAACACAAGAGGTAAACAAAAGTAATGAAAGAGAAGAATGGGTCAGCAAGACTAAACATTATACTGAATCTTTATATATTGTATGTGGAATCTTTTGTAGGAAGACTGAGTGGACAAAACCTTCTGAAATACTAGAATGAGTGAAGAAATAATTAAGGTATTGATGTGGATGAAGATAAACGTTGCTAAGGAGACCTAATGAACAAAGAGCTGGACTAACTAAGACTTAGGAAGATAAATCAAAGTTCCGATTTGACTCTAGAACTGAGAGTGACTCAATGACCCATTAAAGCCAATACCTGGGATACCTGTAAAAAAATTATTAAATAAATATATGAATATAATGGGATGGATTTAAGGATCAGTGAGTCGTGAGGTTTGGCTGGACTCCACTCAAGTCGTGTTCTTATATAAACAATATATTGACAAAACTGATTTTCTTGCTTTGAAGAGTTATCCTTATGTGGACCCAGATGTCACTAGTGCTAACCCACTTTAACTAACACCGTATTATGTTTATGTTATGATGTCAAGAGATTGTTTTTGAACACCTTGTTATTACAAGGTGTTCAAAAACAATCTTTTGTGGGTGGGTGTGAGTTGGACCTGACTAGCTTGTGCTACTAGGTCAGATGCCGTGCTCCTCCCTTAAGCGAATGTGACTGACCTGACTAGGTCTGCCTCGTATGGGCTTGTAGGCCTGCTGCAGTGTTCCTTCTTTCTTATGTTCTTCTTATAAATAACGTTCTTATGTTCTAATCAGCGGCCAGTATTAAGGCTCGGTGTTCCAATAATACTCTTAATTTACAATTAGCATAAGATGTACTAATATTTACCAAGAGTGATTCGAAGCTACGTTTTACGACATAATTTGCAACTGTAGTGAGCAAGACGAGTGGTTCAGTGGTGACGTGTACTTAGCTCCAGTGGTGACGTGTACTTAGCTCTGTGAAGACCTGTTTGTGTGCTCTTGAGTGGTGACCTGTACTTTGAGTGCTGACCTGTACTTAACTCTGTGAAGAAGTGTCTTGTTTGCTCCCGTGGACTGAACCAAGATGCCCTCCATCGAGCAACTTTACCAGCAACTTAAGGAAGAATTGAGGGCAGCGAAGATGGAGATACGGCGATTGACCGAGGAAAACAAGAGGATTCGTAGTAGTCCTCCTGTTTCGAGTCCTCAGGTCAAGAAGGGATCGTGGTCAGTGGCTGGACAGCAGGGGACGACGAAGTTGACGATCAAGAAGACGAATGGAAAGCCAGAAACGATGAAGAAGAAAGAGACTGCTGTGGAAACTCCCGTGGAAACCTCCAACGCATTCTCGGTGCTACCCGACGAATGTGAGTCTACTACTGGGATCGTCACGACGAACGACAACAAGGAAGGTAAGAATATTGTTGTTGGGGATAGCCAGGTTAGATACATGGATAGGGCATTCTGCTTGAAGGACAGAAGTAGGAGACAAAGGGTATGCTTTCCTGGGGCTGGGATAGAGGACATTGTTAGCCGGCTTGACAACATCATGAACGGTAATGGGATCAATCCTATTATTTGCCTCAGTGCTGGAGGCAATGATGTAGGCAAGCGTAGAAGTGAGGATTTAGTTAGAAAGTTCAGGACAGCTATAGACATGATTAGGAAGAAGGGGGGCGCCCTGTTATATGTGGCATTTTGCCAAGAAGAGGTGTTGGTAATGAATGGATGTCCAGAGCAATTGGTATTAATTGTTGGCTGGATAAACACTGTAAGGATAATGCAGTACCATTCATTGACAACTGGAAAAAACTTCTATGGCCGAAATGACATGTATGCCAGGGATGGGGTTCACTTATCCAGGGCAGGTGTGGGTTTTCTTGCTAACTCAGTTGAGGGGGTTGTTAGGACTTTAAACTGGGAAATTAGTTAGAGGTATGGGTTTAGAATGATTAATAATGAGTATGGATATATTGACTTATGCTCTGATATTAAGAATCTTAATAGTAACTGTCATGGAGTAACTCTGGGTAATGATAATTTCAGAAATTGTGTAAAAACAAAGATGAATAGGAAAAATGTGCAGAAGAAAAAACATATGATGGTATTTTATGCTAACAGTCGAAGTGCAAGAAATAAAATTAATGAACTACGTTTGGTAGCATGTGCTGGGAACTTTGATATCATTGCATTAACTGAAACGTGGTATGATTTAAAGAGTCGGGATATGACTGCTGAGTGTAATATTCAGGGATTTAAGTTATTCAATGTGGATAGATGTAATGGGAAGGGGGAGGAGTTGCATTGTATGTTCGAGAAAATATTAATTGTTGCATAAAAACAGGTATAAAAATAGATGGAGCAGTAACAGAGTCTGTTTGGTAGAGTTCGTGGAGGGTCAAGAAAAACTAATTCTAGGTGTAATATACCGACCTCCAGGCTTGGATCACGATAGAGGGAGACTTCTTTGGGACGAAATTGTTAGGGCTTCTGGACACAGTAACGTAGTCATAGTAGGGGACTTTAACTTTAGCCAAATTGACTGGAATTCTTTGACAGGTAATCTAGAGTCCAGTGACTTCATGGAACAGTTCAGGACTGTTTTCTGAAACAGAGTGTAACTGAACCTACCAGGGGGAATAATTTGCTAGACCTAGTACTTGTCAATAAGGGAAACACTCGTGAATAATCTGGAGATCACTGAAGAGCTTGGCGCAAGTGATCACAAATCCATCACCTTTAGCATTAATTGGGAATGCAAGAATAATGATAATACAGTAAAAATCCCGATTTTCGTTCTGCCGATTATAATGGACTTAGGGAACATCTGTCTAATCTTGATTGGGGTTTATCTAGCTAATGATTTTATTGACGATAATCATACTTATGAATATGAAGGGATCTGCTTTATGATTGTTTTCTTAATAATGTACACAGTGCCCAGAGTATATACATTCCCCAGAGAGAAATTAGGTCTAATAATAACGATCCCAAATGGGTTTAACAGGAGGCTAAAGCATCTATTAGGGGGAGAAAAGGTGAATTTATAGGGCATCAGAAGAGGAGAGGTTAACCTTACTGACCAATATGTTCAGCTTAAAAAGAGAAGTAAAAAAGGCGATTAGAAAGGCTAAACGTGACTATGAAATTAGAGTTGCTAATGAATCAAGGACTAATCCAAAGGGGTTCTTTCAAGTGTATAGGACGAAGGTGAAGGAAAAAGTAGGACCTCTGAAATCTGGGAATGGACAGCTGACGGATAATGAACTGGAAATGTGTTCCTTATTTAATGACTATTTTTTGTCAGTTTTTACACAGGAAGATGTAAATGAGATTCCAGTAATTAACAATTATTTAGTTCCTAATGAATTTAAGTTAACTAATATTACTGTCACGAGGGACATGGTTATTAAACAGATAGACAAACTGAAACAAAATAAGTCCCCGGGACCCGATGAGTTGTTTTCCAGGGTACTTAAGGAATGCAAGATGGAGCTTAGTCAGCCATTAACGAGTGTATTCAATGCGTCCATCCTTACCAGGGACACCTAGGTCGCAAAAATGTCCCCCTTCGATACCTACAACTGTCTTATCCACAAGTTGCTCTAGACCTATTAATTATAAATAAAGGATACATCAACAAGAATTCTGGTAAATATACAAGTTTGTGGACTGTATATTAAATTAATAAAGGGTTATATATATTCACATATACATAACAGAAGGAGAATATCTTAATATCACTCACCATTTTGACTGGAGATTAAGGTGTATCATACTCAGAAAACCTCACTGTCTATACATGAAAATAACAACTGGCCAGAGTTATAACAGACTTATCTGAGGTTCCTGGAGTTGTCTTGTCCAGTCGCCTGATATTTCAAGTTATGCAGGAATGCACATCCAACAATAAAGGATACATCAACAAGAATTCTGGTAAATATACAAGTTTGTGGACTGTATATTAAATTAATAAAGGGTTATATATATTCACATATACATAACAGAAGGAGAATATCTTAATATCACTCACCATTTTGACTGGAGATTAAGGTGTATCATACTCAGAAAACCTCACTGTCTATACATGAAAATAACAACTGGCCAGAGTTATAACAGACTTATCTGAGGTTCCTGGAGTTGTCTTGTCCAGTCGCCTGATATTTCAAGTTATGCAGGAATGCACATCCAACAATTTCGCCTCCTATTTGAGAGGTGTCAGCCCAATTTCACCTCTAGAGCACGAAAAATTCTTCCCATTATTCACTAACGTTTGTGTCCAATTCAAACAACAATGGCGAGTCACTTCTGTGCAGGCGCAGCTTCCCATTTTTTATAACAAATTTTATTAAATACAGTATGGCCATCTATTTACATATAACTACTGTATTTCTGGAAAATATATACAGTATTTTCCACAGGTATAAAATACCGACAGGTTGGTAAGGAAGATACATGTGTAACAGGTCTCATTATTCCGAAACATTCACCTACACAGTAGGCTTCTTTAGTCGCGTAGAGAAAAGGTGATAGAAGCAGCAGAGATGTTATGACTGTGTAAACAGTCCTTCACCCTTGAACACGTAGTTTTGGGTCTTCCAGGATGATGAAGTGATTACATCGTCTTAACATCTCTACTGCTTGCTATCAACTTCTCTGTACGTGCCTGAAGAAACCTGCTGTGTAGGCGAAACGTTTCGGAATAAAGACACCTAAGTGTTACACGTGTGTCTTACTTACCAGCCTCGTACATTACAAGGTGTGAGAGTGCAGCTTTCTTAGGTGAATAGACTAATATGGGATTATTGTTTTCAGTGCATAAGACTTTATGGTAATTCTTCATTATAACTAGACACAGGCTAAGATTAAAATAATTTATAAAATACAGTTCAAATGGCATTTAAGAAAATTGCGATCTCAAACAGCGCAGAACTTCGGCTGATTAAAATGACTAAGTTAAAAGTAAAATTTGAAGTAATTTCAGACCAACCTCCATCGGCTGTTTGACTTGTGGATAGCGGGGGCTGGGGGGGGGTGGGCGGGGGCTGGGGGGTGGGTGGCGGGGGCTGGGGGGTGGGTGGCGGGGGCTGGGGGGTGGGTGGCCATGGCTGGGGGGTGGGTGGCGGGGGCTTGGGGTGGGTGGCGGCGGCTGGGGGGTGGGTGGCGGGGGCTGGGGGTGGGTGGCGGTGGCTGGGGGTGGGTGGCTTGGGCTGGGGGGTTGGTAGCGGGGGCTGGGGGTGGGTAGCGGGGGGTGGGGGGTGGGTGGCGGGGCCTGGGGGTGAGTGGCGGGGGCTGGAGGTGGGTGGCGGGGGCTGGGGGGGTGGTTGGCGGGGGGGGGGGGTGGGTGGCGGGGGCTAGGGGATGGGTGGCGGTGGCTGGGGGGGAGTAGCGGGGGCTGGGGGGTGGGTGGCGGGGGCTGGGGGGTGGGTGGCGGGGCCTGGGGTGAGTGGCGGGGGCTGGAGGGTGGGTGGCGGGGCTGGGGGTGGTTGGCGGGGGCTGGGGGGTGTTTGATGGGGGGTTACTATTATGAATCTTTAAGAGATATCGTGAGTAGTAACCATTTATTGTATCTGTCGTCTCTAATTACATTATAAATGCAATTTTCGTGGTAGTTGCTGATATCCCGTAGCTCGGTTGGTAGCGCACTCAGCTCACACACTGAGGTCCAGGGTTCGAATCTCCGGTACGGCTGGAAAACATTAGGGACGTGTTTCCACAAGACACCTGCTGTCCCTGTTCACCCATCAGTATAAAATGGGTACCTGGATGTTAATCGACTGGTGTGGGTCGCATCCTGGGACAAAACTGACCTAACAAGGGGCTTTCTATGTAGTAGTATGTCATTGATGTCAGCTATGGTCTGTATGCCACTTCTAAAAAAAAAAAAAATTGCCAGCGAAGGTCATAAGAAACGAAACTGATACAAAAATTGAAAACGCAGGACGATACTTTTCAGTAATTTAAGTTAATGCCCTTTTTTTCGTATAGGTGATGTTAATGTTATTCCCTGCAGGAAGGTTCCTTGATATTGTATAAATAAAACTGGTGATGGAAGGATCTTGATGCAAGGAACTAAACCTATTCTCGCTTTCAATCCCTTTCCATAGATCAGACTTGATTGCCACCAGGAGCAATATGAACCCTAAAAGTTTAGCGCTTCCCCCTAAATTTAATAATAATAATAATAACATCACTGTTAACGGTTCGACTCTCTCAGTCGTAGTAAGTTATACTGGTTGTTTTTGTTTACGGATCTCCGGTAAATTACTACCTAACCTCTCGGCCTGTCAGTGTAAAACTACTTGGGACGAGACGAAGATTTCTTTACCATCGGGTAGTTAATAGTTTACAGGCTATATGGAAGTTGTCATGGCTCATATTGCTTCCTGCACATTATTGATCGAAAGTATTAGTAAAGCTCTATTTCCGACCGAAAATGAACATTCTTTTCTTGCTAGTCAGTCCGTTTCTGCCACTAATATTGTCTTTAATGATTCTTCTCGTACCAGTTCGATTGATGCCCATAAAGGTAATGGAACTCATATTCAAAATTTTTTACATATTCTAGAGGTTTCAAGAACAACTCTACATCATCATCCTGAATCTAGTGAGCCTGTAATATTGATAGTTATTTATTATGATTTTTTTCAGATTTAAAACCTTTGGATCTATCTAGGAATTATTTTTTTTCAACTTTACCAGGGCTTCATCTCAACTTTACATATTCAACTCTATATATTCTTGGTATAGTTTCATTTAAATTATGCTGCACAGTTCTGATTATCGTATTATAAAACAAATAAGCTGGAAAACGTACAGAGGAGGATGACAATGTTAGTCCCATGTATCAGAATTATCAACAATGGTTATAAATGACCATAATTTTTAAAGGGGTGGACCGGTAAGCCAGCGGAAGGCCTCGGTCAGATGACCAAAAGCTCCAAAGGCGGGTCATCATCTGACTAAGACCCGAGTCAGGAAACATTGGTCCTGTTTCCTGACGAACCTTACCTTAACCTAACCATGTATCAGAAATCTTTCGTACGAGGATAAAGTGAGGGGCCCTAAATAGGCGTACAATTAATGGGGATATGATGTAGGTGTATAAATGGAAGACAGGAAGAAACAAAGGGGATATATAAATTATGTTCTGTAAAATATCTAACCAAGACAGGACTTGCAACAATAGGTTCAAGTTGGAAAATTTTACATTCAGAAAAGATGTAGAAATGCACTGGTTTGGTAATAAGGTTGTGGATGAGTGGAACAAACTCCCGAGTAATGTCAATAAAGCAAAAACCCTATGTAGCTTTAAAAAATATGTTAGAAACGTACATGAGTGAGTGAATTTAACCTGTCTGGTATGGGCCACTAGGCCTACAGCTGTGTTTTCCTTCTTTATTACGTTGTTTATGTTATACATGTGTGAACCAGGCGCTAATGCTAGTGATATAGACAGCTTTACTCTGGTCCTACGTAGTAAATGTCGCGAGAGAATTCTTATAAATGTTCACGATTTACCCTGAAGCTGTGCATTTCTCTCAGGAAAACCTAGTTAAAGATCAAAGAACTTTATTTTTGGCCAGACAAGAATTCTGAAATGCACCAATTCACCATTACTGTAGGTTCATTAACTGGAGGATTGAGCGCCAGTATTTTGTTTCAAAATCCTCTCAAAATATTTTCCCCCTCTTAAGAAAAATAAATGGCAAAAATATTTATAGTTTACATTGTTAGTCATGTACTAAATCCCAAGTAAATTATATTTATAACGTGATACACAAGCCGAGGCCCACTCAGTATATCGCGTTTTTATAGACTAAAAAAACTTACCATTTTTATCAATTTCTTATTTTTTCTTTACTTAAAACATTGTGATTTTAAAAAGGCTTTCATTTAAGAACAGATATGCATGTTTGTTTTGTCATGAAGTAGTTCTTACCTGCTAAACAATGGTACTGAATTATTAAAAAAATAGGGTGGTATATATTCTTAAAACATGGCTCGTAAACCCTGAATAATTGGGAATTTTTCGTAGTATCTACAGTAACTGCAATCTACTTATGTGGTCATTAACACTTCAGACGTTTAGGTTCTACATAGCATATAATTCAAGAGCATCAAATAATGTCTCTGGATAAGTATAATTTTTTATAGATAGTCTGTACTCTGGTCTTTACCTTAATGGTATGATTTTGTTCTGATTTTTTTTCTTTTAGTCACAGATATTGCTTTGAGTGTAATTTTTGTTGTGGTGTTTCTGAAGGGTAATGAGGCTCCTCAAAATTTCGGAAACACTTCAATCTATTCTTATGAAAAGAATAGTCGAAAATATAAGAAAATACGAGTATATAATCAAGTGGAAAATTAAAATTGACAACAAAATTTATAAACTTCACTCAAATATATAAAATACACGAAAAATGAAATATTACTTAACTGAATTTACCATTGAAAAAGATAAAAATGTATTCACCTATTTGTACTGACCTGTTTGTGGTTGCAGGGGTCGATTCATAGCTCCTAGCTTCGCTCTTAGCTGATCACTACTAGGGCCACTCACTGCTCCAAGTACTTAAACCCACCTGTTGTTAAAGCTATGTATGGATCCTGCCTTCACTACATCACTCTTTATATTGTTTCACTTCCTGACAAAATCTATGACTAAAGAAATACTTCCTAACATCATTGTGGCTCACTTGAGTTTTCAACTTCTAGTTGTTAACCCTATGTTGCTGTGTCCCATCTCTGACAAAAACTATCCCCGTCCACCTTGTGAATTGATCTCAGTATTTTACACGTCATTATCATGACCGCTATCCCTCCTATCCTCCAGTATCGTCACTTTGATTTCCCATAACCTCTCCTCAAATGTGAAAACGAATCAAAGCTAAGACAAGAGGTATGTAACAAGAGGTATGGATCAGCCCGTGATACTGTAGTCTGGCTACGATCCACTGTGGTCCAATGTGATGTCAATAAAAGTCCCAACGAAGAGAGACGCAGACGACTCGGTCGCTTCAGGGATATACACGCCCCATGGGCAAAGAGGTCAGAGCCCAAATAAGGTGCTCACATCAACAAGGTGTAGTATAGTAAAACAGGTACAAATCTGAGTGAACCGTTAATGAGAATGTCAACCAACTGGACGAGGTTTCACATATAAGCAGGTGACGAGCACACTGAAACACGGCTCCAGGAATATCAGTCATATATGAGGTAAATATTCACAGACATTATGCAGGAAGTAATAGATAAGTTCATTGATGTTTTTGTCAAAGTCAAAGAAGCTCTTTCAGTCCCTCGATGTTTACTTAGTTTGCTCAAAACAATCGGACTGGGGAAGAAAATACACTGGCCTGTCTTAAGCTTTAATGACAGACCAGAGGAAATAAAGTATAACTTGACGTAAAACAACTCAAGGTACCACAAAATCAAAACAGAGAGTAGCTGCAAGAAAAATAATACAAAAGCACAATAATCACACAGAGGAATAAATACAGGCGATCATCAGATAGCCAGGTAGCCTAGGGACTTTCGTGGACTCTTAGTTCAACAAAAAATCGACTGATAAATTAGACACATGTGCAACTCTTGGGTGTCTAATTTATCAACATGTCGGTACTCTGAACCATTCATCTACAAAAAATCTACTACTACGGCATGTGGAGAGAGGGTGGTAGGAGGCCCTGGAGTCGGCGTCATACCACTGAGACAAACTCTACAACAGTCAAAGGATGCGAACCACAGTTATTCTACACACACAAAATTCTCCACATATAAATAAACGATCTCCCCCTCACAGTTCTATATGAAGGGAGTTTGTATTAGTAGATTAATATTTATGTTAGAGATATTTTTTCTTTCGTTTCTTTCCTCAGCCCTAGTAGTAGTGTATAGTTAACACTATGTATGAGCCAAGTTACTTACTATTTTGTCCTAGGCCGATGTTGTTTAGACACAAGTCCCTGACTCACAGTATGACTCGCTTAGTAACTTAGAGGTACAGTACTTTTGTTTTATTTTAAATTTTCTTTTAGTTATCATACACTACGTCACTCTTCACCCCCATTGCACTTACCGAGTCTTCCGTTGATCAGCATTTGTGGTTACTAGTAATGTTGGTGAAAGAGAACATCCCCAATTGGATGAAGAAATAACTGAGAAACAGACGAGGAAGAATGTCAGTGTGGGCAGAAGCGTTAGGATGGACCAAGGTAGCAAAGGGAATTCTCAAAGGTTATTAATAGTAATTCCATTTCTGTCCATGATATATGTACTTGATCTGCCCAATAAAACCTAATCATATGAACCTATGAGTGGAAATGATGTGAAACTATTGAGAGGAATATGAATAGGAGAGGACATAGAAGGCTACCAGGAGTCTGATATGTTAAAAGAACCCAGATGCAGCTAATGTGACATTTTGTTGTGGCAACATTTCTCTCTCCAGGAGCTGTGTCAAGCCGGCTTGGCAAGACAACTGGAGAACGAAACGTTGCCACAGTAAAATCAGACATTAGTTGCATATGGGTCCTTTATTATTACTAGCCATTATTATTAGCCTGACATGTTGCCGTGGTTGTCAATAAGCGTTAGTTTCGAATTCATTTTATATAAATTTAGGTACATGAAATCTAGGCAGGAAAAAGAAAAATACAAGATGGAGTATAAGTTACAATGAAGGGGAAACTAAACTAATCAACGAAAGAGAAGAATCAGTCGAACATAAGTGGAACATCAATAACAAATTATTTGTGATTTCGACAGCTTTGCCTTGAACAAGTGAATCAAGTGATAACATTCAGGAACCTCAATATAAATTATCAAGGAATTTATGTACAAAATGAACATTATGCCCAGTTTAATATTTATAGCACCAACTGTGGAGGTAAGACATACAGTTCTTTAAAGTGTCCAGTTGATTACAGGAAATGAAGACAAATTGTTGAAGGAAAGTGAGTAATGATATTTGAACCCATGAAAATGATGGATTATGGGTATTTCATACATTAAAATGTTGAATTAAAGTGAGATTATAAAAGGTGATTTAGGTTCTTGATATGACTCATGCGGGTTTATCTTTGTTTTCGAAAACAATAGTAATAATAATGTATCCATAAATGTCTTATATAATATGGGGGGTTTGCTTCGCAGCAAGTGTTTTTCTACCATATTTACTGGCAATACCTTTCATTCCCTGTTCTCTTTTCCACTACTTCTTACTTAATTCTTTACTTATCTTAAGGAATACTCTTCACTAAGCTGTATTTCATCAGCATTGTTTACACCGTCTGTGTCATCCTAATCTTTTCATAATATTTCCAGTACCCTTCATCAGCTTTATTTAATTCTCTGTTAATCAGTACGTTTAAATTATAAAGAGTAAGGTAGAGAGTATGAGAGAGAGAGAGAGAGAGAGAGAAGAGAGAGAGAGAGAGAAGAGAGGAGAGAGAGAGAGAGAGAGTGAGGAGAGAGTAGAGGAGAGAGAGAGAGAGAAGAGAGAAGAGAGAAGAGAGAGAGAGATAGAAGAAGAGAGGGAGATGAGAGGGCTAGAGAGAGAGCAGAGAGAAGTCTATCCAATCCTGGATCAATCTGTCATTCAGCAGAGCCTTCAACATAGAGGGATGTAGGGTGGCCTTACGTTATGTACAAGGCCAATATTGTCAAAATACTACACTGGAATCCACTTCGAGGCAGCGAGAAGAATGCTTCTATACCACAATGAACGGGCAGAAGCAGCAACTTAACTCTGCTGTACCCTTCTCCAGAACATCCTTTCTACTGATGATCATTAATCCCTCAGGATGACTCGAGTATGGAATACATTCGTACTGCATAATGATCTAACTGAGATAAAGTCAGTTGATCAGATGAAAATTGCTGGCCCACAGATGGCTCAAACTACATCCAGTTCCCACTTGTATGTTTCAAACAATAAAAATGCTTTCAAATGAGCTGAGTAGTTCCAAACTCTTAAGCTTTTCAATAAGTTAGGAATCCTTAACTTGTCAAATAACTGTCAAACCGTCGCAAAATTTTCTCTCAGCCTCGTAGTGCCCTGTAGTACCTGCTCTAAAACTATTGACATGGAGTCTGCTTCGCCTACCCTTATTCTTCGTCAAGCGTCATTCCATACCTCTTTGCTACCATGAGGCTGAACAAGTATGTCCCAACATTTCCTCAATTTATCGTGTTTTTTCCATTTAGTAATCAAATAAAGCGCTAAACGACAAGGGTCATGCAGCTTTCAGTTTTGACGAGTGCCCCTTAGTGTCTTTTTCTGTCCCTCCCGCAATCTATCCCATTCTACTGTCAATTCTTTTCAGATTCATTTATGTTGCTATCATGTCTACCCTTTTTCTGCTCTTTTAAAGCCCGTCAGGTTCATTTCCCCTTTAAAAACCCTGCTCATGGTTTTTTTAACCTCCCAGTTCGGAACAAAACCGTTGTTCCATATTTCTGCATTTTCTTTCTCCCATTTTTCTAATTTCCCTTTACCAGGGGGTGGGGCTCCATTCTGGTGTGCGTACCCCCCAAAGATGACCCTTTTTAATTTTTTTTTTTTAAAAGGGTTTTTAAAGGACTTTTATAGAGAGTCCTGAAAATTCCTCTTTAGGTTTCCCCTAACGAAAAGTGGCTGCAATTTTTTTTGATTAAATGTTTCCCTAGGTAACCCTCCTTGAGTGAGATGTACACCCTTGTTCCCCCGAGTCCATCCCCCCGGACGGGAAATTTGCAGGGCCCTTAAAGGAAACCCCCCAAACCCTTTTTCACCTGTGGAAGGGGTAGAAACTTGGGCGGACACTAAATGTTTTGGGGTGCACTACCAACCGAGCTACGAGACACCGTTAAAATTTTCCCCTTTTTGTAATAAAAATAATAATAAAAAAAAAATAATAATAATAATAATAATAATAATAATAATAAAAAAAAATTTAATAAAAATTAATGCCCTTTTTTTAACTACAAGTATGTGAAACATGGCTTAGCTGACATCAATAACATACTATTTAATAAAAAAGCCCTTATTTTATCCTGAGGCATTTGGGGAAAAATTTGGTTTCAGTGTCCCGGGAAAGCGCCCCCCACCCCAAAGCCCAACAAACCCCCCGGAAACCCATGTTAGATGGGGCCCCCCCAAAAACAAAAAAGCGTAAAAAAACCCAGGGCCCAAATTTTTCTATCCGGAACCTTCGCCGTGTGAAGCGAGAGTTTTTGCCACCAAGCCCCTTCGATATACACTGTCCCTTTGATAATACACAACCACAAAAAGTTTATTTTTTTAACCCTCTTACCTTGTTTTTGTGTTTTGTGTTCTTTACCTGTCAGCCCCCATAGCCTCTGGGTAATGTTTCCCCGATTCCCGTGAAAATTTACCTTTTTAAATTTGCATCGCTCGACACCTCAAAGTTTTCCCTTTGTCTTTTCGAGTGAGTTTTACTCCTTTCTTTACGTCAATTACCGGGTTTTTAAATACTTTAAATTTTCAAATTGAAAAGTTTCCATTTTTGGGCCTTCAGGTTTGGGCCTTTTTCTGCTAAGATGTTTTGAAATTGGGGCCAGCCTTTTTTAATCCCCCCGCATTTAGTTTCGGGCCCCTTCTGCTCACCCTCTATTTTCGAGTGGATTCTTTTCCCCCAAAAAATTTTTCAATGCGTTTCTCTTCGTTTCCAACGTTCTCTAGCAAGGTTCTCCATCACCCCACAACCTTTCCCCTTCCACACCCTTTTTTAAACCTTTTAACTCGTTCGGGAAATTCCCACCTTTTTGGGTTCAAAATTCTCTCTTATAACTGGTTTCTCATGTTTTCTGTTTTTTATAAAAGATTTATTTCTACAAAGTAATTCGATGTCCGGGTTTTGTACGGGGCGTTAAAATTTCCCAAGGGGGATCTCATAAACCCACTTCTAAATTTCAGATGCATTTGCAGTGAATTCAAATCCAGTCTTGTTGGATATCCCTACCCCTCCCCTTTTTCTCTAGTTATTCCTTCCCCATTCTGACACAAAAAATTTTCCCTTTAAAAATGTCCATCATCTTGGTCCCCCATGTTTTGGGTCCCCCCGAGTGGTTTAAATCAAACCCCCTATAAATAGCTTACTTCGCTATGGGATCAAACCATTGTATTTAAAGTGTGTCATAAATTTCCCGGGCTGGTTCCATTGTTTTTTGGGTGTTGAAAAAAAAAAGCAATTTTTTGGGGGGGGGGCCCCTAATCTTGAATATCTCTGGTAGGTAAACAATTGACACAAAAATCTGTTTATCCCCCTCGTCTCTCCAAAACTATACTGACTTTTGAATACCATTCCTATCCTCTGCTCTCCTCTCCCATGTTCCCCCTGTTTTTTTCCCTTTTTTGATATCCCTTTTGGGGAAAATGACATGTTAAACTTTTTTTTTCTGTAACAGCAAATATTTTCAAAGTTTTCCCTTTTGGGAAAACGTTCTTTCAATTCTTTCAATTAAATCATTTTATTTATGTCAGCAATATGAGAATTCTTTTTACTTTTAAAGAACATCTTTTGTAATTTGGGGGATTGGGATGTTTTAACATCAATAATGGGGAATGGGGGGGTGTCAGGGGAAAGAAGTTGTAGGTAAGGGGGAAAATGGAATGGGGTTGGATTTTAAATGGGAAAAAGGGTTTGGGTATGACGTTAGTGTTGGGGGGGATGTGGAAGAAAAACCCCATAGAACCTTCTGTAAAAACGGGGAAGGGGTTTTTCGTTGAGAATTTCTCCCGGGGGGGGTCTGCCCCCCGGGCCTGCTTTCCTGTCGCTTCTCTTCCCGTGAATTTGGTTTTCAAGCACCTCAGTTTACAGACTGCTGTCCTTGGGTTGATCCCCGGCACGGTGAAAAACTGAGCGGTTTTTTCCCTTTAAAACACCTGCTGCCCCTTTTCCCCCTAGCCTAGTAGGTAACTGATTTTTAAACCCACGGGGTGGATCGCATCCTGGGGTCAAATTTAAATTTAATTGCCCGAAATGCTCTGTGTAAAAAGGGGGTTTTTTTCTATGAAAAATGTCATTGTTCGCTAGGTCTGTATCTTTTTACTGTACTTTAGAAAAAAGATTTTATTATTATTTTATTATTATTTTTTTATTATTATTATTAAAATTTTTCAGCTTTTTCCCTTTCTCCCATTTTGTCCATCCTGACCCATGCAGAACTGTTTCTCATTTACTTTTTCATCACGGGATCATTTTTCAAGCTACATTTCGTCAACTTTTAATTAAAATTCGATTTCCTTCATTTGCCTTAGGAAACACCCCCATTCCTGAATATTTTCCATTGACCTTATCTCTTCTTTTCTCTAAGGGACAGATAAAGATATAGTTTCGGGTTTTTACTGACCCCCTCTTTTTTTCTAGAACCCCCATCACCCCCTAAAGTCACTAACCTCACGCCCTTTCCCTTTTTCTTCCACCCATTACCATTCCCACCAAAATTTTCATATAGATTTTCACCAACCCTGGCTATTTAATTTTCAATTTTGCCTCGCCATCTCAGCACACTGCAAAAGATTTTCATTTTTTGTTTTTTCGAACCCCCGTACTTCTGCTTTCTTTTTTTTACCCCCTTACCCCCTCCCTATTTTCTCCATAGTCCCCCTCAAAACACCAATACATCTTCTATCGGGAGGCTATTCCAAAAAAAAAAAAAACGATTTATTTACGCATTTTAAACAGTTTCCCCCAAAAAGGAAATGGTTTTTTTTTTCCCATGTCAATCCAATCATCTCTAACACTTACTGTTTATTCAAGAAATGAAATAAAAAAAATTCCCCGTATTTTTCATCCTCTTTTTTTTTTTAAATTCTTCAAAAAAATATTTTTCTTACATACGAACAATAGCTACCATTTTTGAGGCCCCAAATAAGCTTTAAAAACTGTATTATTTTTACCCCCCGGGCCCCGGGGCTGATGTGGACAGTGCGGGGTTTGACAGTGAATACTTGATGCAACAACGGGTTAGAGGAGACATGGCGAATGCACATGGACATCTGTGTACGGGTTGTGTGTGTGTGCGTTGTGTGTGTGTGGTGTGTGTGTGTGGTGTGTGTGTGTGTGTGTGTGTGAACAATTATTGTACATCCCCGGAAAATTTTTCTTCATTTCACTGTATTAGGGGAAATTTTTGATTTTTTGGGCAGCCATCCCCAGTTTAACACTAGCAACACCAGGTGTAACACCACAACACCACAGTGTAACACCACAACACCATGAACTTAGCAACACCACAAAGAAACCAGCAAAACCCCAATGTAAAACCACAACACCATGTAACTATGCAAAACCCAACAATGAAAAACCACAACACCAGTGTGTAACACCACAACACCACAGTGTAACACCAGCAACACCCGGTTTCTATAGCAACACCAAATTTAAAACCGCAACACCTTTTAACACCACAACACCATTAACTATAGCAACAACCCCCAATAACACCACACACCATGTGTAAACCAGCAACACCACATGAACACCAGCAACACCATGTACTAAGCAAAAACCACAAGTAACACCACAACACCAATTAACCCCCACAACACCAGTGTAACTAAGCAACCCACAATGAAAACCAGCAACACCATGTGTAACACCAGCAACAAACCCCAATGTAACACCAGCAAAACCAGTGTAACTACAGCAAAAACCACAAGTAACACCACAACACCAGTGGCAACACCAGCAACACCACAGTGTAAAAATCACAACACCAGTTAACTAACAACACCACAAGTAACACCACAACACCCGTGTGTAACACCCAACACCAGTTAACTATAGCAAAACCACAATGTAACACCAGCAAACCATGTTAACACCACAACACCAGTGAACACCAGCAAAACCAGTGAACAAGCAACACCACAATGAAAAACCAGCAAAACCAGTGTGAACACCACAACCCACAGTGTAACACCAGCAACACCCCGTTTTTTTAAAAATAGCAAAACCACAATGTAACACCACAACACCCTGGTAACACCACAACACCCAGGTAACACCAGAACACCGGAAACAAAGCAAAAACCACAATTAAAACCACAACACCATGTTAACACCACAACACCCCAGGGAACCCAGCAACCCAGTGTAACATACAAAAACCACAATGTAACACCCCCAAAAACCAGTGGTTTTAAAACCCCAACACCACAGTTAAACCACAACACCTTTTAACTATAGCAACACCACAATGTAACACCAGCAACACCCGTGTGTAACACCACAACACCACAGTGAAAACCCAAACAACACCACGTGTAAAACTACAACACCACAGTGTAACACTAGCAACACCCCATGAAAAAACCAGCAACACCCTTAACAAGCAACACCACAATGTAACACCACAAACAGTGTTAACACCAGCAACACCCAGTGTAACACCAAAACCACCAGTAAATATCAACACCACAAGTCCCCCCACAACACCCGTGTGTAACACCCCCAACACCCCAGTGTAAAACTGCAACACCACTGGAAAAAACCACAACACCACAGTGTAACACAGCAAAAACCACAATGTAACACCACAACACCACGTGTAACTAAAACAAACCCCAGGTAACTATAGCAACACCACATGAACACTGCAACCACAAAGTAACACCAGCAACACCAAGGTGTAAAAACCAGCAACCCACAATGTAACACCAGCAAACACCACATGTAACTTTAAAAAACACCACAGGTAAAACACCAGCAAAACCACAAAAAGGGGAACACCAGCCCCAACACCACAAGTAACACCCAACACCCCAATAAACACCAGCAACACCACAGTGTAACTATAGCAACACCACAGGTTTTAAAACTACAGCCCACAATGAAAAAACCAGCAACACCCGAGTTAAACTAAGCAACACCCCCAATGTAAAACTAGCACACCCCAATTTAACACCCAACACCACAATGTAAACCACAACACCACAAAGAAGCCAAAACACCACAGTGTAACATAAAAACACCACAGGAAAAAACCCAACACCACAATGTAACCCAGCATCACCACAAGTAAACAC
The DNA here is from genome assembly GCF_026875155.1 of Cherax quadricarinatus. Classification (NCBI taxonomy): domain Eukaryota; kingdom Metazoa; phylum Arthropoda; class Malacostraca; order Decapoda; family Parastacidae; genus Cherax; species Cherax quadricarinatus. The sequence continues at coordinate 22,909,520 of NC_069399.1, forward strand.
CCGCAAAACCACAAGTAACACCAAAACACCACAGTTAACTATAGCAACACCAAGGTACACCAGCAACACCCCAATGTAACACCAGCAACACCACGTGTAACAAACAACACCACAGTTAAACACAAACAGCACCACATTTAAAACCCAGGAACACCACGTGTAACACAAACACACCCCACAAAGAACACCACAACACCACAGGTAACTAAGCAACACCACAATTAACACCCCGCAACACCACATTAACTATGCAACCCACAGGTAACACTAGCAGCGCCACAGTGTAACACTTTGCACGCCACAAGTAAAACCAGAAAACCACAGTGTAAATTAAAACAACACCACAAGTAACACCACAAAACCCCCAGTGAACTATACAACACCACATGTAACACTAGCAGCGCCCCAGTGAAACTAGCAACGCCACAATGTAACACCACAACACCACTGTGTAAACCACAACCCACAGTGTAAAAACCAGAAAAAGCACAGGTCACCACAACACAATGCAACACAAAACGCCCCAAAAACCCCACAACACCACGTTAGCACCATAAAAACCACAAATTTAACACCACAACACACATTGTAACACCGTAAAAAACAACGTTAACACCAGTAACCGACGGTAACACCGTAACCACAGTTAACCACCAGCAACAAAACCCCAAAAGAAAAAACCCGCAACACCCCAAAAGTAACCCACAAAACCACAATGAAACACCCACCACTGTGAACACCAACGCCACAGTGTAACACCACCCAAAACCCCAGTGTAACACCCCCAACACCGGGAGTTAAAAACCACCAACACCACAGGTAACACCACCAACACCACAGTGTAACACCACCAACACCACAGTGTAACACCACCAACACCACAGTGTAACACCACCAACACCACAGTGTAACATCACCAACACCACAGTGTAACACCACCAACACCACAGTGTAACACCACCAACACCACAGTGTAAAATCACCAAAACCCCCATGTAACACCACCCAAACCAAGTTAACACCACCAACACCAAGTTAACACCCCCACCACCACAGTGAACACCACCAACACCACAGTGTAACACCACCACCCCCACAGTTAACACCACCAACACCACGGGAACATCACCAACACCACAGTGTAACACCACCCAAACCACAGTGTAACATCACCAACACCCCCCAGTGTAACACCACCAACACCACGTGTAACACCACAACACCCAGTGAAAAACCACCAACCCACAGTGAAAACCACCCAAAACCAAAGTGAACACCACCAACACCACAGAGTAACATCAACACCACAGGTAACCCCACGAACACCACAGTGAAAAACCACCAACACCACAGTGTAACCACCCAACACCACAGTGTAACACCACCACACCACAGTGTAACACCACCAACACCACAGGTAACCCACCAACACCACAGGTAACACCACCAAAACCCCCCATGTAACCCACCAACACCCAGGAACCCACCAACACCCCAGGGGAACACACCAAACCCCCAGGGAACATCCCAACACCACGTTAAAAACCCCCCAAAACCCCAGGAAAAAATCACCAACACCACAGTGTAACACCACCAACACCCAATTTCACCAGAACCCCATTCATTTTCCTACTAGGGACCAACGGCTTTTAAAAAAGTTTTAAAACTTTAGAATTTATATTCTGAAAGTGAGTTTTTACAGGGCCCCCTTTTAGTATTGATGGTGGTGTTTTTATCGGTGTGGGGAAAATGGGGTGAATTGGGGGTGGGGTAGGGTGGATGTCGTGTGGGGTAGATTGGTTGGTGGGGGTGGGGTAATGTGGGGGGGAGGGGGGGGTTTTTGGGGTGGGGGGGTTGGGGGGGGGAGGGTCCTTGGGTTGGGTGTGGGTGGTGGGGGTAGGGTGGAGTGGGGGTTGGGGTAGGGGTGGGTAGGTGGGTGGGGGAGGTGTGATGGGGTGGGGATGGGGTGGTTGAGTGGGTGTGGGTTTGGGGAGGTGTGGGTGGATTGGGGTGAGGTAGGGTGGCGGGGTGGGTGTGGGTGGTGTTGGGGATGTGGGGTGGGAGGTGTGGGCGGGTGTGGTTGGGGTAGGTGTTGGGGGAGTGGGGGGGAGAGGTTTTGGGTGGGAATGGTGTGGAGAGGTGTTTTGGTGATGTCGGTGGGGTAGGTGTGGGGGGATTGGGTGGGGGGGTTGGGGGGTTTGGGTGGATTGGGTTTTTTGTGGGAGGTTTTTGGGGGGGTGGGGAAAGGTTTTTGGGGGGGTTGGGGGGGTTGGG
>NC_069399.1:22912293-22936922 GCF_026875155.1 Cherax quadricarinatus
CCTTTTTGGGGTTAAAAATTCATTAAACCCCTTTGTTGCTGCGTTTTTTCACTCTATACACTTTTAGTATCTCTTGACAATCCATAGGACTTTTACGCCTCTTCAATGGTTTCAGTGTCCTCCAGTTCACCTGGTTGCTCAGGGTTTCAATGGTTTCAGTGTCCTCCAGTTCACCTGGTTGCTCGGGGTATCAATGGCTTCAGTGTCCTCCAGTTCACCTGGTTGCTCGGGGTTTCAATGGTTTAGTGTCCTCCAGTTCACCTGGTTGCTCGGGTATCAATGGTTTCAGTGTCCTCCAGTTCACCTGGTTGCTCGGGTATCAATGGTTTCAGTTTTTCTCCAGTTCACCTGGTTGCTCGGGGTATAAAATGGTTTCATGTCCCTCCGGGTTCACCTAGTTGCTCGGGGTTTCAATGGTTTCAGTGTCCTCCAGTTCACCTGGTTGCTCGGGGTATCAATGATTTCAGTGTCCTCCGGTTCACCTGGTTGCTCGGGGTATCAATGGTTTCAGTGCCTCCAGTCACCTGGTTGCTCGGGGGTATCAATGGTTTCAGTGTCCTCCAGCTCACCGGGTTTTGCTCGGGGTTTCAATGGTTTCAGTGTCCTCCAGTTCACCTGGTTGTCGGGGTTCAAGGGTTTCAGTGCCCTCCAGTTCCCCTGGTTGCTCGGGGTATCAAATGGTTTCAGTGTCCTCCAGCTCACCTGGTTGCTCGGGGTTTCAATGGTTTCAGTGTCCTCCAGTTCACCTGGTTGATCGGGGTATCAATGGTTTCAGTATCCTCCAGTTCACCTGGTTGCTCGGGGTATCAATGGTTTCAGTGTCCTCCAGTTCACTTGGTTGCTCGGGGTATCAATGGTTTCAGTGTCCTCCAGTTCACCTGGTTGCTCGGGGTATCAATGGTTTCAACGTCCTCCAGTTCACCTGGTTGCTCGGGGTATCAATGGTTTCCGAAAGAAACTGGTCGATCGACCAGTTTCTCCGAAAGAAACTGGTCGATCTCTTTCTGACAGACTTAGGGAGAACAAAAATAGTGTTAGGCTTGCCGACACTAACAATGCTCTTTTCTGTCACGTCAGAGATCATAGCCATCCTATTGACTGGTCTTCTGCTAAAACTGTCTTCCCTACTTCCAACTCGAACAGTCGCCGTCTAGTTGAATCCTCTCTAATACACAACTTTCCTTGTATGAACCTTAGCCCTGGTTTCGTCTCTGTAGATGCCGTCCTCTCCCACTACATTGTAAAATACTCCAAACTTCAGAACACCCGTGACTTAACCTGACTCCTCATTTTTTCTTTTTCTTTTTCTTCTTCTCCCTCTTCCCCTTTCCTCTTTCCTTTTCTCCTCTGGGTTGTCTTTCTCTCTTCTGTCTCGTGTTTCTGTTCCTTCTTCATTTATTTCACCACTTCCCCTTTCACGCACCTCTGTGCGCTTGCTCTCCCTCTGTGGGCACCTAGCTCCTCTTGCAGTGCTCCCTTCCTTTGTTTTTGGGACTGGCTCGTCCTCCTTATTCCCCACTTCTACCACTACCACTACTACTACTACCTTTCTTTACTACTATCTACTATACTACTACTACTACTACTTACTGATGAAATTAAGACACATGTGCGGCGTCTGGTTGTCTTTGTTGTGGACGTTTCGCCATCCAGCCAGCCAATGGATGGCAAAACGTCTACGATAGGGATGCCCGGGTGTTGCGCATGTGTCTTAATTTCATCTTGTCGGTATTATATACCATTCTTGTACTACTACTAGTACTACTACTACTACCACCATCTCTTCCTGCCTATATATAGCCGTCCTGCCCCATTTCTGGTTAGTGTGACTTTGTAAATAGTCCAAGTCGGACAGAAACGTCGTCGTAAGTTCTCTCTTTTAAATGTGCGGGTATTATATATATATATATATATATATGTGTGTGTGTGTGTTGTGTGTGTGTGTGTGTGTGTGTGGGGTGGTGTGTAACTTTTATGTTACTTCCTGTTGGCAGCATTCTTGTTGTGCTTCCGAGTATTTTGCAATGTTATATACATTAAGATGTTGAGAACAGGGGTGAAAATAGCGACACAAATTCCACACTGTGTCTGTCTCGCAATAAGCGGAAGGAGGATCGAACCATCATCAGTTCTTGCTCTGAATAATTCACACGACTTTATTGCTTCACAAGAATATATGAACAAATAAATCTCCTGGTTCGACAGATACTAAGAATTTCGGTGATAAGTGTAAATTACAGTTTTTTCAATGTTTCAGTTAATGACAGTGAAGACTAGACTTCAGAGAAGTGGAATAAGGTGGACTTGGATATTGTGTCGGAAAGATCAATTAAAGTGTTGATGAAAGAGAGAATAAGAGATGGAAAAAAGTGTGAGAGAAGAGTGTATCAGAGAAATGGAATAAGGTAGAGTTTGATATGGCATTGGCGAGGTTTAATAAAGCTGAACTGGAAGGTATGTCGGAGCAGTGGAATTAGATGGTATAAATGAGAGGTGGAATATATATATATATAATATATAATATATATATATAATATATATATATATATATATATATATGAATTACTTGATAAAAAGAAGTGGTATGAGGGGTCATTAGATACAGTTTGGAGAGGTGGGGGTTAAAGAGGGAATTGGCGAGGTAAAGAACACTGGTGATTCTACTGAAAGGCTGGAAAGGTTATTTTGTGATGATAGCCACTAAAAATCAATACTCAGATTAAGAAATTAGCAAGGGAACTTCAAGATATGACCGGGACGTTTTCCGCATGTCCCTTAAGAATCCTTCAGGTGGATTCAGATGAACAAGGCCACGTCACTGCAGTATTGTGCAGGCTGAATATTATTTACAGTTTCCCTTCCTTCCTCGTGTCACCTCTACAAATCATTTCTCTTCATGAAACCTTCTGCACAACACAACGTAATTTAACGCAAACAAATGTCACAAAATCATTGTTTTTTCAATTTATCTGTTTGAACGAAGCGTAGCTGTTGATTTTTCTTGTTGCACAAAGATACAGGATTCATAGTTTGTGTTAAGTATTATAAAAGAAATGTGGAAGTCGTTGAGGTCGTGTCCCGGCAGCGTATTTTCTGGACATCCCTTAAAAACACTTCATAAAACTATTAAAATAAATTCTCAGCTATACACCTTCTGGTGTATACACCTGTGTAGATAAGTCTGTTTACATTTTAAAGACTTTCAACTAAATATGCAAAACTCTAGGAAAATGTCTCATATGTATTTAAAAATGTAATTGATGTTTATATATATATTATATAATTATATATATATATATATATTATATATATATATATATATATATATATAAATATATATATTTATATTATATGAGTTGTATTATTTTGCAAAATAAAGCTATAATATGTTCCTGTAAAGAAATATTCAGCTATTCTTTTAAATAATGTAAAAGGCTGTATATACCTGTTTCACCAGTCAAGAATGTGTATGTATTAAAGACATATTAATAAAACGGTGTATATGTCCTATAAATACTATTGTTGAATTTAATCTATTCAAGGTTTAAATGTTATTCTAAAGTAAATTATTATAGATAATATTATCATGCATTAGGATTGCATTTTTTGCTGCATTAAAAGTTGAATGTGGGGATGTAATGTGATGCTGAGGCAGGTTGTCACTCAAAAACATGAGACCTTGTCTAGCTAGAATGGGTGCGATTTTCCAAGATAACTATGATAGTGCAATGCATCGGGTTACCCTTTAAATGTAGTGTTTGACCCTGGAGAGTAATGGTGACACTCCACAAACTCAGTCTCTCTCTCTCTCTCTCTCTCTCTCTCTTCAAAATGGCACAATGATTTCAGAGGGTTAGGTTAAGAGTTCCGACTCTTATTTACAAGCTAAGAGCTGTTACCTCATCAGCTCATTTTAATACTTTTTATGAAGACACAGACCAATATAGAACAGGATGAAGTTGGAGTCATCTGAAGGCCAACGATTTCATTTGACCAACTGACTTTATTTCGTCGATGTCATTTATACTGAAGGAACATGTTCCAGACTCGAGTCATCCTAGGAATAAGTGATCTCAGATTCAGTCACGTTCTTGAGAAGGGTACAGGCAGAATGTAGTTCCTATTTGCTTGTGTACAGACTGTCTTCGCGAAGCGGAGCCAAATGTCGTACTATGACAACATTGGCCTTGTCCATGACCTCTCTCTCTCTCTCTCTCTCTCTCTCAGTCGAGAAGTTAATTAATCTGTGTACTCTGAAGACGTGCTAAGTGGTTGCTCACTGCTAGTAGCATTGAAGTGCTAAGGGCATTTTCTATGAGTACCAGGCTGGTATTCCCTCAGGTGAAGGCAGAGCTGCAGGAAACTAGGAAGGAAACACAGTTTGTTTGAGACAAAAACAGTAAGACTTAACCCCAGAACAATAAAGATGATACTAGCGATACCAACTGCAATGAACGGAAATCGGTCAATAAGAAAGGACAGAAAGAGAAAATGAAAAAGGCAGAAGAAACTGTTGCTTAAAACTATCAGTTTCTTCCGTGCATCGCCGGAAGAATATGCTTCGTCGTTCGTGAAACACACGAGGACCTCGACTAGTGAAATAAAGAACGTTCTTGTAGGAAGGAATTCGTTAATTAAATTCACAGGGCTTTTTCTAAAAAAAAAAAAAATAAAACAGACAGGAAGAGGCAGAGGGTGTTTTCTTTGGGCTGTGATGTAGGATGTACATGTCTCAACCATAGAATAAAATGGTTTTCGTAAGCGTAAGAGAAAGGATTTGCTTACATAGTATCGGATAATGGTGGACATGGTTTGGACAAAGGGAGGAATCTTTGTTTTAGGTATTTTGCCACATGTGCAGAACAGGTGGCATTATTTACAGGCAGACCGACGTCTACAAAGTCATTGAAGACCCATATAATAATAATTTTGACTGCTTGTGCGTCAGCACCGACATGTATGCCAGGGATGGATGCCAGACTTACGAATGCCTCTGACTGCTTTCAAACTCTGATCACTAATATTTAATTGCATTATTAACTTAAGCTGCGCTCTGAACTATTCCATTTGCGTGCATTGAGGCACAGGGGACTGGGGTTAAGGAATACGGGGATACGTTTCTCGAATCGCGCAGCAACCGAAATCTTTTTCGTTTCATCCAATGCATTAATATTTAATTACAGAGTCTGTAACCCTAATGGGATATATTAGTAATTTACCCCTCTTCCATTATCTGCCTTTTAACAGCATTAAAATTAATCAAACCCACGTCCTGTAACCCCAAAATATCGACCCGATAGACAACAACAGAATAAGTCACCCAGAAAGAGGACCAGTGTTTTGTACATGCAGATAGCGCTACTAATAACAGTGGTAAGGTCAAGCAAATAACATGGATGAATCAGTTAGATGTTGGATCCAACACGGAGGTAAAGCTCAAGAAGGTAACAAAGGCAACTGAATGCGATAAATATCGTGCATTGAGAAAAGAAAGGGAAATGGGGCGAAGAGGAATGGCGTTCATGATAAAGAACGATCGAAAATTTGACATAAGCACACTGGGTAATCCATAGATTACATAGCGAGAATTATGATGACATGATGACACTGATTATAATAATGATAAACAATAAACCAAACAACAAAGACTGAGGAAAATAGGTAAGTTGTAAGAGTCTTGATAACTGCAACACATAAAGCAACAAAAGTAAAAATAAAACTACTAACTAAATGGGATTTCATCAGCAGAATTGCCTGGGAAAATGCTGTCCTGCCTGGAGGTCAGACACATGAAGAGCGACGCTAACGTACGCAGCAGCACAAAACTTTCTACGCTAACACAAGGGGTAAACAAAAGTAATGAAAGAGAAGAATGGGTCAGCAAGACTAAACATTATACTGAATCTTTATATATTGTATGTGGAATCTTTTATAGGAAGACTGAGTGGACAAAACCTTCTGAAATGAGTGATTGAAGAAATAATTAAGGTATTGAAGTGGATGAAGATAAACGTTGCTAAGGAGACCTAATGAACAAAGAGCTAGACTAAGACTTAGGAAGATAAATCAAAGTTCCGATTTGACTCTAGAACTGAGAATGACTCAATGACCCAATACCTGGAATACCTGTAAAAAAATTATTAAATAAATATATGAATGTAATGGGATGGATTTAAGGATCAGTGAGTCGTGAGGTTTGGCTGGACTCCACTAAAGTCGTGTTCTTATATAAACAATATATTGACAAAACTGATTTTCTTGCTTTGAAGAGTTATCCTTATGTGGACCCAGATGTCACTAGTGCTAACCCACTTTAACTAACACCGTATTATGTTTATGTTATGTTGTCAAGAGATTGTTTTTGAACACCTTGTTATTACAAGGTGTTCAAAAACAATCTTTTGTGGGTGGGTGTGAGTTGGACCTGACTAGATTGTGCTACTAGGTCCGATGCCGTGTTCCTCCCTTAAGCGAATGTGACTGACCTGACTAGGTCTAGGCATTGCTTTAAGCCGGCTGGAAAATTGGATCTGCCTCGCATGGGCTTGTAGGCCTGCTGCAGTGTTCCTTCTTTCTTATGTTCTTCTTATAAATAACGTTCTTATGTTCTAATCAGCGGCCAGTATTAAGGCTCGGTGTTCCAATAATACTCTTAATTTACAATTAGCATAAGATGTACTAATATTTACCAAGAGTGATTCGAAGCTACGTTTTACGACATAATTTGCAACTGTAGTGAGCAAGACGAGTGGCTCCTTAACCAATAACAGGAGTTCCTTTGTAGAATACGTACTTATTGGGAAAGATTGCTTAGGTTTGGTTGGACTGGTTTCAGTTTGGCCCGATTAGACTGGGTTTAAAGGATGGGGTTAGGTTAGAACATAACGTACTGGCGGTGGCTAGGGGGTGGGTGGCGGGGGCTGGGGGTGGGTGGCGGGGCTGGGGGGTGGGTTTGGCGGTGGCTAGGGGGTGGGTGGCGGTGGCTAGGGGGTGGGTGGCGGTGGCTAGGGGGTGGGTGGCGTTGGCTGGGGGGTGGGTGGCGGTGGCTGGGAGTGGGTGGCGGTGGCTAGGGGGTGGGTGGCTGTGGCTAGGGGGTGGGTGCGGGTGCTGGGGAGCGTTTGATGGGGGGTTACTATTATTAATCTTTAAGAGATATCGTGAGTAGGTTTTTTTTTTTTTTAGTAGTAACCATTTATTGTATCTGTCGTCTCTAATTACATTATAAATGCAATTTTCGTGGTAGTTGCTGATATCCCGTAGCTCGGTTGGTAGCGCACTCAGCTCACACACTGAGGTCCGGGGTTCGAATCTCCGGTACGGCTGGAAAACATTAGGGACGTGTTTCCATAAGACACCTGCTGTCCCTGTTCACCCATCAGTATAAAATGGGTACCTGGATGTTAATCGACTGGTGTGGGTCGCATCCTGGGACAAAACTGACCTAACAAGGGGCTTTCTATATAGTAGTATGTCATTGATGTCAGCTATGGTCTGTATGCCATTTCTAAAAAAAAAAAAAAAATTGCCAGCGAAGGGCATAAGAAACGAAACTGATATAAGAATTGAAAACGCAGGACGATACTTTTCAGTAATTTAAGTTAATGCCCTTTTTTTCGTATAGGTGATGTTAATGTTATTCCCTGCAGGAAGGTTCCTTGATATTGTATAAATAAAACTGGTGATGGAAGGATCTTGATGCAAGGAATTGAACCTATTCTCGCTTTCAATCCCTTTCCATAGATCAGACTTGATTGCCACCAGGAGCAATATGAACCCTAAAAGTTTAGCGCTTCCCCCTAAATTTAATAATAATAATAACATCACTTTTAACGGTTCGACTCTCTCAGTCGTAGTAAGTTATACTAGTTGTTTTTGTTTACGGATCTCCGGTAAATTACTACCTAACCTCTCGGCCTGTCAGTGTAAAACTACTTGGGACGAGACGAAGATTTCTTTACCAACGGGTAGTTAATAGTTTACAGGCTATATGGAGGTTGTTATGGCTCATATTGCTTCCTGCATATTATTGATCGAAAGTATTAGTAAAGCTCTATTTCCGACCGAAAATGAACATTCTTTTCTTGCTAGTCAGTCCGTTTCTGCCACTAATATTGTCTTTAATGATTCTTCTCGTACCAGTTCGATTGATGCCCATAAAGGTAATGGAACTCATATTCAAAATTGTTTACATATTCTAGAGGTTTCAAGAACAACTCTACATCATCATCCTGAATCTAGTGAGCCTGTAATATTGATAGTTATTTATTATGATTTTTTTCAGATTTAAAACCTTAGGATCAATCTAGGAATTATTTTTTTTCAACTTTACCAGGGCTTCATCTCAACTTCACATATTCAACTCTATATATTCTTGGTATAGTTTCATTTAAATTTTGCTGCACAGTTCTGATTATCGTATTACAAGACAAATACGCTGGAAAACGTACAGAGGAGGACGACAATGTTAGTCCCATGTATCAGAAATGTTTCGTACGAGGATAAAGTGAGGGGCCCTAAATAGGCGTACAATTAATGGGGATATGATGTAGGTATATAAATGGAAGACAGGAAGAAACAAAGGGGATATATAAATTATGTTCTGTAAAATATCTAACCAAGACAGGACTTGCAACAATAGGTTCAAGTTGGAAAATTTTACATTCAGAAAAGATGTAGAAATGCACTGGTTTGGTAATAAGGTTGTGGATGAGTGGAACAAACTCCCGAGTAATGTCAATAAAGCAAGAACCCTATGTAGCTTTAAAAAATATGTTAGAAACGTACATGAGTGAGTGAATTTAACCTGTCTGGTATGGGCCACTAGGCCTACAGCTGTGTTCCTTCTTTATTACGTTGTTATGTTATACATGTGTGAACCAGGCGCTAATGCTAGTGATATAGACAGCTTTACTCTTGTCCTACGTAGTAAATGTCGCGAGAGAATTCTTATAAATGTTCACGATTTACCCTGAAGCTGTGCATTTCTCTCACTAAAACCTAGTTAAAGATCAAAGAACTTTATTTTTGGCCAGACAAGAATTCTGAAATGCACCAATTCACCATTACTGTAGGTTCATTAACTGGAGGATTGAGAGCCAGTATTTTGTTTCAAAATCCTCTCAAAATATTTTCCCCCTCTTAAGAAAAATAAATGGCAAAAATATTTATAGTTTACATTATTAGTTATGTACTAAATCCCAAGTAAATTATATTTATAACGTGATAGACAAGCCGAGGCCCACTCAGTATATCGCGTTTTTATAGACTAAAAAACTTACCATTTTTATCAATTTCTTATTTTTCTTTACTTAAAACATTGTGATTTTAAAAAGGCTTTCATTTAAGAACAGATATGCATGTTTGTTTTGTCATGAAGTAGTTCTTTCCTGCTAAACAATGGTACTGAATTATTAAAAAAATAGGGTGGTATATATTCTTAAAACATGGCTCGTAAACCCTGAATAATTGGGAATTTTTCGTAGTATCTACAGTAACTGCAATCTACTTATGTGGCCATTAACACTTCAGACGTTTAGGTTCTACATAGCATATAATTCAAGGGCATCAAATAATGTCTCTGGATAAGTATAATTTTTTTTTAGATAGTCTGTACTCTGGTCTTTAACTTAATGGTATGATTTTGTTCTGATTTTTTTTCTTTTAGTCACAGATATTGCTTTGAGTGTAATTTTTGTTGTGGTGTTTCTGAAGGGTAATGAGGCTCCTCAAAATTTCGGAAACACTTCAATCTATTAATAACAAAAAAAGGCACAATACCGTGACTGGAACGATACACAAATAACCCGCACATAAAAGAGAGAAGCTTACGACGACGTTTCGGTCCGACTTGGACCATTGACAAAGTCACACAGTGTGACTTTGTCAATGGTCCAAGTCGGACCGAAACGTCGTCGTAAGCTTCTCTCTTTTATGTGCGGGTTATTTGTGCTTCAATCTATTCTTATAAAAAGAATAGTCGAAAATATAAGAAAATACGAGTATATAATCAAGTGGAAAATTAAAATTGACAACAAAATTTATAAACTTCACTCAAATATATAAAATACACGAAAAATGAAATATTACTTAACTGAATTTACCATTGAAAAAGATAAAAATGTATTCACCTATTTGTACTGACCTGTTTGTGGTTGCAGGGGTCGATTCATAGCTCCTGGCTTCGCCTCTTATCTGATCACTACTAGGTCCACTCACTGCTCCAAGTACTTTACCGTACCTGTTGTTAAAGCTATGTATGGATCCTGCCTTCACTACATCACTCTTCATATTGTTTCACTTCCTGACAACTCTATGACTAAAGAAATACTTCCTAACATCATTGTGACTCACTTGAGTTTTCAACTTCTAGTTGTTACCCTATGTTGCTGTGTCCCATCTCTGACAAAATCTATCCCTGTCCACCTTGTGAATTGATCTCAGTATTTTACACGTCATTATCATGACCGCTATCCCTCCTATCCTCCAGTATCGTCACTTTGATTTCCCATAACCTCTCCTCAAATGTGAAAACGAATCAAAGCTAAGACAAGAGGTATGTAACAAGAGGTATGGATCAGCCCGTGATACTGTAGTCTGGCTACGATCCACTGTGGTCCAATGTGATGTCAATAAAAGTCCCAACGAAGAGAGACGCAGACGACTCGGTCGCTTCAGGGATATACACGCCCCATGGGCAAAGAGGTCAGAGCCCAAATAAGGTGCTCACATCAACAAGGTGTAGTATAGTAAAACAGGTACAAATCTGAGTGAACCGTTAATGAGAATGTCAACCAACTGGACGAGGTTTCACATATAAGCAGGTGACGAGCACACTGAAACACGGCTCCAGGAATATCAGTCATATATGAGGTAAATATTCACAGACATTGTGCAGGAAGCAATAGTTAAGTTCATTGATGTTTTTGTCAAAGTCAAAGAAGCTCTTTCAGTCCCTCGATGTTTACTTAGTTTGCTCAAAACAATCGGACTGGGGAAGAAAATACACTGGCCTGTCTTAAGCTTTAAAGACAGACCAGAGGAAATAAAGTATAACTTGACGCAAAACAACTCAAGGTATCACAAAATCAAAACATAGAGTAGCTGCAAGAAAAAGAATACAAAAGCACAATAATCACACAGAGGAATAAATACAGGCGATCATCAGATAGCCAGGTAGCCTAGGGACTTTCGTGGACTCTTAGTTCAACAAAAAATCGACTGATAAATTAGACACATGTGCAACTCTTGGGTGTCTAATTTATCAACATGTCGGTACTCTGAACCATTCATCTACAAAAAATCTACTACTACGGCATGTGGAGAGAGGGTGGTAGGAGGCCCTGGAGTCGGCGTCATACCACTGAGACAAACTCTACAACAGTCAAAGGATGCGAACCACAGTTATTCTACACACAAAATTCTCCACATATAAATAAACGATCTCCCCCTCACAGTTCTATATGAAGGGAGTTTGTATTAGTAGATTAATATTTATGTTAGAGATATTTTTTCTTTCGTTTCTTTCCTCAGCCCTAGTAGTAGTGTATAGTTAACACTATGTATGAGCCAAGTTACTTACTATTTTGTCCTAGGCCGATGTCGTTTAGACACAAGTCCCTGACTCACAGTATGACTCGCTTAATAACTTAGAGGTACAGTACTTTTGTTTTATTTTCAATTTTCTTTTAGTTATCATACACTACGTCACTCTTCACCCCCATTGCACTTACCGAGTCTTCCGTTGATCAGCATTTGTGGTTACTAGTAATGTTGGTGAAAGAGAACATCCCCAATTGGATGAAGAAATAACTGAGAAACAGACGAGGAAGAATGTCAGTGTGGGCAGAAGCGTTAGGATGGACCAAGGTAACAAAGGGAATTCTCAAAGGTTATTAATAGTAATTCCATTTCTGTCCATGATATATGTACTTGATCTGCCCAATAAAACCTAATCATATGAACCTATGTGTGGAAATGATGTGAAACTATTGAGAGGAATATGAATAGGAGAGGACATAGAAGGCTACCAGGAGTCTGATATGTTAAAAGAACCCAGATGCAGCTAATGTGACATTTTGTTGTGGCAACATTTCTCTCTCCAGGAGCTGTGTCAAGCCGGCTTAGCAAGACAACTGGAGAACGAAACGTTGCCACAGTAAAATCAGACATTAGTTGCATATGGGTCCTTTATTATTACTAGCCATTATTATTAGCCTGACATGTTGCCGTGGTTGTCAATAAGCGTTAGTTTGGAATTCATTTTATATAAATTTAGGTACATGAAATCTAGGCAGGAAAAAGAAAAATACAAGATGGAGTATAAGTTACAATGAAGGGGAAACTAAACTAATCAACGAAAGAGAAGAATCACTCGAACATATTAAGTGGAACATCAATAACAAATTATTTGTGATTTCGACAGCCTTGCCTTGAACAAGTGAATCAAGTGATAACATTCAGGAACCTCAATATAAATTATCAAGGAATTTATGTACAAAATGAACATTATGCCCAGTTTAATATTTATAGCACCAACTGTGGAGGTAAGACATACAGCTCTTTGAGGTGTCCAGTTGATTACAGGAAATGAAGACAAATTGTTGAAGGAAAGTGAGTAATGATATTTGAACCCATGAAAATGATGGATTATGGGTATTTCATACATTAAAATGTTGAATTAAAGTGAGATTATAAAAGGTGATTTAGGTTCTTGATATGACTCATGCGGGTTTATCTTTGTTTTCGAAAACAATAGTAATAATTATGTATCCATAAATGTCTTATATAATATGGGGTGTTTGCTTCGCAGCAAGTGTTTTTCTACCATATTTACTGGCAATACCTTTCATTCCTGTTCTCTTTTCCACTACTTCTTACTTAATTCTTTACTTATCTTAAGGAATACTCTTCACTAAGCTGTATTTCATTAGCATTGTTTACACCGTCTGTGTCATCCTAATCTTTTCATAATATTTCCAGTGCCCTTCATCAGCTTTATTTAATTCTCTGTTAATCAGTACGCTTAATTAAAAAGAGTAAGGTAGAGAGTATGAGAGAGAGAGAGAGAGAGAGAGAGAGAGAGAGAGAGAGAGAGAGAGAGAGAGAGAGAGAGAGAGAGAGAGAGAGAGAGATTTATCCAATCCTGGATAGATCTGTCATTTCAGCAGAGTCATCAACACAGGAGGGATGTGGGTGGCCTTACTGTTATGTACAAGGCCAATATTGTCAAAGTACCACACTTGGATCCACTTCGAGGACAGCGAGAAGCAAGCTTCTATACCACAAGACGGGCAGAAGGCAGCAACTTCACTCTGGCTCTACCCTTCTCCAGAACATCACTTCGTCTGAGATCATTTATCCCCAGGATGACTCGAGTATGGAATACATTCGTACAGCATAATGATGTCAACGAGATAGTCAGTTGATCAGATGAAAATGCTGACCCACAGATGGCTCCAACCACATCCTGTTCCCTACTTGTATGTTTCATAACAATAAAAATGCTTTCAAATGAGCTGATGTAGGGAACAGCTCTTAGCTTGTCAATAAAGTTAGGAATCCTTAACTTGTAAATAGCTTGTCAAACCTTTGCAAAATTTTCTCTCAGCCTCGTAGGCCCTGTAGTACCTGCTCTTAAAACTATTGATGGAGTCTGCCTCCGCCACTTCTTCGTCAAAGTCATTCCACTGCTTTGCTACCCTGAGGCTGAACAAGTACTTCCAAACATTACTCTAATTTATCTGTGTTTTTATTTTCCATTTATTGTAATCAAATAAAGCGCTAAAACGACAAGGGTCATGCAGCTTTCAGTTTTGACGAGTGCCCCTTAGTGTCTGTTTACTGTCCCTCCCGCAATCTATCCCATTCTACTGTCAATTCTTTTCAGATTCATTTATGTTGCTATCATGTCTACCCTTATTCTGCTCTCTAAAGTCGTCAGGTTCAGTTCCATTAACCTCTGCTCATGGCTTTTACTCCTCAGTTCTGGAACTACCGTTGTTCCATATTTCTGCAGTTTCTCCAGTTTCTAACTTCCTTTACCAGGTGTGAGCTCCATTCTGGTGCTGCGTACTCCAAGATGAGCCTGATATATTTTATAAATGGCTTTAAATGACTCTTATAGAGAGTCCTGAAAATTCTCTTAGGTTTGCCTAACGAAAAGTGGCTGCAGATTTTGTTTGATTGATGTATTCCCTAGGTAATCTCCTTGAGTGAGATGTACAGCCTGTGTCTCACGAGTCCATCCTCCCTGACAGGAACTGCAGGTGTCTTAAAGGAAACACGCCCAACTTTTTCACCTGTGGTACGGGTAGAAACGTTGGGCGGACACTCAATGTGTGAGTGCACTACCAACCGAGCTACGAGACACCGTTACATCTTCTCTGTAATAATAATAATAATAATAATAATAATAATAATAATAATAATAATAATAATAATAAAATAATAATAATAATAATAATATCTTTGTTTACTACAAGTATATGTACATGGCTTAGCTGACATCAATAACATACTACTATATAAAAAGCCCTTAGTTATGCTGAGCATTTCGGGCAAATTAGGTCAGTGTCCCAGGATGCGACCCACACCAGTCAACTAACACCCAGGTACCCATGTTACTGATGGGGGACACAGACAACAAGCGTAAGGAAACACGCCCAATGTTTCTATTCTGGCTGGGAATCGAACCCAGGCCTTCGCCGTGTGAAGCGAGAGCTTTTGCCACCAGAGCTCCTTCGATATACACTGCCTTTGATATATACAACTCACTAAAAAGTTTTTTTTTTACCTCTTACCTTGCTTTGTGTATAGTGTTCAGTACCTGTCGAGTCCATAGCTCTCTGGTAATGCTTCCGATTACAGTGAGAATACCTCTTTAAATGCATCGTTCGACACCTCAAAGATTTCCTTGTCGTTTCGAGTGAGTTCTACTCCTTTCTTTACAGTCGAATTACCTGGTCTTATACTTTCATCTTTCTAATGATATGTTGTCCACTTTTGGCTCAGGCTTGGCTTTTTCTGCTAAGATGTTGTGAAATTGGGGCTCAGCCTCTTTATCACTCCTGCATATTAGTTTCTGGCTCTTCTGCTCACTCCTCTAGTTTCGAGTGGATTCTCTTTCCATAATTTTCAATGCTGCTCTCTTCTGTTTCCAAGCGTTCTCTAGCAAGGTTCTCCATCATCCACAGACATTCCTTCCACATCCTTTTTACCTTGAACTTTGTTCAGGAATTCACTTATTGTTCAAAATTCTCTCTTATGACTGGTTTCTCATGCTTTCTGTTTTTTATCAAGATTTATTTCTACAAAGTATTCGATGTCCGGTTCTGTACGGTCGTTACTTCCAAGGAGATCTCATAATCTACTTCGAATATTTCAGATGCATTTGCAGTGAATTCAAGATCCAGTCTTGTTGGATCATCTCCTACTCTCTTTCTCTCTAGTTATATCCTTCGCATTCTGACACAAAGTTTTCCTTAAACATGTCCATCATCTTGGTCCTCCATGTTTCGGGTCCTGCGAGTGGTTGAAATCACCCCATGATAAATAGCTTAGCTTCCGTCTTACATACTCTCCAGGCTGCTTCTGCTATGGTATCAACCATTGTATTATTGTTGTCATATTCCAGGTCTGGTCTCCTATTGTTCGTGGCATGTTGAAAATCAATGCAATTGCTTTTTGTGGGTCCCCTAATCTTGAATATCTCTGGTAGGTAAACAATTGACACACATCTGTTTATCCCGCTCGTCTCTCCAAAACTATACTGACTTCTGAATACCAGTTCCTATCCTCTGCTCTCCTCTCCCATGTTCCTCTGTTTTTCCTTATTTGATATCCTTCTGGGAATATGACATGTTAGCTTTTTCTCTGTAACAGCAACTATGTTCAAAGTTTCCTTTGGAATACGCTCTTTCAATTCTTTCAAGTTAGCTCATTTGTATTTATGTGCAGCAATATGAGAATTCTTTCACTTTAATGAACATCTGTAAGTACTTTGGAGGATTGGGATGTTGTATACATCATTATATGTCAGGAATGAAGTTGTAGGTAAGGGAAAGTGGAATGGTGCTGGATTAAGTGGAAAGTGCATGGATATGACGTTAGTGTTGGGTGGGATGTGGAAGAAACCCGATATGAACCTTCTGTAACACGGGAAGGGATTTATTCGTTGAGAAGTTTCTCAGGGCTGGGTGCTGCCTCGTCCTGCTTTCCTGTCTGCTTCTCTTCCCGTGATTCGGTTACTAGCACACTCAGCTCACACACTGCTGTCCTTGGTTCGTTCCCCGGCACGGGTGAAAACATCTGAGCGTGTTTTCCTTAAGACACCTGCTGCCCCTTTTCACCTAGCAGTGAGTAGGTAACTGAGTGTTAGCCGACTGGTGTGGATCGCATCCTAGGGTCAAATTAACTTAATTTGCCCGAAATGCTCTGTGTAACAAGGCTTTCTTTCTATGCAGAATGTCATTGATGTCAGCTAGGTCTGTATACGTTGTACATGTACTTTTAGAAATAAAGATTATTATTATTATTATTATTATTATTATTTATTATTATTATTATTATTATTTCAGCTATTCCCTCTCCATTTTGTCCAGTCCTGATCCATGCTAGAACTGTGTTTCTCAGCTATGCTTTCTATCACAGGATCATGTTTCAAGCTACATTTCGCCAGACGTTTAATTAATTCGATTTCTCTTCATTTGCCTTAGGAAACACTCTCAGTTCTCTGAATATTTTCCATCGACCTTATCTCTTTCTATTCTCTAATGGACAGATAAATTTATATAGTTTCAGGTTCTTTATCTGACCACCCTCTATTTTCTAGAACCCCCATCAGCCTCCTGAAGTCTACTAACCATCAGTGACCTTCCTTTTTCTTCCACCCATTACCATTCCCACCAAAATTCTATATAGATTTTCACCATATCCCTGGCTATTTATATTTTCAACTTTGCCTCGCCATCTCAGCATCACTGCGAAAGATTTTCATTCTTTGTCTTTTCTGAATCCCGGTACTTCTGCTTTCTTTGTTATTACGCCTAATACCCTCCTCCCTATTTTCTCCATCGTCTCCCTCAAAATTACCAATACATCTTCTAGTCAGGAGGCTATTTCTTAAAAAAAAAAAAACGTTTTATTTACTCATTTTCACAGTTTCCTCCCAAAGGTAATGGATTTTTTTCCCATGTCACATCCACTCTGATCTCTAGACACTTACTGTTTATTCAAGAAATGCAATAAAACAAATTCCCCTGTATTCCTCATCCTCGTTTTTTTATTTAAATTCTTCTAATAATATTTTTCTTACATACGAACAGTAGCTACCATTTTTTGAGAGCCAAGTAAGCTTCAATAACTGTATTATTTTACCCCGCGGCCCAGGGGCTGGATGTGGGATGCAGTGCGGTGTTTGACAGTGAATACTTGATGCGAACAACGGTGTGTAGGAGTGAGACATGGCGAATGCACATGGACATCTGTGTACGTGTGTGTGTACTCACCTATTTGTACTCACCTATTTGTGGTTGCAGGGGTCGAGTCCTAGCTCCTGGCCCCGCCTCTTCACCGGTTGCTACTAGGCCCTCTCTCTCCCCGCTCCATGAGCTTTATCAAACCTCGTCTTAAAACTGTGTATGGTTCCTGCCTCCACTACGTCATTTTCTAGGCTATTCCACTGCCTTACAACTCTATGACTGAAGAAATACTTCCTACTATCTCTCTGACTCATTTGTGTCTTCAACTTCCAATTGTGGCCTCTTGTTTCTGTGTCCCCTCCCTGGAACATCCTGTCTTTGTCCACCTTGTCTATTCCACGCAGTATTTTTTTAGGGTCTTTTATCATGTCTCCCCTGACCCTCCTGTCCCCAGGGGTCGTCAGGCCGATTTCCCTTAATCTTTCTTCATAGGACATTCCCCTTAGCTCTGGAACTAACCTTGTCGCAACCTTTGTACTTTCCTCTATTTTCCCTTGAGTGCTTTATCAAGTGCGGGTTCCAAAACGGGTGCTGCATACTCCAGTATGGGCCTGACATACAGGGTGTACAGTGTCTTGAATGATTCCTTACTAAGGTATCGGAATGCTGTTTTTCAGGTTTGCCAGGCGCCCATATGCTGCAGCAGTTATCTGATTGATGTGTGCTTCCGGAGACATGCTCGGTGTTAAAACTCACCCCAAGATCTTCCTCCTTGAGTGGGGTTTTGCAGTCTTTGGCCACCTAGCCTATACTCTGCCCTGTGGTCTTCTGTGCCCTTTCCCCTATCTTCATGACTTTGCTTTTGGCAGGATTAAATTCGAGAAGCCATTTGCTGGACCAGGTGTCCAGTCTGTCCAGGTCTCTTTGAAGTCCTGCCTGGTTCTCATCAGATTTAATTCTCCTCATTAACTTCACATCATCTGCAAACAGGCACTTCTGAATCTAACCCTTCCGTCATGTCGTTCACATATACCAAAAATACCACTGGTCGTAGGACGACCCCGTGGACCCCCACTCGTCACAGGTGCCCACTGTGAAAACATCATTACGTACCATGACTCGTTGTTGCCTCCCTGTCAGGTATTCTCTGATCCATTGCAGTGCCCTTCCTGTTATATGCGCCTGATGCTCTAGCTTCTGCACTAATCTCTTTTGAGGAACTGTGTCAAAGGCCTTCTTGCAGTCCAAGAAGATGCAATCAACCCACCCTCTCTCTCTTGTCTTACTTCGGGTTATTTTATCAAAAAAACTCCAGAAGGTTTGTGACACAGGATTTGCCTTCCGTGAATCCGTGCTGGTTGGCATTTATACTCCTTTTTCCGTTCCAGTGCTCCACCACTCTCCTCCTGATAACTTCTCCAAAAATTTTGCATACTATACACGTCAATGACACAGGCCCTTTAGTTTAGTGCCCCCTTTTCTGTCTCCTTTTTTAAAAATGGGAACTACATTTGCCGTCTTCCATACCTCAGGTAGTTGCCATTTCCAGGGATGTGCTGAAGATTGTGGTAAGTGGCACGCACAACATATCTGCTCCCTCTCTAAGGACCCACGGGAGATGCCCGGTCCATTGCCTTTGAGGTATCGATGTCCCTTAGCATTTCTTCACCTCCCCCTCATCTGTTTTGTATGTCGTCCAACATTTGTTGGTGTATTCCTTGCTGTGTCCCCATCGGGTCTGTCCCCCCCAGAGCCTTTTTCTGTCTCTACTGTAAATACTTCCTTAATTCTCGTGTTGAGCTCCTCACATACCTTTTGATCGTTTCTTGTGAGTTCTCCACCTTCTTTCCTCAGCCTTATCACCGGGTCCTTGATTGTTGTCTTCCTCCTAATGGGGCTATACAGCAGTTTGGGTAGATTTGACTTTCATCATGTCGTTTCATACTGTCGCTGGGCCCCTCCCATTTGCAAATCGTTTTTTGGCTCTTTACTTCTCCTTGTTTTCGGGTCCCTTTTCCTGTCCTTTTCCAAATTTTCTGTTGCACTTGTTTTTGCCCCCCTACACCTTCGGGTAAACCAAGGGCCGTTTTTTGGTCTTCCTTTTATTTCTGTTCCCTTGTGTGTGTGGTGTGTGTGTGTGTGTGTGTTGTGTGTGTGTGTGTGTGTGTGTGTGTGTGTGGTGGTGTGGGGTGTGTGTGTGTGGGTTGTACTCACCTAAAATTTTAACCCCCTAATTGTGGGTTGCAGGGGTCGAGATAGCTCTGGCCCGCCTCTTCACGATCGCTACTGGATCCTCTTCCTCTGCTTCCCGGTTTTGTCATCCCCTTCTTAAATATGTATGGGTCCTGCCTCCACTACTTACTTTCTAGGCTATTCCCTTGCTGACAACTCTTGATGATGAGTGTGTGTGTGTTGTGTTGTGTGTGGGTTTTGTGTGTGTGTGTGTGTTGTGGGGGTGTTGACAATTATTGACAGTCGGGGAAAAATTTTTCTTCATTTTTCGTATTAGGAGTAAATGTAGTTTGTGTCCGAACACCCAGTGTAAAACCAGCAACACCACAGTGTAAACACCAGCAAAACCCCCAGTGTAACACCGCAACACCACATGTAACACCGCAACACCCAGGTAAACCCGCAACACCACAGTGTAACACCAGCAACACCACAGTGTAACACCAGCAACACCAGTGTAACTATAGCAACACCACAATGTAACACCAGCAACACCAGTGTGTAACACCAGCAACACCACAGTGTAACACCAGCAACACCAGTGTAACAGCAGCACACCAATGTAAAATTACAACACTACAATGTAAAATCACAAACCCGTGTAACCCAGCAAAACCAGTGTAACTATAGCAACACTACAATGTAAAAACCAGCAACCCACAGGTAACACCACAAAACCCGTGTAACTTACAACACCCCCAATTAACATCAGCACACTAGGGTTACACCCGCAAAACACAAGTGTAAAACAGCAACACCAATGAACTATGAACAATACAAATTAACACCAGCAACACACATGTAAACCAGCAAAACCAGTGTAAATTTGCAACACTACAAATTTAACACCGCAACACCCCAGTGTAAAACCAGCAAAACCCGTTTAAACTATAGCAACACCCCAATGTAACATCGCAACACTAGGTGTAACCCAGCAAAACCCACAGTGTAAAAACAAAACCCGTGTAATTTAGCAACACCACAATGTACACCGCACACCAGTGGTAACACCAGCAACCCACAGTGTAACCCGCAAAACCCCGTGTAACTAAAGCAACACCACAAAGTAACACCCGAAAACCACAGTGTAACACGCAACACCACAGTGTAACACCAGCAACACCGTGTAACATGCAACACCACAAAGTAAAACCAGCAAAACCAGTGGTAACACCAGCAACACCACAGTTTTAACACCAGCAACACAGTGTAAAATATAGCAACACCACAAAATAACACCCGTAACCCACGTGTAACAAGCAACCCGTGTTAACACCAGCAACACCACAGTGTGTCCAGCAACACCCGTGTAACTATTGCAACACCCCAAAGAACACCAGCAAAAACCCCGGTGTAAACCCACAACACCACAGGTAACACTAGCAAACCCCTGTTTAACACCCGCAACACCCAGTGTAACACTGCAACACCACAATGTAACACCACAAACCCCCAGTTAACTATAGCAACACCACAGTGTAACATGCAAACCACAGTGTAACCTGCAGCACCCCAATGTAAAAACCCGCAACACCGTGGTAAACCGCCCCCAATGTAACACCAGCAAAACCACAGTGTATTTTGCAACACCCCAGTGTAACACCTGCAACACCACAGTGTAACACCCGCAAACCACAAGTAACACCAGAACACCAAATGTAACACCAGCAACACCCCAATTTAACACCAGCAACCACTTTTTAACTATACAAACCCCAGTGTAACATAGCAGCACCACAATGTAACCCACAAACCCAAAAATGTTTCACCGCAACACCACAAAGTAACGCCAGCAACACCACGTGTAACTATAGCAACCCCACGTGTAACCCAGCAAACCACAATGTAACACCGCTCACCACAATGAAACCAGCAACACAAATGTAACCCAGCAAAACCACGTGTAATTGGAAACCACATGTAAACACCAGCAAAAAACCCAAAGTAAAAACCAGCAACACAAATGTAACACCAGCAACACCAAATTTTTAAAACCAGCAACACCACAGTGTAACTATAGCACACCACAGTGTAACACACACCCCCCAAAGAACACCGCAAACCAGGTGTAACTTAGCAAACCCCAAGTAACATTTGGGACCCAATGTAAACCCAGCAACACCCAATTAAAAACCCCAACACCCAATGTAAAGCCCGCAACACCACAGTGTAACTATAGCAACACCACAGTGTAACACCAGCAACACCACAATGTAACACCAGCATCACCACAATGTAACACCAGCAACACCACAATGTAACACCAGCAACACCACAGTGTAACTATAGCAACACCACAGTGTAACACCAGCAACACCACAATGTAACACCAGCAACACCACAATGAAACCAGAACACCCCGTGAAAAAAAGAAAACGTAATGACACGATTGCAAAAAAAACCATTCCCCCCGGCCCGGGGTTGAACCCCGGTCATAGGTCTCAAAACTCCACCGGCGGTTTCCCCTAACCCTAGCCACAATGATTCATCCCAAAAGGTATTTTTTACACCTAGGAAAGTTAGCACAGGGACCTCTGGACCCCAAATGCTGGGGTTTTGAGACTCATGACCGCGGGTTAAAACCCGCCGGGGGGGGGGTCCACGTGTAACTATAGAAAACCCCAGTGTAACACTAGGAAAAACCCCATGTAACACTAGCAGCACCACAATGTAACACCAGCAACACCCCAGTGTAATATAGAACACCACAATGTAACACCCCAACACCACAGTGTAACTATAGCAAAAAACCCCAGTGTAAAACAGCGCGCCCAGTTAACAATAGCAACGCCACAATGAACACCAGCAACCCATGTGTAACCAGAAAACCACAGTGTACTCAGCACATACAATGTAACAACAGTAAACCACAGTGTAAACCTAGCAACCCACAGTTAACACACCCAAAAAACCATAGTGTAAAACCAGAAACAGCAAATGTCTCCAGCAACACAATGCAAACACAAAAAACGACCAATAACCCCCCAAACACACTGTGTGCACCAGTAACACCACAATGAATACCCGCAACACAAATTGTAACCCAGTAAAACAGTGTAACACCAGTAACACAACAGTGTAACACCATAACACGACAGTGTAAAACCGTAACACGACGTGTAACCCCAAACCCCAAGTAAAAGCCCCAACACCCCAGTGTAACTATAGCAACACACAGTGTAACACCAGCACACCCCAATTAACACCAGCATCACCACAAGTAACACAGCAACCCACAATTAAACCACAACACCCAGTGAAAATATAGCAACACCCAGTGTAACACCCGCAACACCCAAAGTAACACAGCAACACCCTGTAACTCAAGAAATCGTAATACCGATTGCAAAAAAACCATACCCCCCGGCCCGGGATTGAACCCGCGGTCATAGAGTCCAAAAATCCAGCCCTCGCGTTAGCCACTAGACCCGTTGCCACAATAAAGATTCACCAACTAGGGATATTTTTACACCCTGGAAAGTTGCACAGGCACCTCGTACCACAAAAGCTGGAGTTTTGCTCTATGACCGCGGGTTCAATCCCACCGGGGGTATGGTCCCCATGTAATATAGCAACACACAGTGTAACATAGGAACACCCAGTGTAACCTAGCAGCACCACAAGTAACACCAGCAAAACCCCAGTGTAACTATAGCAACACCCAGAGACCAGCAACACCAAAGTGTAACTATGCAACACCACAGGTAACACTAGCAGCGCCCCATGTAACACTAGCAAAGCCCCAAGTAACACCAGCAAAACCCGTTTAACACCACAACCCAAGTGTAACTCAGAACACTACAATGTAAACCAGAAGACCACGTGTAACCTACAACACCACAGTGTAAAACCACAACACCATTTTGTAACACCAGAAACAGCACAGTGTCTACCAGCAACCAAAGCAACACAAGAAAGGCCCAAAATAACCCCAGCAACACCACGTGTAGCACCAGTAAAACCACAATGTAAAACCCCAAAAACAAAAATTGTAACCCAGTACACAACAGTGTAACCCAGTAACACAACAGTGTAACACCAGTAACACACAGTGTAAAACCCGTACACGACGTGTTTCAAACCCGCAAACCACAAAGTAAAACCCGCAAACACAGTGTAACACCACAACACACAATGAAACACCCTCACCATTTTAACACCAAAGCCACGTGAACACCCACCAAAACACAGGTAAAACCCCAAAACACCGCAGTGTTAAAACCACCAAAACCAAGTGTAACCCCAAAATCACGTTTTCACCCCCAACCCAGTGTAAAAACACCCAAAACCCAGTGTAACCCCACCAAAAAAACCCCAGGTAAACACCCCAACACCACAGTGTAAAACCCACCAACACCCAGTGTAAAACCACCAAAACCACATGTAAACCACCCCACCACGTGTAACCCCCAACACCCCGTTAACACCCCCAACACCGCGTGTCACCACCAACCCACAGTGTAAAACCCCCCACCCCACAGTGTAAAACCCCCAAAACCCAGTGTAAACACCCAAAACCCCCAGTGTAAAACACCACCAAACCACAGTGTTTAAACCCCAAACCACAGTGTTACCCACCAACACCAAAAGTGTAACATACCAACACCACAGTGTAAAACCCCCAAAACCAAAGGTAACACCCAACACCACATTTTATCCCGCAACGCCCTCATTTTCCCAAAGGGTACGATACGGCTTTTAATAAAGTTTTTACCTATTGGAATTTTATTTCTGAAAGTGAGTTATTAAGGCTCCCCGTTTTTAGTTTTGGTGGTGGTGTTTGTTGTCGGGGTGGGGGGAGGGTGGGGGATGTGGGGTGGGGTGGTGTGTTGGATGTGGGTGTAGGCGGTTTTGGGGGGGTGAGGTGAGGTAGGTGTGGGGGGGTGAGTGTGGGGGAGGGGGGAATGGGTGGGGTAGATGTGGGTTTGGGGGGGTGGGGTTTTATGTGGGTGGGGGGGCGTGGGTTTGGTGTGGGTGGGT